>OY728151.1:501679315-502166980 GCA_963277665.1 Viscum album
ACGGGGGTGGAAGGTCTGTCCAAGGGGGGTAGAGGGTGTCCAAGGGGGTGGGAAAGCTATCCACGAGGGTGGAGGGGGATTTCCTGGGAGGTACAAGGTGTCCAGGGGGCAGGCGCACTGTCTACGGGGGTGGTAGGGCTGTTCAGGGGGGTACGAGGTGTTCAGGTGGGTGGGAAAGCTGTCCACGGGAGTGGCGGGGCTGTCCAAAGGGTAAAGGGTGTCTAGGGTGTGTGTGTGGGGGAGGGAGAAGCTATCCATGGTGGGGGGGGGGGGGTTTCCAGAGGGGTTGGTGCTGTCCATGGGGTGGGTGGGCTGTCCACAGGGGTTGGCAGGGCTGTTTAAGTGGTAGGGGGTGTCTAGGGGGTGGGCGGGCTGTCCACGGGGGTGGGGTGGGTGGTGTCTAGGGGGTGGGCGGGATGTCCTAGGGGGTCAGAAGGATTTTTTGGGGGGTAGGGGTGTCCAGGGGGTGTGCAGACCATCCTAGGGGGTGGAAGGGATGTCTAGGGGGTAGGGGTGTCCATGGGCGTGGTAGGGCTGTCTACAGGGGGGCTGTCTAGGGTGTAGGGGGTGTCTCGGGGGTGGACGGGCTGTCCTCGGGGGTCACATGGATGTCTTGGGGGTAGGGGTATCTAGGGGGTGGGCAGACTATCCACGGGGGGTAGAGGGTCTATCTAGGGGTGTAGGTGGTGTCTTGGGGGTGGACGGGGTGTCCATGGGGTGGGAGAGCTATCCAAAAGTAATTTAATTATCCATTGTTTTAGGTGAGTATGAATAGATGTGAAATGAATTCAATAAATCGTAGAATATGCATTAAAAACATTAATTTTTAGTAGGATTATTATTTACTAAGTGTCACCGGTATATTAAAATCATGATACATTGATTCTGTGGCTTTATTTCACTCAACAACCCAGAGAGAGACAACATCTTGAATTATGCCTGAAGAAAATTCAGCAAGGTATATATGGGCATCACGAGTGAGAGCCCACTCACATTTCAGAGAGCCCATGATATTTAAAGTTACATTTTGAGCATGTGAATATGGTTTTTAGTATTTTATTATGGAAATTGGTGCATGGGGTTAATGTGTGATAAGTTAATTAACAAAGTGTGGTTAGTATATGGGCATCAAGAGTGATGCATGACTTGTATGAGCATTGTGTTGGATGTGGTATTTTAATGGAATCATGTATGTTGTGATTGTGAAATGAGAATATGATGGGATGTGGGAAATGATGGTCTGTGATGATTCTAATATGGGTGTTATGGGATGATGGTTGCTATGGAACCACCAGGATATTGATACCTTCGGTCGGGAAGTGATGAGGTAGGTAATTCCTATGGGGGGAGTTCCCACAGAAAGGATTGATTAATTATATAGAGTAGTTGGGGTATTCTAGGAATGTGGTAATGATAATCTACATTCAATGTCATATCAAATTTTAGGACAATGAATATCGGGTAGTTGAGATGGAAGAGAGTTTTGGTCCTTGCATAGCCAAAATAGCATAAGGATGAGCTATTATATGTTTTGGATATGGCAAGGCACGTGTGTTTTTCATGTATTTAAATAATTTGAGGGCTAGGAGTGTACATCCCCCAATCCCACTGCACACTCCCTACAACCGCCACCTCCCACTGCATACCCCCCCAGTAGTCCCCCTCCCCCATCTCCCCCTACAGCCCCAACCCCCCACATTACACACCCCCACACCCCTTGCATCCCCTACCCTGCACAGTCACCCCCCTACAGCCCCCCCCCCCCCCACTGTACAACCCCCCCCCCCCCCACTTCCACTACACACCCCTACAACCCCCTCCCACTGTACAACCCCCCTACAACCCCCTCCCACTGCACATCCCCACCCTCCCATTGCACTTCCCCCCCCCCCCACTGCACTTCCCCCCTCCCATTCCCTTGAAAAATAAATTATGAAATGGAGACCCATAGTAGGTCTCTCTACCATTTAAGAACCCACTACCACGTTGGATCAATATAAGAGGACATCACTAAAATATAACTATAAGACATGAACCATTCTTCTAATCAAAAGGGTCTCAATAGAACACCTAAAAGGAACTCTATGTAGTGGAATGATGTGAAAATTAACTCTATGAAATGACATAACATTCCATAGATACAAATTTCTGAACTGGAAGAATCATCATTTGAATAGATATTCTAATAGAGGAATCATGTGTTATGTTAGGGGAAATAGGATACACTGTGTTATAATCTATTATATGTGGAAGAAAAAAACTTACTTGAATTACGGATTGATCGCATGTTGGGAAGAAGGGTTCGTAAAGAATAGAGGAGCTATCCTTTAGGGATAATCAAAAAAAAAAACAAAAAACAACCCCGTCTTCAAAGAAATCCAAATGAAAAATGGAATAACTGAAGGTAGAACATAAAACTAAGTTATAAAATACATTTTTGATGTGGGGGAATAAAATATGAGTTGCTGGGAAGAAGGGTTTTAATGCTGGAACAATGGAGCCATCGTTTAGGGCGCAATGTGGGCGGATCAAGATCGGAATCAGATGCTACATTTGTGGATTTTTATCCCAATAGTTTTTAAAAACCATTGGAAATATTATCAAAGATATCCCAATGGTTTCTATGAACCATTAGAATAAGCGGGTACACTCTCCACTATTCCAGTGGTTTCAACAAACCATTGGGAAAACTAATCCTATCCAAATAGTTCTTCAAACCATTGGGAAAATATAATATAAAACATCCTATACCAACGGGTTTCAATAAACTATTGGTATATGAATCTTATCCCAACAATTTCTCTAAACCATTGGGATAGAGGAATTGGTATAGGATGAATTTCCAATTGTGTAAATCCATTTATGTTGTTGGGTAGTGCATATTTGAGTGACAAAGATGTATCACGACTTTATGTGGAAGTTATGGTGGCCAAGGATGAGGAGGAAATTTCCAGATTTGTTTCTTAATGCCTTACCTGTCATAGGGTAATGGGAAAGAAATAAAATCTTAGTGATTTCTTTAATCTACTTTCAATTTTTTTATGGAAGTTGTAGTACATCATAATGGACTTTGTGAAAAGGTTACCAGAGACCACGAGGAGTCATGACACTGTGTGGGTATTTTTTTGATTATCTTATGAATGTTTATCATTTCTTAACAATATGTGAGACTCACACAATGGATATTATGGAAAAAATATATTTCTATTAGATATTATGATTACATAAAGTTACCTTGATCATTTTATCTAACATATATGTATTATTTATGTCGTAGTTTTGGTGGGGATTTTAGATGGACTAAGGGACTTAGCTGAGAATGATCACAGTGTACCATCCTCAAATAGATGAACAGTTAGAGTGAGTGTTTCACATATTGGATTATATTCACTGATCATGTGTTGGAGAATTTTTTGGAACTTGGAATGTACAACAATCCCAAACATACAGTTCTAGATTCAGTGGTAAAAAATAATCTCTACATTTATGGATTTAATATCGATAAACATGACCAAAAATCAATCCTTTGAAACATATAACAAAAAATTGAAATAATGGAAGTCTTAAATACCCAAACCCCTTATAGTTTTATTGATTTAGATATTTAAGAAAAACTCTTACATAACAACATGAATACATAAAAAACTGATCCATAAAAAACAACTTCATTTATAACTAAGTTATTCACATCTAGTACTATTATTTGAAATAATATACCTAAAACATTTCTTTACAACCTAAGGGAAAGGAAACATAAGAAGGGTGATCTTAAATTATCATAAAGGTAAAAAAATAAAAATTAACAATTAAATGTCACCAGTGATAATAAGATGAGAATAAGGGTATGATGACATAATCAAAGTAACAGAGGAAAACCTAAGAGAATTTATACCCATTAAAACCTTGATAACAAATCATAAAACATGTTATAAATCTTAAGAATAAGATAATATTTATATAAGTAAACAATTACGATCCATTTAAAAACAATACCTAAACCAAGAATATATTAGAACTTGATTCAAGTATAAATAAAACAACTTGGTAACATGGAACATAATTTTTATAACACACTTTCAATCACTCTTACAAATCGAATAACCTACCTGGTAATTTTCAATAATCTTTTAGGAGAAACCTATAACCCATTAACTATTTCTCTTTAACCAATGGATTGGAGAAAAAAATTGGGCTCAAACATCATCATGAGTTATATTAGGCTCATCTATTATCATAAATAATGTCATGAAACCATAATATAGAAAACTATACAAGACATCCTTTCAATACTAGCACCCAAACCAACCCTCCACATTCTTTAAGGGTATTTCTAATCACAATGGGTTGGCGACTAGCACCCATGAATCAAACAACAACTATAAGGAATTATTTCTACCAACTTGAAGCAACAACATGGAATATATAAAGATTCACATAATGAAACAATAGTAGAAAACATAAATATATATATGTTCTAGCACAAAGATGTCAATGAAATCCGTACAACTACAAATGTATCAAAATAATCTCCTAGTGAAAAGACCAACAAAAAAGGATGAAAAAACAGATACTCCAAAATTCCCTATATTATAGCATGGGAAAACCTACACCATCTCACCATCCAGCTACCCAAAATCAGTTGACATAAATTATCACTACCTCAATATAGTTCCTTCCCTTTCCATGCACAAAATACATAACCAAGTCCACACACCCTCGAAGGGGTATACTGGGTGTGAGCTAGCATGCTCAATAGTGTCTCACCCAAGTGTCCCAAACCAATTCTTTGAAAAATAATCCAAGAATTCTCAACTATAATGAAAAAGAGGAATGATATATAGTTTTTCCATTTTTATCTCAAATCATTGAAATAAAATTTAATTTCCCCTTTTTACACATTTCCAAATATAGCAGGTAAATCATTTTCAAATATTTTTATATACATATTTCAAAAATAGATATTTCATGCTAAACTGAAGCATTCATCACATATCATATCAAATCCATGATAGTAAAATATAAATAGTAAAAACCAAAATAACCCAAATCGTCCAAAAGCACAGGTAACATAACTCCAAGGATAACACTAGGTTATGATTTCTAGGGAAATCGTATATAAACATAGATATTCATGTGTTCATAAATACATTATACATATATATCAGGTCTAAAGAGTATAGGAATATCCCTAGAAAGTGAACCCCCAATAGGTCTATAAATTCCCAAGAACAATGGGCCTAGGTAGCATTCGAAATCTCTATGAGAAAACCCCCAGATAGTAGATATACCTCTTCCTACACCTTCCACATAAGTATAAAAGTCTTATTATGTACTCTATTTTCCAAAATATTTCATCAAACCATTTTATTATATCATTCTCTGATTTTTTTTACAAAAACCATTTCACAATTCTTTGAAAACCCTTTTCATTTACCAAAATCAAGGGAAAACATCTTTTATCAAACAACTAGTTCCAAAAATACCCAAAAAATTATCCATATCATGAAATTATATTTAATAACACAATTTATCAAAAATAAGAGAAATACAGTTCACTAACACATGATAGAGATGAAACCAACTACCTCAAAACTCAAGTTTCACATGCCCACAATGGTATCCACCACAAGAAATTATTCAAAACTAACAACAAAGGCCCCAAAATCAATCTTAATATCGTAAAATTGATTCAACTTAACAAAGGGGGTCAGATGAGAAGAAATATCAAAACATACTTCAAGAAAACACACCCTACATACCATAACCAACAAAGGATCCACACATGAAACAAGATTGCACAATATTTATAGAAGAAAATAAAAGGAATCAACACCATATATCAAAAAAAATAAATAGAAAAATGAAAAAGGTGCTACCATGATCAAAGTAAATGAAGAATCAGAAAGGATTTATTATATGGAGAGATGAAACAACACTTCCCTGATAATCAAACCCTAAATGAATCAATTTGGAAAGAATAAAGGCTCCAAAAATCACTTGAGAAGATCCCTAGGTCAAGAGAAAGGAAGATCGTGGAAGAATGAAACAAGACTTAGCTGAGGAAGTTCCCTAAAATCCATGTTCATGACATTTACATATATTTTAATACCTTTAAAATTCATATATTCCACGTGATTCATACAAGCTAAAAACTCTTCACCTTTTAATTAAAAACTAATCATTTAACAACACATATCTTGTGACACTTACACTATGTGTAATACATCACACCATGCACTCATCTCACAAATTGATCTTGGAAACCATTACATGTCATGTACCCATTACACAACGTTTAATGTTACTACATACAATAAAAACACTATATTCATTACAAAAAATATCAAACCAACTTAGGTGTTCTCCTAACTTGGGAAGAACCCTGAAAAGTCATTAAAAAATTCATACTGAGAATCTGTTGATTCAAACAATCATACATCCTTGAACTTCATGTCATTTTTCTCAACAAATGTTCACTGTCACAGGGAGTCCAGAGATGTACCCAATTAAAGAGTTAAACAAGAAAAGAGAACAGAAATACATGAAAGTGGGTAATGGGATGTTACAAATAAAATAAACATAACACATGAAATATTTCATTTATCAACACAACAATAACCATTATTCATTCCTAGATTGATTTACCCATAAAAAAGAAACATGTTCCCGGAAAATAGCTTTGAAACAATCATAATCCATCTAGTGAAAGAATAATATATGTATCATTAAATCATATCCCAATGGACCATAAGAAAAATTATGGGTTTTTGTCATTGAAGATTATAAATACCAAAAAAGGATAGTTAAAAGTATTCTTAGGGAATATACCATTTCCACTTTTAAAATAACTTTTAAAAACTATAAAACCACAAATTTTTTTCATTATACTTTTATTTAAAAATAACAGTGGAAACTTATAAAGTAATCTTGAAATAAAAATATGGTTATGATGGTAGGAATATCTGTTTTTTCATAAATGTTAAAAATAAACATTCTTTTCACAATTTATTAAAGAGAGTCAAATGTGAGCCATATGATTTTTTTTAATAAATTTACTTTTAGACCCATTTAAATTAAGTTTAAATTTTATTAAAAACATTAGGAATTAATTATTTTTAATAAATAATATTATTTAATCATTTAAAAAAATTGATATGAAAGATAAATATTCTCAATTTAAAATAAGATACAATATCAGTATGGCTTAGAAAGAAAATTCTTGATATTTCATTAGTTAATAAGGGAGAAAATGGAAATTAAACACTTAGATCATATTAATAAATAGAGGATAATATAATATATATTTTTATATGAAAATAATAGAATTTGTTTTCTATAAAGGAACCTTGAATATATGAAATATTTAAAAGAAAAGAAATAACATAACACCTTTATCGCTCTGGTAACATTTAAATCACAAGTCATTGAGTTAAAGAGTATGATATGGATATATAAATCCAATGAATTTAATAAATTAACATAGAAAAATAATTCATCTAGTAGTAATTATACTATACATGGAAATCATGGTGCATGACATGAAACATGTATCAAAAAATGATATTGAGACAAAGAAAACCATGGTAAAGATTAGAAATTTTTAATTGATAATTAATCCTTGAAATTATTATCTGATCATATGTAAAGTGACATAAAAATATTTTAAATTTATAATAAAAAAATATATAAAAAATCACACGTAATCATGTTATAGAAAAGTCAATGACGTTAAAGTATAACCCAATTAATGAAAATTGAGTTAAGAAATTTTGTACTGTATTGTAAATATCAAGTCAAATCTCATTGGATGAAATAATTTGAAATGTAAATTATAATACCATTAAATATAAATTATTAATGATAAAAAATTTAAAATGGGTATTATATACACCATGTAAAATAAATTAGGTGTATAAAATTAAAATATGCCTCTATAAAATAAATTTGAGATGAAATCCTTTAGCTTGAGCTCAAACATTCCATGTATGTCCTTTAACATCTATAAAATAAACATATGTTGATAATATAATTATTTAAGAACCTTTTACAAGTTTATTACTTTATCATTAAACCTTTTTTTTCATTTATTACAATGACATAATTTATTACATAATCAGTTTTCTCCACATTAAGTGTTTTGAGGATTTTTATTTTATAATTTCAAATGATATTCGGTATGTAGACCATGGTAAAAGAGGTCATTTTTCTGTTGTCTCCAAAATAATAATAATGAAATAATATTGATTTTTATACATTAATTATAATTTTAAAACCAACCATAAAATATGGTTATGAAAATTTAATTATGTTACAATCATTGAGATGGTAAGTCATACGTATGAATGAATAACATTTTCAATTTTGAATGTTTAGGGGGAAAGAAGTAAGTATCATTATAAAATAAAAAACTATGATTGTATTATAAATATCACACTATCTATTTAAATATTATTAAATATACCATCCATGTGATGAGGTGATGAAAAAAGTATTATATCGCTTTGTGGAGGTGGTAATCCACACTTGCACACAAACGATGTTATTATTTTTCAATGGATGGAAAGGTAATGAAATAGATGATATATAATATTTATAGAATGATAATTATTTCATAAATATCATATATATATATATATTAAATCCATCATTATAACTATCTATGGATGGAAAATAAATTCATCAGTTCGAGAGGATGTAGTCTATCAAACACACGAACAATGGTTTCATTTCCGATCTGATGTAAGATGAGATAGATAACGATTATTACAATTACATTATAAATTCTTAATATATGTATGGTATTTATTTTATTATTTCAAAATGGTTTCAGAATATTTGATAGAGGTGGAAGATGAATTAAAATGAAAATGCTTAGTTAAGAACCATACCTCTTCTTAAGACAACCTCTTTAGGTTTACACCTAAAGACTTCTTGGATTAGTTATAGGATCAATCCATAGACTCAATGACATGAGTAGGGATGTTAGAAAGGTAGTTCGGTAGGTCTTATACAAACCAAAAGAAATTCAATGTGTGTATAGGATATGAGACGGGTTTCCTTTTAAAAGTGAGGGGAGGGGAACTTTTGGAAATAAATATAATATTATAATTTAATATATGTCTAACTCATGGAAAATGGTTCCAATATGGAATCCCACCGTTTTATTACAAAGACTTTTTAGTTCATGGAACAAAATTCAGGATCTTTTAATATTTAGCTTCTTGAAAAATGGGAACATAAAAATTGAGAACATAAAACATTCTTCTAATCCACTTGAAAGGATTCTTCATAGTTTTATCATAAGTTCATTTACTACATCTCATAACCTGGCTACATACTTTAAAGGAAAGTTGTGTGCATAAGTCTCAGTAAGGTAAAAAATTTACACATATTTGTGTGGATTCACTATGCTAAAATTTGTGTTTAGCGGTGGTTTAAAACGTTGTTAAATCGTGCGTCAACAATCAATTAGCGGTCATTTTTCAAAATATTCATTGAATTATTAAGTGACGGTTTTTATTTATTTTATTTTCACAATTTATTATTTGGATTATTTAATTATTATTTTATTTGTTTATTTATTTATTATTTTATTTTATTTATTTATTTATTTATTTATTTATTATGTACTATATATTACCTTGCACATGAACATGAACATGCCATATACAGAAATCCTGTGTTGGGTAAAATTTTAACATTTTACCTCTTGCTTATTCTCCAAATAATTTACCACTATAGAAGGATTTTCATGTGGTGAATAAATATGAATTTAATATATATATATATATATATCTGTGTGTGTGTGTGTGTGTGTGTATTGAAAAAACAAATAATACATAATAGATAGGTATAAAGTAAATAATTTGTAATTAATAATGATTAATCAATAAACAATAATTAATAATTAATAATTAATAACTAATAACTAATAACTAATTATTAATATTGAATAATTACTAAGTAAAAATTACTAATTAATAAAAAATATAAATGAATAATAAGTAAATAAATAATATGGAAATAAATAGTAATTAATAAATAATAAAAAATAAAAAATAATATTAAATATTAAATATTAAATAATAAATATTAAATAGTAAATAATGATTAGAAAATAATATATAATATATAATATATAATATATAATATATAATATATAATATATAATATATAATATATAATTTAAATAAAAAATATAAAAAATATAAAAAATATATAATATATAATATATAACATATAAAATATAATATGCAATATATAAGTAATGTCTAAATAATAAATTAATTAAAAAATAAATTAATATGTTATAAATAAATAATAAATTAACAAATAATACATAATATATAATAAATAATAAATAATAAATAATAGATAATAAATTAGGAATTATGAATAAATAAATAATATATAATGAATACATAACAAATAAGTAATTCATAATACCATAAAAATAAGTTAATAATATAATAATATAATAATAAAAAGTTAAAAATAAATTAATAATTAATGTATAAGCAATAAAAAAATGAATAAATAAATAATTAATAAATAAATTTGAAATAAACAATAAAATAAAAATGAAAAATAAATAAATAATAAATAATAAATAACAAATAAATAAATAAAAAAGAAATAAGAAATAATAAATAATATGTTAATAATAAATTAATAATAAAATAACATTAAAACAATAAAAACATAATTATAAATTTAAAATAAATTAATAACAATTGTATACACAATAACTAAATAATAAATTAAAGAATAAATAACTAAATAATAAAATAAAAATATAATAATATAATAATGAAAAATAAAAAATAAATAATAAATGATAAGAATAAATAAATAAATAAATAATCAATAATAAATAAATATTAAAATAATAAATAATAAATAATAAAAAATAATTAAATAAATAATAAATAATGAATAATAAATAATAAAATAATAAAGGATAAAATAATAAAATAATAAACTAATAAAGGGATAATGATATATGTGTATATTTATATTAACATTATTTATATACATGTGTATATATATATTCATATAGTTTTTATGTAAATTATTTTAGATACTACAGTTAATGATAATGATATATTTATATAAAAAACATATATATAAAATTTATTCACACAAATATTTACATATATATATATGTATTTACTTACATATATTAATATATACACATAAATATAAATTTTTTTATTGATGCACACATGTTTTTATCTAAACATTACTTATATAAGTATATATATATATATTAATGCATTTTTATAAGGTAAATAAATTCGATAATTACTTAATTTAAATGAAATAAATAATAAATATTTATTTCCATATGTTTTATATGTTTTGAAATATATTTCTTTGTAAAAATGTATTTATAAAAGTGATTTATTACATGTAAATATAGGAAACTATGTATATATTAAATTATAAATAAAACTACATTATGATAAATGATAAAAACTGAAAATTGTAAAATCAATATGAATGTAACCCCTCAGAATAAATTTATTCACCCTCAAAAAAAGACTATTAGACCCCCTTAAACAAGGATAAATTCCATTGAATATTAAAAAATTGGGCTTCCCTGAAAATGAACTTAGTTTTATAGCACTATAGGACTACTTTTGAACTCTAAAAAATAGTGACTATAGCCCCTTGGCCATCATGAAATAGATCTCATAACATTCTTCAATTTGATACGTGGTAGAGCTCAAATAGATACCCAGAACAAAAGTTATGGCCTTTTTAAGTTAATGTTTTATTTCCAACAATTCCTGAAACTATAATAAATTTTATTATATTAATTTTTACAAAATATAAATATAATGTTGTTTTTGTTAATTTATATGTTTCAATTTGACAGGTTGTGGAACTAAGATGGACTTTTGGATCAAAATTTATGGTCATTTGATGTTGAACACTGATTTTCAACTTATTAAAGATTTATTGTATGTTTCAAATTATTATTAACTTACAATTATAAATATTTATTAATCAAAAAATTCTAATTAATTAAAATTATAAACAATAAACCATATATGATAGTAAATAATAAACTATATATGATAGTAAACAATAAATCGTAAATCATAAATAAAAATTTATTTTTTTTCTTTTTCCTTTAATTTAGTAGTGGGTTTTAAAAAAACACCGCTAAAAATAAATTTATTTCTTTTTTCATAAAAAATAAAAAAACATTAAAAAAATTTAAAAACCATTTAGTGGTGGTTTAAAAAGCATTCCAAAATTTGTTTTTTCTGTAGTGAGTATCAATTATTACATGAGGAATATCATTATGGAATAAGCAATGAAAAAAGTTGAATATGATAATAAAAAGAACATGTGTCATAACATTAAAATGTAGGTACTACATTTATTTTACACATTCATAAGAATATCACCATGGTGTTGTAAATGAAAACATACCAAGGTATCTTAAAACATATCACCTCTAGAGTTTAAGTTATTTAATCAATGCATTGGAGTGCTATCAGGGTGCACCTATCATATGAATTATTCAATATGAGCTACATATATCATAATCAACCTTTTTATAATTTATCCATAGAGAATAGAAAAATGGGATTCATATCAAAATCATGGTGATTTAAAAGTGCTTAAAAACATGATCATTATGTCATTTAAAACCCACATAAAGGAAATGCAGGTTTTATGTATGTTAATACTGGATTAAAATAAATTATTTTTATGTCTATGTTAATACCCTTGGAAAATAATGTGGCTTGTAAATTCACCAAAATAAAATGAAATATAATTTTTTGAGGAGAAGAGGGAAATTTTGAGATGTAAATTTAGCAATATTACAGGTATAAAACTTGGTTTTGAAAAAGTGTAAAATAAGAGGGAAAATCGTCTCCCATTAATAAAACATAATTTTTGAATAAGGGTATGATCAAATGGGTAATAGAAGAGAGTAACCATGAAATTTATAATACATATATGAAAAGAGTTTCTTGAATCGAAGAGAAAAGCAGGACAATCCTGTTACCCTAAAGAGTTACTCATAGATCTTGAGGAAGGAACCTTGAGGGATTGAGGAAACCTTGGGGGGATTCTTAGGAGGTTAAACTGTCATATGTTCATGGAAGATGGGTATATAGTGAAATTAAATGGATAAATTGGTGGGTATGTATTGGAAAACTGAAGTATTTGTTTAATAATTTAGGTTGTGGAAAATGAAAAACCATGAGCTTAAAATGGGTTTTCCCATGGTTATAGAAATTGGGGACATATTTTATCTTAATTTAGCACATAATAACTTAACATCATATTATATTATTTCTTTTGGAAAGGAAAAGTAATTTTTTTACATAATAATGTTTTTAAAGGAAAAGTTTCCATTTTAGAATTTGGAAAGTAACTTATAAGTTTGGAAATTGATTGAAATATATTAAAATACTTGATATTAATAAAATAACATATTTTGAGTCTTGTATTGTGGATAACTAATTATTACAAAATAATGATACAATTATTAAGTCATTAAACATACCAAAACCACAAACTGTATTTTTTCAATTCACGAAAAAATAAATTATTTTAGAATATTTTTATAAATTAAACATAAACTAAATTTGACAAGATGATTTCAAAAATTATTTTTATTTAATCTCAATAATTATATTAATATTATAAATTTAAATTTTTTACTATAAAAATCCTTATTTATTAAAAAACAGCAGGTTGAATATGCATAGTAAAATTGCTGACACTTTACAATTTTTATGGAAATAATAAAATTATTTTATCATTTATATTTAAATAAAAAGTTTTTTTAGTATATTATTTCAAAAAAATAAGTATTATTCATAATACATTATTTTATTATAAAAATTTACATCTTTTTAGAAAAGTATAATTTGTTTTTGGAAAATCCATTTATCCAATTTTCCATATTTAAGAAAAACTATTCTTAAAACAGAATTGATGGAATACATTTTTTTTTAAAAATGGAATTAATATTTTAGTAACTAAGATAGGGGCATGTAACCCCTTGAAACACATGCATATGACCTATGGGTAAGGTGTGGTATGGTGATAGATTCATGGGGCGACTCAGCTAACATCGACCATGTGATAATTTCCACTACCTTGAAATTATCCCATAAGCAATTTCATCTATGCTTTACATGTTAATTCTGATCTCGGGCTTGGTCAAAGAAGTACCCCAGTGACACTGCCTCACTCCTCTGTTTTGACTAATGGGCTTAATACACCATGTCTATACTGGTTGAGTTCATCACTGATCCTTTCTTCATTAATTTTCTTTTATCATTTTTACTTATAAACCCTAATTATAACATTAATATTATTACAAAGAGTTTAGTATCCAACAGTCATATTGACCAACTATAATAATTGACAAATAATCATATAAAGGTTGAATCAAGATGGTCACATTCCCCTTTACATTCACTTCACTATTAAAGATATATGGCTTTGTTGTGTATAATATTATATAACAAACATTTTTAGAAACAGTTATCATTCAAAAAGTTTGGGTCTTTACACTATTCCCCCATTAAGAAATTTCATCCCCAATATTTTCAACTCGTTCTATCTGTTGAGAAAAGATATGGGTAAATTTTTCTTATTTACTCCTCTAGTTCCTACAATGCTTCTTCATATTTATGGTTCCTCTACAACACTTTGAGGAGGTAAGTAGTCTTGTTGTGTAGGCACTTGTCTCTGCAGTCTAACATCTTTAACGAATGTTTCTAATAAGATAGGTCATGTTCCATTTGTACCACCACCATATTCAGATCATATTGAGGGTCTGGAATATACTTTTTTAATAATGAGAAGTGTAATACATCATGAACTTTAGATATATTTAGTGGAAGTGCTAGCCGATAGGACATTAATCCAATGCGATGAAGGATTTCATAAGGGACAATATACTTGGGGATAAGCTTACCTTTTCTTTCCAAACTGCATGACTCTCTTCCATGGTGATAATTTAAGTAACACCTTTTCTACAACATCAAACTCCAAGTCTCTTAGATGGTTGTTAGAATAGCTCTCCTACTGACTCTTAGCAACCAATATATGTTGTGGGATAACATGAACCTTTTCTGTCATCTCTTGCACAAGATTAGGCCCAAGAATCTTTCTCTCACCAACTTCATCCCAATAAGTATGAGTTCTACATCACTTCCCATACAGAGATTCATAGGGTGGCATTTGAATATTCAGATAGAAGCATTTGTTGTATGGGAACTCAACTAATGAGATATGTCGATCCCATCCAACTTTAAATTCAATTGTGTATATTCTCAGTATGTCCTTGAGGGTTTGAATATTCCTTTCTGATTGGCCATCAATTTGGGGGTTATAGGCCATACTTAAATTCAATTCGATACTTATAGAATGTTAAATATGTCTCCAAAATTATTATGTGAACCTTGTATCATGACCAGAAATGATAGAAATGGGAACTCCATACAACCTCACCACTTCCTTTACATAAATAATGGAATGTTTTTCAAGAGATAAATATTCATGAATAGCGATTAAATGGGTAGTCTTGGTGAGTTAGTCCACTATAACCCTTATCACATTTTTTCCTTTGGATGTTTATAGCAGACTAGTGACAAATTCCATAGTGATATTTTACTACATCCATGATGGTATGGGTAGTGGTTACAATACCACTTTAGGAAGTTTTCTCTCTTCCATCACTTATTGAAACACCAAACATGTTATAGTGTAGTCTCCAATCTACCTTTTCATTTTATCCCACCAATAATGATCATGAAGTTCTCTATACATTTTAGTGCTTCTAGGATGTATAGAGAATGTACATCTATGATATTCATATATCAACTCCTTCTTTATTTTCAGAATAGATGGAACACATAGTCCTATATGAAATTTCAATACACCTTCTTGATCAATATTGGTCTCAATAAACATCCCATTCTTCTCATCCTATATATTCTTTTGTAATAATGGATATTCTATTTGACATTTCTTGATCTTCCCTAGTAATGATGGTTGAAAATTCATTTGGGATAGTGTTGATGATGACCCTTCCCTTATGATTCTCTTATCCAGTGTTAATATGTATTTGATCAAAGGATATCCTTAAATCCTCATCATTTCCAATTAAATAGGGTATTTCCTACTTAATTCATCAATGGATTTATTTTCTTATCTAGGATGATAATGAATGGAGCAGTCATATTCTTTAAGAAGTTCCAACCATCCTCTTTGTCTCATGTTCAATTAGTTTTGGGTGAATATATAATTCAAAATTTGGTAGTTGGTGTATATATCACATTTAACACAATAAAGATTGTACCTATATATATTTAGAGAAAAATAAATTTCAACTGTCTCAAGTCTATTCATCTGATAATTCATCTCACAAGGCTTTAACTTTTTATATGCATAAGAATTCACATTATAATTTTTCATGATGATTCACCCAAGCCATTTCAAATATGCATCACTAAAAATAACGAATCCTTCTCTAATAGAGGGTAGAGTTAACATAGATGTAGTAACCAGTATCCTATTCTGCTCTTCAAACATTCTTCAGACCCCCTTATCCAAATGAACTTGGTTCATTTTCAAGTTAACATGGTTTGTGGATTTGAAACTTGTGAAAATATTTTTCTCAAACAACATATAACAATCTAATAAACTAAGGAAAATACGAATCTCAATTACTGTTTTAGGATGAGTCCACTCCTCTAAAACATTTTTATTAGTAGGGTCAACTAGGATTCATTCATTGGTCACAATTTTCCCCAAGAAAGCATCTTTTCGTAATCAAAATTCACATTTTCTAAATTTCCAAATAGAATCTCCTTCCTCAGAGTTTTCAATATAACCCTTATATGATTCTTATTCTCCTCATGACTTTTATAATATATCATAATATCATCAATAAATAATACTAAATATTTATCAAGGTAGTCATTAAATTCTCAATTCCTCAAATCAAAAAATATAATAGAAGATTTAGTCAACTCAAAGGGCATAAAAACAAACTCATAATAACTATATCTGGATTTGAAGGTGGTCTTTCGAATATATTCTTTCTTCACCCTAAATTTATGATAACCATATCGAAGATCACTCTTCGAGATGAATGGAGCCCCAAGAATTAGGTCAAATAAATCATCAATTCCTGGGAGAGGGTACTTATTCTTCCCTGTGATCCAATTAATTTATCTATAATCAATTTCAGAGATGCATTGATCTATCCTTGTTCTTTAAAAAACAGAACATGTGATCCTAAAGGATACACACTTGGTCAGATAAACCCATGCTCTAAAATATCTTGAAGTTGTTTCTTTAATTACTCCAGATCCACATTTTCCATTTAACATGGGGTCTTTGATATCATCTTGGATCCATATATGATTTCAAAGGAGTAATCTAACTCTCTTTTTGGGAGAGGCCCATGTAACTCTTTAGGGAATACATTTGTGTATTCCATAATGATAGGAATATTTTCTATTATTTTAATTTTATTTCCTTCATCCTCCTCATTGACCATCTCCATGAATAAGGCTACACGCGGTACTTCTACACAAATATCAGGTTGTGATATATCTCCTATTAAAATAACTATGGTCTTTCAATTCAAGAATACTGATATTTCCAAGCTTCTATAGCTAGTATTGGCATTATAATTCGAGATCTAGTCCATCCCTAGTATAATTTTGAATTCCACCCTAGAAATGACTACTAGATTTGTGATATGATTGTTCTTTCCAAAGTAAATACTAGAGTTTTTATACACAATTTATTCATGGATAATCCCTCTAAGATTCTTGAATAATAACTCTACTTATAGTAGTTTATAGATTGATTATTTATTATCGGAAAACATTGAGGAAAAATAGGAATGCGTAGAATCAGAATCAAACAATTTTCTTGTTAAATTTGAGTGAAAAATGAGAATACCTTCCACCACATAATTTGGAGCCTCTACTTTAGCCATTGTGATAGAAAATTCTTGACCTTTCAAACTTTTACTAATCTAAGCTTGACAGTGATTCCCTTATGTTACCTTATTATTTGAACAGTGATTGGAAAAGTGCCAAAGATGTCCACACTTATAGTATTAGACTTCAGGATGGGCCCACACCATCTTCCCTTTATCATTAGTGTTGAAAATCTGAGGCTTCACCTCACTATGATAGTTCTGTGCTATATGGTCATCTCTTCCACAATTGCAACATTTTCTACTCCTAAGAAAGCAGTTCCCTAAATGCTTCTTCCCACATTTGTTTCATATAATAAGTTTTACTTTCTTTTATCATCTTCCATGATCAAATATCCACCCCATGTTTGGATCCAAAGATCTCTTATTTTCATTCAATTTGTGTGACCATTGCATCTCTCTGATCTCCAGTTCAATATTCATAGAATTCCACACTATGTACTAAGATTTTTCATAGTCTCAATTGGATAGATTCTTTGTTTGATGGGTTCTTATTCCACCATATAATCTATCAAAATTTCTATTAGGATCCATAAAAATGATATACTTTTAATGAGAAAGTCTGGTAAAGTTCATCTTATAGCTTCCCATGGATTCAATTTCTTTCTACATTAACTCTTTGAATTACTTATCCATTTTCCATCACATCAAATAGGGGAAATATTTATTGAAAAAGGATCCCCTGAACTCTTACCAATACATAAAATCAATCTACCTTCTTGGATTTGTGTTTTTAATTAGTTTCCACCATTGATCAACTTCTCCCTCTAAGTAGTAAATTACCTGGGTGACTTTATCTTTATCTAAACAATAGAGTACATAAAATACCTTTTATAAAGATCTTATCCTTTGTTCAGAAATCAATGGGTCGATAGATCCACTTAATCAAGGTGTTTTTCGATGCATAAAAGAATCAATTGGTTGTTTTTTCCTTTGAGGTGAATCCGATCTATCAAACTGATTCAAGTTATTTTCCATAACTCGATATAGTCGATTCATCATTCTCATGAAGTTTTCTATTCCATCTTCCATTGGATGGTCATCAGTGTAAGGTCCATTATGGTCATCATTTACGAGGTCCCTCCTATTTCCCAAAATTTTATGAAATAATAATACCTTAGTGATTTTTTTTTTCTTTTAATAATTTTATAATCCAAAATATATTTTATGTCTTAAAACATTATTCATAAAAATGTCATTCTTAACAACAAATAAATTTTCTATAAATTCTTCATAATGGTTCATAAAAATCTTGTGATTAAGAAAAAATATCCCCTAACAGTGTCCAACCAGGTGTGTAGTAAGGACCAATGTCATGCAATAATTCATGTTTGAGTCCACCTCAAAGTGGTGTTTTATGGTGTTACCACTAGATACATCTGTACCAGGGCCACATCCACTTGTTCTTTTCCAGACATGGTTTTCTTTTCTCAGAAACCACTTATTTAATACTTCACCAAAATACTTTGATGTTTTACTATATTTAAACATTATTAAGGGTAATTCCAATTTTTTTTAAATTCTAATATCCAAAAATAACTAAACCAACCTTTGATATCGACTATGGAATCCCTCCCTTTTATTATATGAACATTTCATTACATGGAACAAAATATAACATCTCTTAAAGTATATTTTCTTGGAAAATAGGAACATAAAACATGAAAACATAAAAAACTATTCTAATCCACTTGAAAGGTTTCTTCATAGTCTCATCCTATGTACATTTACTATATCTCACAACCAATGGATATACATCAAATGAATGGGGTGATCATAAGGCCCAATAAGAGAAAAAATTTACATATATTTGTGAGGAACATTAGCAAGAACATGAGAAATATCATTGTGGAATGAGCAATGGAAAAAGAGGAATATCTTAATAAAAGGAAAATGATTCATAACATGAATATGTGGATATAAGATTTATTTTACACATTCATAAGAATATCAGCATGGTTAATCACCAAGGTGTCATAAATGAAAGCTTTCCAAGGTTATTCACCAAGGTATAATAAGAGATTTCATCTCTATAGATTAAATTCTTTACCCAATTCATTGGAGTGGTATTGTATCACCCCAGCCTAAGTTTCCACCTGAATAGTGCTTCCATGATGAGTTCCACTAGTCCTTAAGCATGCCTCCCCGAATGCCAAAGGCTGGAGACTAGCAGTGATGGTGTAAAGAGGTGATGGTGGGGAGACTATACCCTTTGGTGATTATATAATAACAGTAGAAATAGATATAAAAGAGGAATAAAGACAAAAAAATCAAACTAGTAACCCACCAAAGGAGGAAGAACAACAATATCAATCCGAATTATAATCAATAATAGCAGCAGAAATAAATAAACACATTAACATGCCATTTTTAGTTAAAACATATAACGCATACATAAATAATCATACATTGAAATTTCCATAAGGATTATTCAATGGAAAACCAAAATACATACATACATATAAACATGCTATGAAAGAATGGAAACAATGAGTAAAAGAAACTCCAGATGAGGCATAAAAATTGGTCCCATTCCTTCCATCCAGGTTAAACAACCATTAGGATCCATCTCCAAAATCCATACCTTTTCGTAAATGAAAAAGCATAAAGTCTACTAGTATCTAGAATGGACCATGTGGTGTGTGAGAATAAGTCTCAGTAGGGTACCACCCACATTTGTGTAAGTCAAAATTTTGACTAAGAAAACATATTCTAAAAATTAAATAAGAAGCAACACATGGATAAAGTAAACACAAGCTTCATTGGTACTAAAAATAAACCAGGAAGCTATCACCTTCCTCAAACAACACCAT
This sequence comes from Viscum album, assembly GCA_963277665.1. Lineage (NCBI taxonomy): Eukaryota > Viridiplantae > Streptophyta > Magnoliopsida > Santalales > Viscaceae > Viscum > Viscum album. The sequence continues at coordinate 501,700,127 of OY728151.1, forward strand.
AATTACATAGTGAAGAGTATCTTTAGCCCATGTCCCAATGTATCCCCTAATGTCATACAATCCTAGGTAAACCCTAATATTTAAAATCTAACACCACTTGGCACCTCGTTCCATCACCAAGTATCTGACATCCTAAAGCCACACCAAATCAATACATATCTAGTTCCATGAACCCCAATTCAAAAAACTTATTGGAATGAAGCCTCACATAAATTGACACATATATACCTATCATAAAATAGTAATCATTATTGTCTTAACAACTAGTGTCCAATGAAAGAGTTATGCATATCCTCCAAAATGATCCTGGCCCAAAGGCCTCAAGCACTGTGAGCCTTAGTCCCCAACCAAATACCTCAACACTGTCCTCCGATGACTCCTCACCATATCCATGGATTTATATGGTAATAACCATAATCAATTTACCTAATATGCAACTATTAGGGGCCTCTATCCACATGAGTGGTAAAAACCACCTCAACACTGAGTCAACATGTGTGTACATGACTCCAAATGGTGCTTTGTCTAACACAAGTGAGTGGTAATCACCAAATAGTACCCAATCCACATAAAACCTATATCTCATTGCATTTTGACCATGTTTCTCAAATCTAATGTCGATGACATACAATATGACATGACCCTCACTCATAAACTTATGATCTAGTCACCTAATCCTACAAAAAATTCACCCAACTGATGGTCAACACCATCCAATGCCTTGGACAAATCCCATCCCGACGATCACATTACCTAAAAAAGATTGCATTCTCTATCTCAATCCTCAAGCCATTCCCATCATGATCAGATGGATATCAGAAGAAATTCATAAGAATTTCACAATATATATATATATATATATCAATTAAAAACAACTAAAAAATTCAATGTAATTGAATTGAAAATCTCTAAATAAACAAACAACTCAATTTAATATAAAAAAAATAAAAAAAAATTAATGGAACACCCCCGACCTAACTGCTAAAGACCGAAGCCTCTCGCACAACTCGAACCACTCATATACTTGAGTGGGAATGTGTATTAGAATCCCATAAGGTTCAACATAATTAATTAAAAACAACCATTAATTTACAATGGTCACACTCAATCAACACAATAGTTCCCTAAAACTTGTGCCCTCATACACTTTCAAAATCTCAAAGAAAATAACTAACCACCTACCTTGGAGTCATAGATGTAGGAATGTATGATCTTAGCCTATAACTCTAAATTATTTGGAATAAATAATCATTTGAAACAAATTCCTAAGGCGTATCCAATGCTATAAACAGCTTGAAAAAAAGAGCGCTTATGGAAGAGGTGAATCAAAACAATGCAGAGTATAAAATAGGAGAATTCCCACTACTATGCGTGTATAGAAGAGAATAAAGAAAGAGGAAAACCTAATTAAATAGAGGGGTACAAAAAGGTAAATTAAAACCTTTAATGAGTTGTATGGTTAGATTATAGAGTTTTAAAAATCGTGTGGAAAAATTGTAGCTTCTTCTATTAAGGAACCAATCCTCACATAGTTAGCCCACACTATTCGCCCAAACTTTGCACAAATTATATGTGCTACAGTGTGAGGTTACTTCCTTACTAGAACTTACCATGTGAAAGACCTATGGAAAAATGTTATAATTTCATATATGGTCATTAACCTTAAGTAGCCAGGTTTTCCAAATTGTTCGGTGGTGAATAATGAGGGTGCCTGGTTCACACTGGGAGACCACGTGGTCAGATGTAAATGTTCCCCTTAGACTACACTTATACAAAACCAGGCCTTCGGTCTTGTGACATGTGAGAAACTCATCTGAACATTGGAGGATTTTTCTAATCATTTAAACCCATAAAAAATCAAGTTATTATATTTATAGATAACTCGTAATTAGGTTTCAATTATCAAAAAAGAAATTGGTATACCTGTCAAATCCCAAAATTAAAAATGGTTAAGGATTTATACCTACTATAAATATCTATGATGTTAAAATCTCTCCACCTTAACATATCTTGTCCCCATGATATAAAAACCCTAGATATGGTATCAATAATTCCCATCCCATTTAAATTAACCCTGACTACCCCGATATGAAGGTCAAAGTTCAAATACCTCAAGGGGATCCATACCACAGGAGTGACCTACTACAATTTCATCCCCACCCAATAGTCAAATGAAATGATGGTGCTTTAACCATCCCATAACCCAAATGTCCTCCCATAATGCATCTTCAATTCTTCACCTCATTGAGTGACCCTAGGTCATACCCGACACCCATGAGAATCCCACACCACATCGATGTCCGCCCTTTTCCCACGTCACACATGGAACCAACAAGGTCCCTTATCTCATCAGATGCTCAAATAAATCTCGATTCCTTTCACATCAATTAAGTCTTGAATCACTTGGATTCCTATATTCCAATGCACCCCAAGTAACCCACATCTCCTCGATGAACTTATTCCAACACACCTCAACAATCACAGATTCAATGATGCTCATATATAATTCCTGATTCCTTTCACCATATAAATATATATATAAAACATATGATACAAGGTCAACCTACTAACCAGCATCTGGTTAATCCATACATTTAACTCATGCACCATGTGCACCCAAAATTGATATGCCTAAAAATGCAATGAAAAAATAAAAGAGAAAAGAACCTTAGTCACACCCATGGTGTACCTTTGACCACCTTCTCCTCACAGGCCTTCTTTGACCTTGGAATCTCCACGAAATGCACCTGGACTAAAGCCCAATTACCTAAATCCTGACCTCCCTACAATGATGAAATATTCACCAACCACTAACCCCAGTGATTGGTCCCACTATATATCCCATGCCCTCCATATACATCTGATTCTCGCTTATCATCATCTGGTACCACTCTGAAGCTGATCTTAGAATCCCAAGTCTACGCTGGTCCCTTACAATCAGTTGTTCAAGAAGGCTTCCTACATGACCTCTCAAGATTCCCTACCCGTTAACATGCCCAAAACTTTTTTGGAGTACATATCACTAAGTCCAGACATTTAATGGATACACACACTAATATCACACGATTGACAATCCTACCCATGGTGGTATTCTTGGGTCCTTGACCTAACTTCCCTACTAGAATTCATCTCGAACATGATTCCTGTTATCTAAATCATCACCAAAGAAGGCACATGAAGTGATAACCCTTCTCAAGTACGAATATTCCATCGAATTTTCCTCCATAATGAAAACCTATTTCACCACCAATAAGAATGATTCCAACCTAAAGATGTTCACCTATATCAAAATGACGTTCCATAAACCATCCTTGAAAATATTTACACTCGAGGTGTCATCATTCACCATGCCAGTTGAAAAAAGAGACAATTTTTTGAATGTCTCTGCATATTCCATGATAGAAATGTCACCCTACTGAGGGATCAAGAACTCATGAGATCTCTCTTCCCACATCTTGTCTGGAAAGAAGTGATCAAAGAACCTCGCATCAAATTTATTCTCGATAAATCCATCATGTCTACTTGGCTGGACATGCATGTCTCACCAATAATTTGATGGTCCTATGAGTATATACATTTTTAGCCTCACCCTTCACCTTGGAGGCATCTCTAGATGATCAAAAATTATTTTCATAGAATCTGTCCAATTCTCAACTGCCTGAGGTCCACCCTCACCCTAAAATAACGATGGGTGTAGCGAATGGAACTCCTAAGTCAAAAACCCTATCGAAGGATCTACTAACTGAACTCTCCAATCAATACTCTAGATAAAAACATACCATGATAAATCTGAGCTACTTATCAAGAAATGTCCCAAAAGTGGTCAAATCTAGTGGCTTCCCCGCCTACACTAGAATTTGAGCCTTAGCCTACACGTATGGATCATGATCTTCTTGACCCTTTAGGGTCTCAACATGCACCTACTCTCACGAAACTAAACCATCACCTACCTAATGCTCCATCTAATATATCCAACTGGAAACCCAGTAAATACCATTACATGGTTAGACAACCCATATAACATAAATATATGTAATGGAAACTAGGAAATTAGTAACAGGTTGTGCAATATCACTACCTATTCCCTTACCCATTGTAACCATGTTACAAGACATACCAACCCCATTGACTCCTTACCTACCGTTACCAGAGCCAAGAATCAAATATTCTCTAGGCCATACTCATCCTGATGAACCACGTTGCCTCAATATGTCGGTCACATCACCCAGCCTGGTGATCAATATCACCTCATTTCATTATACCTTCATGCTATTATAAGAGCCTAGCCCATGTATACCAGTATCACATATAACATTTTACTATGAAATTTAGATCACAACACATGAATATATATATATATATATATATATATATATATATATATCACATCTTACTATGGGCCTAATCAGAGTCATAACACACATACACACCTTTCCTTACCGAGCCAAGGGACTAAATATCATTACCTTCCATAATAGCCTAAGAATCACAAGCCATACCAAATAAAAATTTTCACTCCAAGTTCATCACTTGAGGTGGAAATAAAATCAACTATAAAATGAGAAAAAAGAATAGAAAATTCCCAAACTCATAAACTTGGTTCGCCCTTCATGAATGAGATTGTAGGCCTGAAAACATGAGTTTTAAACCCAATTCCAACAACATCTTAATCTACAATATACCATAACCCAAATAGTAAGACCAAGAAATAGGTATAATAAAATCCTATGATACCATTTTTAGTCTCGTGAAAACATACCCATTGGCATCTCAAAGGGTTAAATTTAATAAATTAAATAGAAACCATGAAAATTATGGGTCCTCGCTCGATCAACACTATAGAATGGTAAAATAAGAAACCCCAAAACCCGCAAAAAATCAAAAAAAAAAATATTCCCCACATACCTTAGAGTCGTATACTTAGGCATGGTAGATCTTATACTCATTCTCTGACCGATTCGGAAGAAATCGAAATTTTTGACAAACACCCATGATGGATCCAACACCGAAAACGACATGGAGAATGGATCTTGGATTATGGAGATGGATTAAAACTACACTGTTTAGTAAATGGAATAAATTCCACCATGGTTCATGCACAGAGGAGAATAAAGAAAGAGTAAAAACCAAATTTAGGATAGAAGGTGAAAAAGGTAAATTCACACATTTATTTGGTAGGATGGTTTGATCGCACAGTTTTCATAAATGTGTGGAAACTATAACACTTTTTCTACTAAGGAACCAATCCCTACATGTTTAGTCCACACGGTTATACCTAACCATGTGAATACAGTGCATGGTACAATGCAAGGTTAATTCCAAAGTGTAACTAACAGTGTGGCTTGCACACAGTTTTCCAAACCATGAGATAACCCTCTAAAAAGCTTGTAGAGTTTCACACATGGTCATCCACCTCTCCAAGCATGGTATACTAAACCATGAGGCTGTGTGAAATTAAGGTGTATGATTTTTATTGGGAGGCCACAGGGTTAGATTTAAACGTGCACCTCAGCATGCACTTCTCCAAAGCTCATCCTTTGGCCATCTGATGCTCCTAAAACACATCAGAACCGTTGATAATTTTTCTAAACATATAAACCCATTCAAAATCAAAGAATTTATTTGAATTAGAACTCATAATTGAGTTCTAATGATTGGAAAATATATTGTAATATCATCCAATTTCCAAAATTCAAAACATGTGAGGATTTCGATTTCTCCAAATACCTAGGATGTTACTGCTATTAGGGTGAACCCTTAATATGTATTATTTATTTATTTTCCACATATATCATAATAAATTATTTTCTAAATAACAAATGGATAATAAAGAGATAGGTTTCACATCAAAATCATGGAGTTTCAGAAATACATTAAAACATGATCATTATGTCATTTCGAGTCCACAAAAAGGGTATGTGGGTTTCATGTTTGTTAATACCAAAATAAAAAATAATAATTTTTACATAAATTTGAATAAATATGGAATATAATAGTCTATTTTATTCATAAAAATAATGTGAAAGAGAATTTTTTGAGGAGAAGAGGGAAATTTTTAGAAGTAAATATGGCAGCATAACAAGTATAATATGTGGTTTCAAAAAAGTGTAAAATTAGAGTGTACAAGGGTCTCCCATTGATTAAAACATAATTTGGAAGTATGGGTGTGGTCAAAAAAGTAATATAAGAGAGTAACCATAACATTTTAAATACATATATAAAAATATTTTCATGAATTTGAGAGAAAAAGAAGGATAATTCTCTTACCTTGAAGAGTTACTCCTTGATCTTGAGAAATGGATACTTATGGGATTGTGGACACATTAGGGGGAATACTTGGGAGGTAAAACTACCATTTATTTTTTTTATAATGGATTAAAATAGAATGTAAGTGGAGAAACGGGTGGGTATTTATTGAAAAATTGGAGGATTTGTTTAACAATTTCCAAATATAGGCTTTAGAAATCTAGGTTGTGAAAAATGAAAAACCATGGGATTTCCCATGATTTTTTGACCATGGAATTGAACATTTGAATCATATTTTATGTCATTTTATCCCATCATAATCTAAAATCATATTATATTAATTATTTCTTCCAAGTAATGTAATGTTTTTACAAAATAATTTTTCTTATGATAATGTTTCCATTTTAGACTTAAGAAAGTAACTTATAGGTTTAGAAATTGATTAAAATATATTAAAATATTTGATTTTAATAAAATAAAATATTATTAGTCATTTATTGTGGTTGAATAATTATTAAATCATTATTTCATAATTAAAGAGTCATTAAACATGTAGAAAATATCAAATTTTATTTTTACTATACATGAAAAATTAAAGTATTTTAGAAAATTATCATAAATTCAGCATAACCTAAATTTGATATTTTGATTATAAAAAATATGTTTACATAATCATACTAATTACATAATTATTATAAATTGTACTTTTATCTAAAAATGATTATTTATTAAAAAAAATAGTTGGTTGAATATGTATAGTAAAATTTTTGTCATTTAAAAATATTTAAAGACATAATAAAATTAATTTATCATTTATATTTAAATAAAAGTGTTTTTATCATAAAATTTCATTCAAATAAGTATTATTCATAAAAAATTAGTTTATTATAACGATTTATATCTTTTATGAAAATTATAATTTGTGTATGAAAAATTAATTTATAAAATTTGTCAAATTATGGAAAAACTATTCTTAAAACCAAATTGAAAGAATAAAAATTTTATTAATAAAAATGAATTAAACATTAATTAACTAAGGTAGGGACACATAAATCCTTATAACAACCATTTATTACATAAGGGTAATGTGTTCATTGGTGATAGATTCATGGGGAAGCTCGGATAACATCGACCAAGTGGTAATTTCCACTAACTTGAAGTTCTTTAGTAGGCGATTTCATTCCAACTTTTATTATGGAAGATCATATTAGGATGGGTAAACAAAGAACCCCAGTGAAACTACCTCCATCCCATGTTAATATAAATAGGCTTCATATGACATGACTCTACTAGTTAAGGCCATCTCTACTTGTTTCTACATTAATTATCCTTTATCAGTTTTACTTACGATAACTAATTACAACATTAAAATTGTTACCAAGAGTATAGTTTAAAATCGTTATATTGTCAAACAATCATAATTGAAAAAATTTAATAAAACTTTCAAATCCATATGGTCACCTTTGCCTTTAAATCCACTACATTTTTAAAGAGATATGGCTATGTTGTGTATAATATAATATAACACACATTTCCAAGAAAAAATTATCATTCAAAAAGTCTGGGTAGTTATATCCAAAATAAAACATATTAGAATAAAATGAATATATAGTGTGAATATAACTATATAATAAAAATTTTATCGTTTTAGATAGCATTTTAAATATTATCTTTTGGATTTACCCTTTAGTGAATAGTTTTTAACCCTAAATGTTGTAACTTTTTTAAAAAAAGGTGAATAAATTTAACTATAATTTTATAATTGGATAATAAATGGACATGGTATAGTAGTTTATGCCATTTATTAATCTATATATCTTCTTTAATTATATTTATGTTTTTTAAATAATTTAATAAAAAATATTTACCATAATAGACTATTAATGTCACTTTTAGAACAATTCTCATAATTTTACTTTTGAAAACAAATTGAAAAATGGATTTAGAATAAAATTCATTTAAAAATAAATATTTAATCGTTATAAACTATATAATTATTTTGAAACCATAATTCATCTAAAAAATATTTTATTTTAATGCTTTTAAAATTTATTTACATTAATATTCTACTACCTCCTCCAATGGCCCAAAGGCCATAATTTTTTATGGATTTTGATAATCCACCTTATTAATATTATACTACATTCACAAACATTAACCTTGTGTTTCATAAGAATTTAAGATAATTATTTCATAAATAATAATTAAAAATAAATTATCTTAATAAAAATAATTTCAGTATTCTCAAAATTACCGTTAAAATTCATTAAAAACTTATTTTTATTCTGAGGTGAACATATAATATAAATTTAAAAGAAAGAGAGTGATATTTTATATTTCTCACTACTTAATTTAATATATATGTAATTTTCAGATAAACAATTCATAAAATTGAGATAAAAAAAATTTATGTTTATGGTAGAACCTAACTAAAATAATATATTATAGGAATGTTTTAGGTCCATTTTTTGTCCTTATTATATTATTTTTAGCCTTAATTACCAGATTTATCATTAATGAGGTGAAAAATATTTATTATGTTTACTATTCATAATGACAAAAAAATGGAGAATTATTTTCCAAATTTCAAAAAAATAATTTAAAATATTTTTTTTATTATATAAAATTAATTTCATATAATTAGAAGAATTAAATTTAAAATTAAACTCAAAAGAACGTGAACAAACCAGTTTTTAGAAGAATGCCTTTTTAAGTAAAAAATCATCTTTATATAAATATAAAGTATAATATTGATTCCAATTAGATTTATTAAGTTAATTTTAATCAATGTAAACTTATTAAAATTTAAAACTAATATATAATAGAATGTGACTTTTTAAATACTTTAAATGAAAACAATTTTTTAATTTAAAATCCGTATTTTTTGTAATTCATTGAAAAAAAACATTTTATAAAATTCACGAAAATTAATACTAATATAATTTTAACATGATGATTTAAAAAATATATAAATTTTATCAATTAAAAATTCTAAAAGTTCCATATTTTATTTATAATATTCTCCCACGGAAAGAAATAATTTTTTTTGAAGAAAACATATTTTTGAAGAATAAAATGACTTTGCTAAAAATTTAGTTATTATTTACTAAGAATTTATCAATAAATTTTTATTAATTAGTAACTTAATATATATATATATATATTTCATAATTCAATTATTTCTATTCATACCCACTAATTTAAAAGATATGTCATAATGGGCATATTTATATAATTATATTTCATGGTTCGTTTAAGCTTAGTGTTTCTTGTTGTATGAACTTTCAAACAAAATATTGTGTTCAAAATATTGGGGATTTACATTCTCCTCCATTTTATAAATTTAATTATCAAAATTTTATGTTGATCTCGATAGTCTATGTTTTAACTTTTGAAAATACATTTTTGGAAATCCCGCATCATAAAAAGGGTTGATAAAACTTCTTTTTGAAATGATGGAAAGGGAAATAAAAAGGTCATATAAAATAACACATAACTTGGTTTCCAAATGGGAGAAAATTATTTGGAAGAGAAAATGTAGACATGGAGGAAATAATTAATGTCTAAATAATGATGGAGGGTGAAAATAACATTGGCCACAATAAAGTGAATGACCATGAGAAAGTTAATGACCACAAAACCACAAATCAATAAAGAGTGAAAAAGACCATTGACAGATAAAAATGAAGGTAATAGAATAAATTATTTATTTCAAGAACATTTTGATATATATTAGGGGTTAAATTACCATATAGAAAAACAATGTAATGAAATATACTTACATGACAGGTATAATTTCCTTCTTTAATTAATTCCCCCCACAGTATTATTTTTTTCCAAACGACAAGTATTCAACATGAAATTTTCATCCCTATATAAATAAAATAAAATTCTTACATATCACATAATCCACAAAAAGAATAACATTATTTTCCTCCAATATTTAGATATTAAATAATATAGAAATGTTTAGAACATGTTAATATAATATCAAAAATTTATAAACCTTTATGTGAATAAATAATACACTTAACTTTAGAATTTTCACAGTAAGATTGAAGGTTGAAAATAGATCATTACATAAATAAATTACCTAATATACGAAATAACCATAATATCCCCAAAATAAATTAAATTTTTATCCTAAATGGTTATCTCATAACTTTGATCTTACTTATTTATAAATTTAATTGTATTCTTCTAAATTAATCATTCTTGTTAAACCTACATGTTACATATAAATCAAATAAATAAAATTAACAACAAGATATCATTAGTTATACTAAAATACCATCACATAAAACCTAAAAATCTGTTTTCTATGACTCTAAACTTATGATCAAACTTAAACTTAAAAACCCATGATGGTATCCATAACTCTTAAGTTAACCTCTCTTAAAATCATCATAATATCAAAAGTTATCTAAACCTTTATCTTGATGCAAACTATAAAATACTCAAACCCACATTATTGGATCTGATGTTACAAAAAAAAACTTCACATTTTTGGATTTGATACCAATAAACATGAACCAAATTTAACCCTTCAAAACATATAACATCAAACTGAAATATTGGATCACTTATATACCTATGGACCTTTAGGTTAATAGTTATTGGGAATTAGAAAAAAAACTTACATAAAAACTTTGATATATAAAAACTGGTTTATAAAAATATACATCATGTCAAAATATTATTTATATATAGTAACATTCTTTGGAATAACATTTTAAAACCATTTTTCACAACCTGGGGTTAAGGGAAAACATGAAGGGTGACCTCAAATTCTCAATATGTGTAAACATAAACATTAATAATTAAATGTAATAAGTGATAATAAGATGATAATAAGGGTATAATGATATAATAAAATTAAATGAGTAAAACATAAAATAATTCATACCCATAAAAACCTAGAACATAAATCAAGGAAGATGGCATAAACATTAAATATAAGACAATATTCATACAATTCAACAATCATGAGCCACATGAAAAAGACATAAGAAAACAATCCATTAGAACCAAATCTAAGAATAAATAGAGTATATTATTTACATGGACCATAATTTTCATATTAATCTTACAATAAATCGTACAAATGGAATAACCTACCAGGTAAATTCCAATAATGCTTTTGGAGAAAGCTATGACTAGTTATCTTTGTCTGTTTAGCCAATTCATTGGAGATATTTATCTAGATCACCTGTCATCATGACCAATATATGAATCACCCATCATCATGCGATATATCATGCTCACTCTTCATCATAAATAATTTTAAATATTCATAACATAAACATAACAAAAAAAGTCTTTATTTTTTAAACAAAATAACTGCCATTTTTCTTTAATCACATGATTTTCCAATGGAAAATAAATGGATTCCATGAAATTATATTTTAAATAATAATAATAAATCAAGATAAAGAATATTTATTGTATCATTAAAAAAAATCCCTAGTGGATAATAAGTGAAATAAAGGGTTGTTTCCATTGATGAATATAAATACCATAAATGGGTCACTAAATACATTATTGAGGAAAATAACCTTTCCACTTTGAAAAAGAAATTTAAAAAACAAAAATTCACACCATATTGTGAAATTAATTTTATTTTAAAGTAACATTGGAAACATATTAGGTAATTTTAAAAGAAAATAATATCCATTATGGATGTAAAATCATTTCATTTTTAATTTTTTTTAAAATAACCATTCTTTTAAAACTTATGTACGAAGAGTCAAAAGTGACCCATGCAAAGAAATTATAATCAATTTCCTTTAAAAACATTTTACAAGAATTTGAAAGGTATTGTAAAATATATTTAGGAAATAATTATGTTTATAAAATAATATTCTTGAATACATTTTATATAACATTGATATTGAATAGAAATATTCTTGATCTAAAAGAATATACAAGATCTGTATCACTCATAAACAACTTTTTAGATGTTTCTTTAATCAATAAAGGAGGAAATGGAAGTTAAAAACTAAAACCATATTCATAACCATAGCATAATAAAATATATGTGGTTCAAGAATATAAGAACATTTTATTTCCCTAAAGGAATGTTGAACATAAACAATCTATGAAAGAATGAATATTGTAACATAAACACTTCACCACATTTGTATCTTTTGAAGAAAAAGTCATTGAAAAAAATCCTATGATATGGATCTATAAATAAAATAAATTTCATAAATTAATTTGAAAAATATTAATTAATGGTTCATTAATTACATCTTATAAGTAAATCATGTTGTATGAAATGAAATATGTCTTAAGAAAATGAGATTGATACAAAGAAAGAACTTTCAAAGATCATAAATTTTGAAGTGATAATTAAAACATTAAATGATTATGTGAATATATGTAAATCCAAATCACAAAAGTATAAATATATTATAAAAAAAATTAGATATCAATTCATATATAATAATTGAATAGTAAATTCAATGAAGTAGAATTATAACGCAATGAATCAAAACCGAGTTAAGAAATCCATTACATCATTGTAACATTCTTATAAAATCCCCTTAGATGAAATTATTAAAAATTTCAATTAAAATAAAATTAATTATTAAATATTAATGATATAAATTTAAAATTTTATTATATACACCGTATAATATAAATTAGGTCCATAACATAAAATATTCTTATATGAAGGGAATTTGAGACGAAATCCCTTACATCGAGTCCAGACATTCGATATATATCCTTTAACAAATGTATAATAAATATATATAAATTATTTAGTTGTTTAATAACCTTTTTAATTTTTATTAATTTATCATTAAATGATTTATATACTTATTAAAATGACATATTTGATTACTTAAATGGTTATGTCCACATCGGGGGTTTTGAGAACATTCAATTAAAAATTTCAAAACAAGTTTTGTTTATTGAACATAGTCCAAGGGGAAATTTTTATATCTAAAAAAATAATCATAAAATAATAATCCTCCATATAAATTAATTATACTTTTAAAACCAACCATGAAATATGGTTATAAAAAATCAACTAGGTGACAATCCTGGAAACGATAAGTCATATGTACACATGAGTAATGTTTTTATTTTTTGAAGAGCATGAGGGAAATAAGTTAAGTATAATTTTATATTTATATAATTATAATCATATAACAAATATAATAATATATATATAAATAATAATATATATACCACAATTTGGAAGTAGGGATGAAAAAAAAATCACATCATTTCACCGAGGTAGAAATACACACATACACATGAATGACGTTATCATTTTCCAATGGATGTTAAGTGTAAGAAATTAGATAATATATTATATTTAAATAATTATAAATATTTAATTAATAACATATAAATAAATTTAATTAATCATTATAACCATCTATGGGAGGGGGTGATGGAAAACAAATTTCATCAGTTTTCTAGAAAGTTGTCCTCCATACACATAGATGCTGGTTTCATTTTCCATTTTATGGAAGTATAGATTGATATAGGTCATGAAATATGAAAGAAAATTATAATTATATTTAATATACTTTTTTTATTATTTAATCATGGTTCAACAGGATTTTAAGGAGGTATAAGAATAAATAAAATAAAAATGCTTAGTTAAGAACCATGACTCTTCTTAGAAAAATTATTTATGTTTTTACCTAAATCCTTACTAGATTGGTTTTATGATCAAATAAATACCAATAAGATGTGGGTAGGGATTTTAGGAAAGTATTTATGTCGGTAATACAAATAAAAAAAGATCTTGATTTATGTATAATAAAGGATAGGGAGTGTCATTTTATAAGTGAGGGGAGGGGCATTTTTAGAAATATATAAAATAATATATATATATAATACGGGTCTAACTCTCATTAAATGGTTCCAAAATTTCATGAAATTTTTATAAGAATTATATGTTATTAATATAATCATAAAATAAATGTTTTACATGACTATATATCCTTTTAAACCTTATATTTTGGGTTAACACTTATGTTAGTAGTTTTTAACCATAATCGTGCTAACAATGTTTTCAATATAAAAAGCGTATAAATTTATTTATAATTTAAAAATTGGTTCATAAATGGATAAGGAATTAAATATATTATCATTTTTAATTATAATTGTCTCCTTGAATTATTATTTTGTTTTTAAAATTATTAAATAAAATATAATTCACATAAAATACTATTAATGTTGTTTTAACAACTATTCACATAATTTGACTTTGAAAACAACATGAGAACAATGGAATTTTGATGTAAATTTTTTAAAAATAAATAATAAATTATTATTAAGTATATAATTCACATGATATAATAATTAATCAAATAAATATTACTTTTAATGTTTATGAAATTAATTTACCTTAATTTTCAACTTATTTCACAGGCACTATGTAAGTGTTATGTAAGAATTTAAGGTAATTATTTCATCGCTAAAAATTTAAAATAAGTTATAACAAAAAAAATAATTTAATTATTATAAAAATTACCTTTAATATTCATTGAAAAATATTTTTATCTCTATGTGAGCATATAATAGAAATTTAAAAGTGAGTAAATTTTTTATTTTTGTATACTTAAATTATTATGTAATTCATTTTGATAGAAAAATGGAACACAATTTCCAAAAATTTTATTATTGGATTAGTATAGTAAAAAAACTAATAAAATTGATTAAATTCATGTTTTAGGTTCATTTTATGTCATTATTTTATTTTTTGACCTTAATTTCTTGATTTACATATACCGAGGTATAAAATAGTCACTATGGTTACTACTCATAATGACCAAAAATAAATATTTCTTATTTAAAAAATTTCAATCTAATGATTCCAAATACGGGATCTATTTTATTGAATTAAATTCACATTAGTGGCAAAAAAATATTTTAAAAATAAACCTCCAATACGAGATGAATAACGAGTTTTTAGATAAATTCTTTTCTATGTAAAAAATGTTTTTATACCAAATTCATGTAAAGTGATGATTAAAATAAACAATATTGATTTTTTTTAATCTAAGGAACTAATATTTTTAAAACTAATCAAAAATAGAATTTTACATTGTAAATACATGAAAAGAAAAGAATGTTTTTAATAAAAATCAGTAATTTTTTCTATTTATTAAAAATCAAAATGTTTATAAAATTATCAAAAAATTTTCCTATGATAATTTTGAAATTTGGGTTCAAAAAATTAAATCCTTTTATCAAATAAAATCCCTAAAAATTTTAGAACATAATTTTAATATTCACCCGCAAAATTAAATAAAAAACATTTTTGAAGAAAATAAATTTTGGAAGCATAAAATTAATTTACTATAAATTGAGTGATTAATTATTAATAATTTATCAATAAATTTTTATTGATTAATAACTTTATATATATATTATAATTTAGGTACTTAAATTCATTTAGGATAATTTAACAACTAGTTTATAATAGTCATAGTTAAATGATGATTTTTCATGGTTTGTTTAGGATCAATGTTGTGTGTTTCATACGTAGTAAAAAAAATATTCTTTTAAAAATATATTAGTGTTAGATGATGATAACATATACTTATAGATGTTCACATACAACAATAGTTACAAGGATTAGATTTATAAATCACCATTTGAGGCACTCTATAAATGATCGTGTCGCTCACCGCTGTGTTGGAACATGGTGGGTGAGGTTGTAGTTATTGGACCGAATATAGAATAGGAGAAAGTAGAGAGGGTGTGTTTTATTTGAATGTTCTTGGTGACCAATTACATTAGGAAATGATCATATGATAACCAGAGGGAATGACCTATGGAGTTCATTTTTGGGGACAAAGTTCTCTTGTGAGTATCACCTCGACTAGGGAATCCTCATTTATTGAAGTGGAATAAGTTGTCACCATAGTTTATTAGACCATAAAAGATCACAAAACATTATATAATAGTGGGATACCATCTAAAACTTCACCCAAATTACGGAGGTATCCATTATGTGTTCCACATTTCTTTCCTTCTAAGATACACACCCAATCTTTCACATGTTATAGATTGTGAGGACATTGAGTCAGAACCTAATGCATCTTATGAGTAGTCCCTGGTTTGGATTATGGACCAGAGAAAAAACATGTCTTTGGGAAATATGGTTACACTTTTTCAAGTTCTATGGAATCATGGATGAATCCAAGAGGAGACTTGGGAGATAGAAGTAGATGATCAGACTCAATGGCATGAGTTGATTGAGAAGAAATGTTGATGGTTCATCTCATATATGAGATGTCAATAAAGATAGATAATTGTAGTATCATAATTTTTTTAAACCCTATTTAGCTTCAATTCACAAGTCTTTTGTGTAAAAATTTAATTATTTTAAACTTTAGTTTTACACTTATGTATGGAATAGGGCATGCGTAATGTTAATTAAACTATACCCTTAAACATGTTGGTTTTTGGGAGTTACATAAGGGTAATGAATTATTTATATGAGTTTAGTAAGGGTAATATCACAACCCAACCCAGGCTGCGGCTCGAACCAAAACTACCCCAATCCCGCCTGCAGATTCCAATGGGTGGAGACGAACACCAAAAGATATATCCTAAATGGGATGAATTTTCCTAGTGTACATATATGCACACACCAAACCATCTCAATGCATATGTTAAGAGGAATAATAATAAAAATAATAAATATCTAGAAAGTAAACTAAGCATGAAAAACCTTTAGGCTATACAAGATTATGATAGTGAAAACTGAAAAGTAAAGAGAAAAAAATAAACCCACACCTAGAAATATGTCCCCACGAGAAAAAACTAGAAAGTAAAATGATGAGAGATCCCAGCTCTTTGTCTCCAAGATATAACCACTGTATGAGGTCCCAAGCACCCAATATCCCTAAGTTCCTCTAAAGTCAATGTCGACCTCTTTGGCATATGCATAAGACACAAGATGTGAGGGAAAATCCCATGTAGGGGTGAGTATAAACATACCCAATAGGATGCCCTAAAAGTTGAAAGGGGGAGAAGTTAGAGACACAATAGGAATGAAAAGACAATATATAATAAACAATGAATAGGAATAAGATCAACCCACCGTAAGATAAAGAAACCTCATCCAAACATTTGGGCCTCAATACAATGTGTAGATAGACTACGTGTCAAGTCATTTGCACCCATAATTAGAGAGTAACCTAATTCAACCATGAGAAGATAAACACAGAGTGAAAGTGGACTACCCACCACATCCTCAAAACCCATGACACAAGAATTACTGAATCTAACAACATGGATACACACACACACACAGAAAGACAGACACAGATATATATATATATATATATATATATATATATATATCAGTCAAAGAAGCCTAAATGAGACAGAAAGGGTGTCTTCATCTCACATCCTAACAGAGGAAAAGAGTTTAAAGAAGTTCCATATATTCATCAATGATTCCCAACATCTCACTCATCTTCCAATCAAAAGACATATAATTGAAACCACACCTTTCCATTGTGCCACACAGTCTAGGGGCCCAAAACTCTAGGTAGAGGACCCATAACCTGGGGTAATTGGAGGGTTCCAATTTGTTGAAAGATATAGGAATAATACCATATTTTAATTGGATGGTTCCACTATAATAGTTCATAAAGGACCCATTACATACCCAGTTGGTGGGTTCCAGTCTAATCATCAATAGAGGACCCATGCCCTACCCATCAAGAGGGTTCCAATCTAACGGTTGATAAAATACCCATGCCCAACCCAATTGGAGGACTCCACTATGATAGATAAAGGACCATTTACCTGACTCTGTAGGAGGGTTCCACTCTATGAATCCATAAAGGACCTATGGACAACCCAGATGAGGGGTTCTACTCTAGTCTTCACGGACCCATTCCCATCCCAGCACGAGGGTTCCACTCAAGATGCTTCTAGAGATCATGTGCAATCAATTCCATCATTGATCATCGCCTGAATAAGATTCATGAATTGAAATCTCATTTCATACCTCAAAATACACAACTAATAGAACCATCATAGTATACATGAAAAAAAACTCAGTAGAGGCTACTCACGGTAAAAAAATCCGAGTCCAAATAATGGATATATGAGAGATTGAACTCTATTAAAAAAGAACCCAAGTGGTATATAGTGTGTGAAGGGACCCACACAACATGTGGTCCCACTCCACCACCTATCCATGTCCTTGTAGGTATAGGTCTCTCCAACCGCATGGGAATAAATTGGGTTTTGGGAGTTTACATGGTGTGTCCTAACACTTGGGGTCCCTACTAGTGCACCTTGGTCGTTCTCGTGTACTTTAGTACATGAGCTTGTGCTTGGAAATATATTTCAACATGGGGTCCTACCCATTTTCTCGTCCACAGGGCTCGACCGCATGGGAAATTGGTTCATGGCATGGAAGAGGACTACACGTCGTTCCATCTTTAAAATTTTATAAATCCCTCTCTACCCCAACATAGGGGAAACATGTCATGTGTTCATCGTGATACATCAAATGTAGTCTTTTTTAATACATTCACATATATGAACTCTACATTCTATATTTGGACTTATCTCCTTCAATTATGGATTCATATCCCCCTGAAATTGAGGGATGTTACTCTAGATGGAGATTCATTCCCTTCAATGGCTAGATATCAGTTCATGATTCGACCCACAAATAAATCACACACCTCGTGCATATTTGGTTCCTCCCCCATCCATGATTTTAATTATTATCATAAAAAAGATCACCAGAAACCTTAAATCTATCTAAAATAATCCAGAGTTTCTGATCCATCTCCCACATGTGAATCTATCGTGAATCCAGGGTTCCTATTGGGCTTAGTCCCAAATGGAAAAGTCGAACTGATGCCCTATATGCCAATAGATGAAGAACAAAAATATTTCATAGATGAAAGGCATAATAAAAAATATTTTATCAATTGTTGGCCAATAATTATTTTCCAACTAATGTAATTTAGACATCTTGGTTAGAAAACTAGAATAACCAATTAAATATCAATATACAGGCACATACAATATTCATTAATTGGCGTAGATCATAGAAGGAATGATCCTATTTATTCAATTTAATCAACAAGGTTATAAACCATTAATTAAATATTTCTACTTGTATATTGGTTCTTTATTTGTCAAAGAACATGCTCATTAATGACTGGAATAATTTGTTTCTTTTCCTATGCTTGGATATTCTCTAATACAGAGAGTCATCATTGTCAGTTATAATTCTCCATCAGAAAGAGGACGGATAAGATCTCAATTATCCCAGGAAAAATAGACTAAACTAAATAATTTTATATAAGTATGTACTAATAGATGTTTATAATAGGTTAATTTTATTTAAAAAAAACTTAATATTTTTTTCACTAGGCACACCTTCCAACAGTCTCTATATCCAAATGCCTAGCACTGACTAGTTTTAGGTCTCACATGGGGTAAAAATTGCATTCTCGACTCAAGTTTGGTATCTTATTTCTAATATGAGCTTCAATTTAAGAGTTATCCCATATTATTTAAGAAACTATTCATGTTTCATATAAAATATATTTAATATTTTTATAATATTAATTATGGTCACAATAGGATTTTTAATCTCATATTTTCTTAGTCCCTGGCCTTGAAAATATATATATAAATATTCTGTTGTCTTACAAACAAAAAACAAGGCTTCATAATCATTCACTCCTTCAAAAAATTTTCCCAAAAAATAAAAACTAAATAAATAGCTTGCAGTACTGATCCCGAAGTTGGCTCTCCCACTCTTAGGATCTCTCCTACATGTTCCTATTCATCCACACCACATGAACCAAGGAGATGTTTCATCCACACAGGCTCCT
This sequence comes from Viscum album, assembly GCA_963277665.1. NCBI lineage: Eukaryota > Viridiplantae > Streptophyta > Magnoliopsida > Santalales > Viscaceae > Viscum > Viscum album. The sequence goes on from OY728151.1 coordinate 501,720,223, forward strand.
ATAGTTCCATATCTTGATTTCCACTAGGTGATATGAAAAGGTTTCTTCATAATCATTGTCTACCTCATCCCAGTTGATAATATGTGTGGTTTCATGCATGTATCTTCTAAGGTGCGACATGTGGAAAGCATTGTTTCCCCGCTCTGCCTATGGTGGTATGGAAGTCATTAAGAAACCTATAAAACCCTATGAATGATAAAAAATGACCCAATGAACCTCAAGGATAACTTGCCTCCCCATATGAACCTCCATAATATTTTTCATGGTGAGACACTCAAGAAACTGTGGCCTCCCTACTCGAACTCCAGGGACCTATGACATCAATCTTTGTAAGATGTATATCTTCTATAGGCTATCCTCATCCAATAATAGATGAATTGGACCCTATTTTTAATCTCCAACACTAACTCTATACCTATAAGAGATGTTTTTTCTGATCTCTATCCAGCACAAGGGTGACTTGCAAGGTCTTCCATTTAGCTCCTTGAAAGGTTACATGCCATTAGTAGATTGTTATCTATTATTGTATGCAATATTAACCAAGGGAAATTGATACTCCAAACTCTGGAAAATTTCTATCATGTAATCCCTCATTATATCCTCTAATACCTGGATAGTTCACTTAGTCTTCCCATTTGTCTAGGGGTGAAAGAATATACTCATCCTCATCTAGGTCCCAAAATCCTAATGTAGGTCACTTCATAACTGTGCGTCATGATTGGAGAGAATAGATGAGGGAACCCTATGAATGTGAACAATCTCACATACATACATATTCCACAAACTCTCCACTGAACCCTACTTCCTAATAGTAAGGAATTGTGCCGAATTAATGAGTCAGTCAACTATCACCTAGATGGAACCATGGACCTTCATTTTCAGTGGAATCCCTATAATAAAGTCAATGGATATTCCAACCAACTTCTACTCTGGTATCTCAAGGGGATGCAAAAAACCATTTTGAACTTGGTGCTCATAATCAACTTAATGATGGGTGAGGTATCAGGAGATGAACTTATCCATGGTTCATCTCATTCTAAACTACCTAAACTACTGCTGAATATTTTTGTTCATCTTCCACATAGTAGGATGTACAACTAAAGGAGAATTGTAGAACTAGAGAATCACCTCCTCCTGCTTCATTACTGGGACCAGCATCCATCCCTATAAAATGGTAGCATGATTCCCTACATCATAATATCCATCTGGTGAATCCCTTAAGGATATATAGACATGAAAGACCTCACATTCGACCTCTCCAATATGGGGCTGACTCAATCACTTGAGAAGTGGAGAATTAAACACCATCGACTGAAGAAAATCTACAACCTCTTCCTCCACGAGGGTTAGTTGTAAGGAATCTAACTTCTCAAAAGATTTCTGTACCAAGACTTCCTGGGAATTCCTATTAAGATCATATTATACCACATTTCCCTTCCTCAGATTACAGACTCTCTCAATATTATATAATTTTAGAAACTCCAACTTGAATTGTTGTCTCAGGTTTAGGTATCTCTACATGAAGACATACATGAGAATCTGATGTTCTAAGTAGACCAAAAAATGCACCCCAATAAGATAGTGCATCCACTTCCTAAGAGGAAATACTAACATTGACAGCTCTAGGTAGTAATGCGAAATGGGTAGGTCGGGCGGGGCGGGCTAAGCCCGCACGGATTTGAGCCCGTGCGGGTTTGTCCATAGAATCCCGCATATAATGTGAACAAAAATTTTCAAGCCTGCCCCGCCCCGCATAAACCCGTGGGTTGCTCGCGGGTTGCCCACGGGCTTACCTACATTTACAAAAAAAATATAATTTATAATCATTTAAATATTGTATTTTTTATCATTCTTAAAGGTATTTTTGGGGAGAAGTATGAATTAACAATAACTAGAGTTTTAAAGGATGTGATGGAACATTTTTTTGTGGGTTAATGGTGGCATGTGGTAATGCTGATATGTTGGTGAATCGTTGTGATAGAAAGTAGGTTAGTGATCGGTGATGGACGATGAATGATAATATTGGTTGTGTGGTGATGTGAACAACTAAACATCTGAATGAATGAAGTCTCTCCAGGTAACGACCAGTTTTAGAGGAATTTATTAGAGTTTTCACAAGTTTCTATCCAATTATATTAATAACAAAATAAAATTAAATAATAACAAAATTAAATCGACCTAAGAAATATTATGATTATAATAACTCTTATAGAATTGAAACCATGTGCAGGGGTGATGAGTTCTATTTTTCAAGAGATGGGTTGACCCACCATGTGAATATGGTTAATAATTACTATATAAATAATATAATTTCATATTAAAAAAATATAGACCTTTTAAAAATTCAATGTGAATAAATAGTGAATTAATATGACCATTACGGTGAGAAATCATATGTCACCATTTAACCATTATTTTTTTAAAAAAAAATTAAATGTTAAAGAAACATATATTGTAAAAATATTATATTTTTTTTTAAATCGAGCCTGCGGGCAAGCCCGCACCCGCACGGGCTCAACCCGCATTAACCCGCACCCGCGCGGGCAGAACCCACATTTGCCCGCACTCTAAACGGTCAAATTTTTTAGGCCCGCCCCGCCCCACATCCGCCCCATACCCACAAAGCCCGCGGGCTGTGAGCCCGCTTTGCATCGCTAGCTCTAGGTCATGAGACGCGTAGTTCTGCTCACGGGGTCTCTACTACCTTGACCCATACATGATAGCTTCTTGATACTACATTAAAACATAGACAATACCAGCTCTAGAGGCATAAAAATACACGATGTACTCAATTACCTCATCCTGTAGTCTCAATATAGGAGTACCCTTCAGCCCCAGGATCAACTCCTCAGAGGCCATCTATAATTTCATAGTCTAGGTAAAAGTATTCCCATTCTATGTAAAGTTAGTCAAAGGGGTTTCAATCACGGATAAATCTTCCACAAACCTCTTATAATACCCCACCAAGACAAGAATTTTTAAAACCTGAGATATGATTTCATGTGGATCCCATGAAATCACTACGTTGATCTTTTCTAGGTCAATGGATAAACCTTTCTCATATATGACATTACCTAGATAGTGATCCTCATTAATCTAGATTTTCACTTTGTGTGAATTATCTAAACTTGGTGCTCTCGATGAAAATATAGAACCATATTCAATATATCTACATATTCATCCTCTGTCATAGTGTAGATAAATTCTTCATCAATGAAGATAGACAAAAACATATCTATATATATCTAGAAGATCGAGTTAATCAAATACATAAACATAGTGGGGTCATTCATCACACCCAAGGGAATCACCCAGAACTCATAGTGTCCTTAGTGAAATCGGATTTACATATTTGGAATATCAACCTTAGAATCCATCTACCAGTGGTAGCTGGACTTGAGATCAATCTTGGATAACCATATTGTACCATAAAACTATTCAAAAAGGTCATCAGTTCTTAGAAGGGGTACATGTTATTTATTTTTTACAGATTCAAGAAACTATAATGCATGAAAATATAGAATCTACCATATTTATTTTTCATGAACAACAGAAAAAATTCCCTAGAGGACACAATAAATTTGATATAGCTCTTCTCTCGATGGTCCTCTAACTATAATTGTAGTTCCCAGAGCACAGTATGGGCCGTCCAATATGCCATAGAAGATATCAGAGTGGTCTTAGGATGAAATTAGATACCAAACTCTATATCCCCCCTTAGGAATACTTATAATGTCCTTAGGTAAGAAATCTAAATAATCCTCCATGACTAAAAGAATCTAGATTCTTGAATATCCTTCTTAACCATGGGCTATAATCTAAAATTCATGGGTGATATGATGAGGCCTCCTACTTGCATCATTGATTAGTCTCACTATGAAATATACCTCACAAAAAAGGACAATCTTGTCCCATTAGTGCACATGCATTCGACTCATCAATTGTGAATGTCAATCAAGGATTAGACTATGGACAACCAATAAATACCCATGATGTTCTCATAGGGTTTCATCATGATGGAAAAAGTTACCATGTGAAAATATCTCCACAAAGTGATAACTCAGAATACTAGTATATAAATGATAAAGAAGAATAATTCCTTATAAGAACCTCAAGATGAAGCTATTTGGATAGCGCATCAACTAGGAGCTCCAGCTCTTGTACCAAGAGTATAAAGATAAACGAATGACTGTAATTTTTGGTAACTAATACTAATTAAATATCAGAAAACATAAATATTGTACCTTTAATCATATTATGTGTTGTGGGGTCAAAATCCCCCAATGTGTGAAACTGTCCAAGACCCTAATCTCCAGTTCCATGAGCCTCACATGAGCCGCTTAATGGTGGTGGTGGAAGGATATCATATCGTCATCTACCCCAAAGATTATCCTTATCCTCTTACAACATTTAATCCTTGGGGCCATCCTCCCCTCACCTTGGTGTCCCTGATCATGGTGTTGTCTCTACCATGGCTGTCTGTCAGCTACCTGCATGTGATTAACAGCTATTCTGGATGGGAAGTCACTTGCTATGTGACCTCTCCCATCACAAGAATGGGACCACCCCATATCTGGTCTTCCCTAGTCCTCTATGATATCCATGTGTTATAAAAACATGTTTCTGAACTTGAGCATGATTTGATCTCATGTGTCGAGATCCTAATAACTGGTGCCTGTATGCTTATATAGATGAATCAACTCGGTTCCACCCACTTCCACCTCTAATTGCCTGAATTCTCTCTGATAGGATTCTCTCTGTCACAAGTTCCCGCTCCAACACCCTGGCATAGGTTGTAATGCACAAGGGTACCACGTGATCACTGATCTCTCAATGGAGTCCCTGCTCAAACGTTCTTGATAAGAAGTATCCATCCTATATCATATCAAGGAAGTATTGTGTATGGTCTATGAACCTCACTACATACTCAACCACTATTATCCCTCCTTGATGTAGCTTTAGAATCTCCTAAATCCACACTATGTTCAAGTAGGATGGGTAGTATCTCTCATGAAATATAGGCTAGAAGTTCAGACATGATAGTGTCGACTCATCTTGTATCTAGGTAACAAGACTCCACCAGTACCTAGAGGATATATAGAAAACACTAGATTCCAGTGCAACCATCCTGATCTGTTGTTGTGCAGATATTCCTAAAGATACTTACTAATGAATCTATCTAATCCTCAACTCTATGGGTATCTTCTTCATCATAAAACCTCATCGGCCTCTGGTGATGGAACTCACAAAGTGCGTTAATCCTATTTGAATATTAATCCTACTATGATATGATGATATTCTACATGATAGGTGGTGGTATTTCTACATACCCACCTAGAGGAAGAATCTTCTAGGTTAGACCCTGAACTGAGGCCTCATCACTCATAGAATCCACATCATGATCCAGAACTAGTATCCTGGTTGGATGTAATCACAGAGACATCCAAAAAATTTAATCAAGATGTACCACAGTCTGATGATAACACACACACACAAATATATATATATATATATATATATATATATATATTTAAATGGGGAGATGATTCAATAAGGAAAATCAAAGTCTCAATACTATATGATTCAATTACCACCAATCCCTTCAAATAATGTCTTGTTCTACCAAGTCTACAAGCATGTAGTCAAGGACCTGGTGAATGGATACGTGGGTCACCCATACCATCACTATATTCCCTAGCCTTAGGGATGTTATTTGAGACACTTTGAAACTATTTCCCTAATCCCAACTAAATACTCATAAGTGGAATACTCTAAAATACATTTAAAGGATAAAATCATCTTTGATACTAATCTATCATGACCTGACCCTAATCGGGACTCGACCCACAACTACCCCAAGCCTGCATCTATAGGTGAGGGTTAAAGACCACACCAAACCACAGATCTTAAAGGGGAGGCATTTTCCTAATTTAACTATACACACATCTGACCATATCAATGTATAATTTTAGAGGAATAATAATAAAAATATGTGATTTTTATAAAGTAAACCAAGCATGAAAACATATAGGGTTTACAAGAGTACAACATTGGAAACTGAAAAATAATGGAGAAGAATACACTCCCCCCCAAATATGTATTGATCTAAAAACTATAAAGTAAAATTATGAGAGATCCCGACTCTGGATCTCTAAGCTACGACCACCATACGTAGTCCTAAGCACTCAGTATCTATAAGATCCTTTGAAATCACTGCAAATCTAAAAGAAAGAGGACCCTTCCTCTGACACTATAGGAGGGTTCCACTCTAGGAGTCTGTAGAGGACCCATGACCAACTCAGCTAGAGTGTCCCACTCTAGTCATCGAGGATCCATTCCTATCCCAGATTGAGAGTTCGACTCAGGATGACACTGGTGATCATGTATGATCACTGTCATCATTGAGCATCACATAGATAAGAACCATAGAAATTAATCTCACTTCGTACATGAAAATCCACAATGAAGGGCACCATCACATTTTACACAGGAAAATAATTCGGATAGGCTACCCACAGACAAAATCTAATTCTAAATAAAAGAGGTGTGGGAGGTTGTAGTTTCCTCAAAAGTAACCAAAGGGTAAATGACATGTGAGTGGACCCACATGTCTTGTGGTCCTACTCCACTACCCAGTCATGTCCCTGGAGGTACATGGATCTCCACCTATGTGTAAATAGCTAGTGTGTAGGGAGTCTACACATCATTTCATAACACTTGGGGTCCCTGAACATGCACTTTCAAACCTAAAAATTTTCATGGTCGCGTATTTCCTCATAGGGTCCTACCCATGTGCTCCGCCACATAGTTCAACCAGTAGGGAAAGTGGTACATGGAATGTAAGAGGTGTGTTCATTGGTATAGACAAAATATTTTCGATTTTTCATAGATTATTATATTTGAACTCGTTTCTCCAGATCCTTCCTTATCTATTTAAATTTAATCCACGTATCCTCCCCAAATTGAGGTATCTTACTATGAATGATGATTATAGCCCTCCAGTGGCTAGAAATATTTTCTCGATTCATCCCAAACGTAACCCGCGCACCTCAAACGTATTCAATTCTTCCACCATTCATGATCTGAATGAATATAATTAAAAGCATCACCCACAACTAGAAATATATCTGAAAATAATCCTTATTTTTTTGATCCATCTCTTTGATGTGAATCCTTTGTGAATTTGGGTGTATGATCAGCCTTGGTCCCACCCGTAATAGTTTAACCAATACCTCATCAGCTGATCAAAGAATAACATGAATAATTTTCTAGAGAAAGGAACAATGAACCAAGGTTTCACAATATTTTACCAATATTTATTTTTCAATGAACACAATTTTGAAATCCATGTTAGAAAACAAGAATAACCAATTAAATTTCAATATGTGGGCACATGCAATGTTCATTAATTGGAACAGATCATATAAGAGAGCATCATTGCCATTCAATTTAGTCAGTAATGGAATAAATCATAAATTGAAGATTCCTATAATGATATTGGATCATTATCTATCAAAGAACTCAATCAAAAATGAATTAAATTATTTTTTTCATTCACAGCGCTTCGATATGCTCTAATACAGACATTCATCGTCATCGGATGTGATTTGATAACAGAAGGAGGAAGAAGAAGCTCTTAATTATCCAAGACACAAGTAAATAAACCCGGATATTTTTCAATAATTATGCACTTATATACTTTTATAATAGGTTAATTTAATTAAAATAAATAAACTTAATTATTAAATTTAAATAAAAGAATCTTCCAATAGTCTATATATCCAAACACCCAGTACCAACAAATTTTAGTTCATTCTTACGGAAATTATCACACTCCAGACTCAACTATGGTCTTAGAGTTATGATATGAGCTTCCATTTATGAGTTATCCCATTTTTAAAGAAACTAAACACGTGTAATATAAAATATATTTAATATTTTTATAAAATTAATTCCTGCTACATCGGGCCTTCGAATTGCACGTCGCCCCAGTGCATAGATCTAGAAATATATATAGAAATGTTTAAAATTATTATAATAAAAAAATAGTCCTCTATAGGTATTTAAACTCTTATTTAAGGGTAAGATTATATGTTTATGTTGCGTAATAGTTACTCTATTTTTGTAAAGGTTTCACGAGGCAACCTCAAACACCATGTAAGGATAAGCCTTGTATTCTATGGGTCGTGTAACACCCTGAGATTTTATGAGAAATATTTTTTTATGTCTTATGTTATACACAACACCAAAGGAATCTTTCACAACACACAATACTGACTTGGCTTTCATTACACGCAATCGCGACCTTCCTCGATAGCATGTGTAGTACGCAATACCAGGTTTCACTAAACAACAATATATTATTATGGACTAGCATTTATGAATACTATTAACTAAAATTTTAATTTTATAACATTATTATTCATCATACACATTTTCTAGAACATGGTAAGAGAACAAAATAAATTTTTCGGGTAAAATAAGTATTTTTCAAAAAATGCAGTTTTGCCGCCATCTGATGGAGTACCCACATAAAATCTAGTTTTTGACATGTTTATAAGTTCAAATTTACATGATAAAATTCTTCTTTTGAATCAGGATATAAAAATTTACTTTGGATAAATTTTTGATATTTTTCTGATAACTTTCATATTTTGATGAATAGTAAAAATACTCTAATTTTTAATTAAAAACAACTTTTTTCTTTGAGATAAATTATATGGTTAAATTATAATATTGAATGGTTTTAAATTATAAATAGAATATATTTTTATCATTTAATATAATTTATGTCATCATCATTAATTTCACATTAAATTCATAGGTAAAAACATTTCAATCTGTGGCAATGTTTTAACTTCTAAAACCTGTTTTCTTAAAAACGGGATTAATTTTAAATTAATTACTGAAACTTATGTGTTTTGAATTTTGAAAAATGGATTCCATATTTGGAATCAGTGGGTCAAAATTATGTTAATAGGATAATTTTTATTTTTGGGCATTATAAATAGTAACTACGGTAAATTTTATTTACCATAGTTAAAGGTAAATCGTGTAATTAAGGGTAAATATAAGATTATAAAATTACTCTAACACCTGCCAAAATCTTATTCGATGACTCAAAGTAGACCCATATAACCTAAGGGTCAGATTAGATTCATTTAATGTACTTTTGTCCATGAAAATAATTTAATTATTATTAAAACCAAAGAAAGTGACAACATGTCATTTTCTTAAATCTTATTAGTATAATAATTTTAATTTAGTGATAAACTTAATGAAACTTCGAACATGAATAGTATTCAGAAATATAATAAAATTATCTATATCTTATTAATTTATTTATAACTTTTAGGTGTTAAATAATTATCATTAATTATGACACAATAGTGATTTTGAAATTATTTTATTTATTAAAATATCAAATAAATGGTTTTAAAAATATTAAAATAAATATTATATGAACTATTTAATGTGCTCCACTAATTTTCTAGATACATATGACATTTTTTTAATCTATTAAAGCTTTTATTTTGAACATATCTTTTGTATATATTTAATTTAAATTCAAATAAATGAATAGTGTCAAAATTTACACTATTCTTATTTTATAAAAATAACATATTATAAAATTGTTTAGAAATCACAAAAATATTTAAAAATTATAAATTAAAATTTATATGGTATAAAATGTCATAAAGTGTCAAATTAGGGAAAATTAACAACACATATTTAATTATTTATAATAATTTAAAATTTAGAATATTATTACCACAAATAAAATTAAATTGATAAATAAAGATAAATCAAGTTGATAATGTTTAAAATAAATTCCTAAAATGTCTAAATTTTATTGTTTGATTCTATTAAAAACTTATATCATCTAATATTCAGATATGAGTCATTTTGGTAGTTTTTATGTGGGGTTGGGATTTAATATAAACTAATATTTCTTATATTTCCAAATGTGCCCCTCTCCTCCCTTATAAAAGGGAACCTCCTCCCTATCCTCCTCACGCCAATTTGAGCCTTCAAGCTCAGCCAAACCCTGTCCATTTCACTTCCCCACTTCCCTAGAAATATCCTAGAGGTCCTGGTCTTCTTCAAAGATCAATTTTAGTGCCCTAAGAGGAGGTCTCAATGAGTCGCTTCAAAGAAGAGGTAATGTCTGTTACCGATTCTTTCAACTTTATTTCTTCCTCTACTTCTTCTTCTTTAGTTGTTTCATTATTAAGTAATAACATTAGTATCACTAATATACGGATATGTTATTATAAGTATGAAAAAACCCTATTTCACCATCTATCCATCCTATAGAAAATGAAATCACCGCGCGTGCGTAAGTACGGAATACCGTCTCCACGCCGTGTTGTAATCTATTTTCCACCACCACCTTACTTGGATGGGTATAATGGTGTAAATAAGGACTATATATGATTATTTTAAAGTGATATTTATTCTAAAATAGTATACATACACTCCAATACAATTCCACAATCATGGGAACAGTATCATCGCTCGTGCGTACGTACGGAATACCGTCTCCACGATGTGATGCGACTCGTTCTACATGATCTTCATTTCATAATGATTATATAAATGAATTTAATGAATAAATATGATATATATTACACTAATACCATTCTGTAAATGAGGGGTCTATAACCTAAAAATTGGAATAAGAATTTATTCGACAAAACAAACATACGAACAAAAAGCAATAAACACCCAAATAACAAGTAGCAATGAAATATTACTAATAATAAGCTAAAAATATGACCATATATGATATCATAAAAATAATTATGTTTATAGAATAAGTCAATGACATTATTTAAATCATTATACAGGAGGTTCGGACACTTACTAAGCAAATCGGACCTAAGGTAAGGGAAAATCTCACAATCTCATTTTTATACGAGATTGTTTATACTTCAGAATTTACTGGGGAATATTTAACATCCACATCCATGTTTCCTCAATATGTAATATTATTTTGATCCACCTACAATTTTTTAAATCCAATTTTACTCTTCTGTGAGTTTTTAGTAAAAGATATGAAAGGAATATTTTGTCGTTTTTCGTACGAGGTACTTTTTGACTTTTCCGACCAAAGTACGGGAAGAATGTTTTTTTAACTTATATGGGATGAATGGATTTTTAGAACATTATTTCCATGAATACTCCTTTAAAATTTATCAAGTTTATTTTTAATCAACTTCTTTTAGTTCAAAATTATATGACATGTTAAGAAAGGAAAATGATTTTTTAAGTAGAAAGGATATTTTCCTCAAGAATGGAGTTCCAGTATTTTATCAAAATTATTTTCTATCTAAGATAATATAGCATTCTGTTTATATCCCTATTTTTAAATTGATTCGATTATTTTATGATGGAATTATTTTTACGATATCCTTTTATGGATTATGTTATGATGACATGATGTTTAAGAATCCCATTTTTTTTACATGGGTTATACTATAATGTATGGTTTATGATTTTGTGGCAAACATAATAATGGTATCATTATGAGATGGGTGGGACCAATATCTCCCTCCAATGCATTGCGTAAAAATTTATATCTCATGAGATAAACATGACTGGAACGACAGGTTAAACCGGTTCAGTGAAACAGGACTGAAACGAGGAGTGAAATCAGTTTAGAAAAGGACTTTTTCCTCTAAGATAGTCTTGGCAATGAGTCTTGAATACTAAGAAATGATTTTCTATGATTATGCGTGTATGCCACAAAGAATCATGTTTTAAGTTATGATTGTTGGAATTACATTTCACTTCTATGATTTATCCCATGTTATGATCTCTTTTGCAGGATAAGATTTTCAAAATGTTATGTTATTATAAATTTGATATGTTTGATATTTCTTTTGTTTACCCTTAATGAGCATTTGAGATCACCCTTTTGTATGTTTTCTTTTCCCCAGGTCAAGAAGAAGGATATTATATAGGATATTCCAAAAAGGGACTCTAGATATGATGAAATAAATGGGTGATAACGTAGTTGATTTATGAACCAGTTGTTTATGTTTCCTAGTTTCTAAAGACACTATACCTATACGGTTCTTTCATGGTTTTGTTATATGTTTTAATAATTATGCTTCAATTTTGAAGTGATAACCATTTATGTAAAGTATGGGTCGTTATAGTTTGTATCAGAGGAAATTTATAGTCAACCGTTGGAAACTAGGATGTGAAATCCTTATTAAGAAACCTAAGGATATGTCTAAGCATAGAACACAATCTTAGTGTTTTAGAAATGGCCATGAACAACCTATGATAAGACCTTAAGTGTGAAATTTTATTCTTGATTATGTGGTTTTCCTATTATAATTAGTGTTGATCACACTATTCTTCTTGGTTTTTATCAATGGATGGAACCTGAAGGAACTGTGTTAATGCGGAATGCGACGGGAAATGCAATGATTGTCCCCCTGAGCAACCAAACGTTATGGGAGCTGGAATGAAAATTCTTGTAGCCATGCTCACAAAACATTCTCAAGCTATGAATCATGTAGGACTTCCAAACGAGAAAACGAAGGAGAAAAATTCTATTTAATCCTTCATGAGGTAGCGTCCACCTTCATTCAATGGGTCTTCTGATCCATTAGTGGCTGAACAATGGTTCAGTACCACTGAAAAGATATTTTCAGTTCTTCAATGTTCTGAACATGATAATGTCATCTTAGTAGTGTATCGTTTGGAAGGTGATACTAATCAATGGTGGAATATTATTAAGAATACGAGGCAAAGGGATGAAATTGAGTCCATGTAATGGGACGAGTTCAAGAACTTATTTTTCAATAAGTATTTCCCTCGTATTCTTAGAACAAAGATGGAGAAGGAGTTTCTTGAACTGAAGAAAAAGGATGATGAATCCGTTGGTACCTACGAAGCAAATTTTACAAGACTTGCAAGACACGCTTTCAGAATTATTATCCAACCTAAGAGTAAGATCGATCGATTCTTTAGTGGCTTAAAACCAAGTCTTTGAAGGGCGTTATCCATAAGGGACTTCAATAGCTATGAGAATATTTTTCAATGTGCTCTCAAGGTTGAGATGGATATTGGTGTAACCCATCAGTCACATGGGTTTGAAAAGAAGAGGAAAATAGAATTAAAAGGAAAATCTAAATACCACACTGAAAATATGATGAGTTTTCCCTTATGCTCAAAGTGTGGAAAGAAACATGGATTAAATTGTCTTAAGGGTACAAGAAAATGTTATAAGTGTGGAAGAGAAGGTCAACGGGTAATTGAATGTCGAAATAATGGGAAGAAGATGTCTAATAATGCAAACAAAGGAAGGGATACACAGAATGAAACTACTACACTTCAATGTTTCAAGTGCAAGGAGATGGGGAATTATGCCAATCAATGCCCAAATCCAAGGGTTGATGATGATGATCGACGTCAATAAACTCTTAAGTCCAAAGACAAAGGAAAGTCACATGCAATTACTATCGGCGATGTGGAGTACGATAACAAAGTGGTGAGAGGTACACTTACCATCCACTATAAAGTAGAAAATGTTTTATTTGATTCTGGATCCACCCACTCTTTTATTTCTGAAGAATTTTATAAGGGTATCTCTGTATTACCTCAAAAATTAGATGTTGAGTTGGTTGTGACAACTCCTAATGGCACAACAGTCGCATCAAAAGTTTACAATTCTTCTCTGATTGAAGTTTGTGGGAAAGTGCTTATTTCAAATCTTGTGATCCTTCCTATAGTGGAATTTGATGTGATTCTTGGCATGGATTGGGTTTCTTTATATGGAGCTCATATCAATTGACAAAGAAGGGAAGTCACATTTCATATTCCAGATCAATATATGATCGTCTATCGATGCAAGGATGAAAATAACCTTCCAGTGGAAATTTATTCCATCTTATGGGTCTTGATTCCACTAAATGAAGGTTATTTATCCCAAATGGTTGGAGAGAAACTCATGATTAATAATATTCCCATTGTACGGGAATTTGATGATGTCTTTTCAGAGGAATTTCTAGGTCTTCCACCAAATCGTGAAGTTGAGTTTTCAATAGAACTCGTACCGGGTGCTTTGCCTATTTCAAAGACACCTTATAGAATGGCCCCAATTGAGTTGCAGTAATTGAAGAAGCAACTCCAAGAGAATCTTGATAAAGGATTCATACGCCCTAGTGCATCACCTTGGGGAGCACCTGTTCTGTTTGTTAAGAAGAAAGATGGATCAATGAGACTCTGCATTGATTATCGAGAACTTAACAAGATCACTATCAAGAACAAATATCCTCTCCCATGTATTGATGACCTATTTAACCAACTACGCGGAGCTCAGTACTTTTCTTATATTGATCTTCGTTCAGGGTATCATCAATTAAGGGTCAAAAGGGAGGATATACCAAAGATGGATTTTCGTAAAATGTATGGACACTATGAATTTATAGTGATGCCATTGGGTCGTACTAATTCCCCTGCTATCTTCAGGGATCTGATTAATAGAGTCTTTAGAGAATATCTTGATCAGTTTGTGATAGTCTTTATAGATGACATTCTTGTCTATTCAAAGAGCAAGGAAGAACATGAAGATCACTTGAGAATTGTATTAATGACTCTAAGAAAGGAGAATCTTTATGCCAAATTTACCAAGTGTGAATTTTGGCTTCAAAAAGTTGCATTTTTGGGTCACATAATCTCAAAATAGGGGATATCTATGGATCCATCAAAAATAGAGGTTATCGAAAGATGGTCGAGACCAACAATAGTAACTGAGATCCGAAGTTTTCTTGGTTTGGCTGGATATTACTGACATTTTGTGAAATATTTTTCAAGGTTATCTAACCCAATCACCAAGTTGACTTGGAAAGGAATTAAGTTTGTTTGGATGGAGGAATGTGAAGAGAATTTCAAAGAGATAAAAAGAAGGTTATCCAGTGCACCTGTGCTCACACTACTTTGTAGTGGAGAAAGGATTGTGATCTACAGTGATTCATCCAATAAGGGACTGGGGTGTGTTCTCATTCAAAATGATATGGTGATAACTTATTTCTCACAATAGTTGAAAATCCATGAGCAAAATTACCCAACTCTTGATTTGGAGTTAGCTGGGTAATATTTGCCTTAAAGTTTAGGAGGCATTACCTTTATGGTGAAAGGTATGATATTTATACAGATCATAAAAGTTTTATGTATATTTTCACACAAAAGGAGCTTAATATGCGTCAAAGAAGATGGTTGGAGCTGATTAAGGATTACGACTGCTCAATTCATTAACACCTTGGGAAAGCAAACATGGTAGAAGACACATTAAGTTGAAAAGACCATGCTAGTTTATCCATGATGAGGATCACAAAAGTTCCAATATTTATGGATTTACAAAGGATGGATCTTGGAATTATAATGGAAGGGGAAAATCATATCTTTCTCAAATGAATGTTCATCCATCTATACACGTGAAGATTAAAGAGGCACATAAAGAAGATGTAGAGTTACAAAATAAGGTGAGAAATATTATTGAATTAAACCTTGATTGTGATGGGATAATAAGGTTCCGGAATCGGGTCTGTGTTCCTCCCATCCTAGAATTAAAGAAGGAGCTACTGGACGAGGCTCATAGTTCTTAATTTTCTATTCATCCTAGAAGTACAAAGATGTATAGGGACCTGAAAGAGTACTTCTGGTGGGATGGCATGAATAGAGATGTTGCTGAATATGTCTCTCGATGCATGGTTTGTTAGCAAGTTAAAGCTGAGAGACAAAAGTCTACGGGTATGTTACAACCATTACCCATACCAGAATGGAAATTGGAAAACATCACTATGGACTTTGTCTCTGAACTTCCTAAAACATCCAAAGGCAATAATGCTATCTGGGTTATAGTTGATCGTCTTATGAAGTCGGAACACTTCATTGCTATTAGAGAGGATTTTTCTCTGGATCAGCTTTCCAGGATATATGTAAAGGAAGTGGTAAGATTTAATGGAGTACCACTTTCCATTATATCTGATCGGGATCTGAGGTTTACCTCGAAATTCTGGCGAAGTCTTCAGCATGCTCTAGACACAGAGTTGAGTTTCAGCACTGCTTACCATCCTCACACAGACGGTCAGTCTGAGAGGACAATTCAAACTCTGGAAGACATGTTGAGAGCTTGATCTATGGATTTCAAAGGTGGTTGGGATCAACACCTATCTTTAGTGGAATTTTCTTATAATAATAGCTTTCACTACACTGTTCAGATTGCTCCTTATGAAGCCCTCTATGGAAAGAAATGCAGAACTCCAACATTCTAGGATGAAGTTGGGGAAAGAAAGATATTAGGACCTGATCTTGTTGATGAGATGGCAGAAAAGGTCAGATCTATTCAACAACACATAAGAGTATCTCAGTGTCGATAGAAAAGTTATGCCGACAACCGAAGAAAAGACGTTGAGTTTGAAGTGGGTGATAAAGTGTTCTTATGAATATCTCCCTGGAAGAGGGTCATGAGATTTGGAAAGAAGAGAAATTTGAGCCCTAGATATATCGGTCCTTTTGAAATTCTGGATCGTGTTGGGAAGGTAGCATACTGATTGGCACTTCCACCAAATCTATCTCAAGTTCACAGTGTGTTCCATGTATCTCTCCTGAGAAAGTACATACTCGATCCTTCACATGTACTCAACTCAGAAGTTGTACCATTGGAGAAAGATCTTTCTTATGAAGAACAACTGATAGAGATTCTGGATCGTAGTGAAAAAGTCCTACAGAAAGATACCACTCGCTTGGTGAAAGTTTTATGGAGGAACCACAAATTAGAAGAAGATACATTGGAACTTGAGGAAATGATGAGAGAGAGATATCCTCATCTGTTTGTATTGAAGTGACGAATTTCGAGGGAAAAATTCATTTTAAGGGGGGTAGAATGTAACACCCTGAGAGTTTATGAGAAATATTTTTTTATCTCTTATGTTATACGCAACCCCAAAGGAATCTTTCACAACACATAGTACTGACTTGGCTTGCATTACACGTAATCACGACCTTCCTCGATAGCGTGTGTAGTGCGCAATACCGGGTTTCTCTAAACAACGATATATTATTATGGACTAGACGTTATGAATTGTATTAATTACATTTTTAATTTTATAATATTATTATTTATCTTACACATTTTCAAGAACATGTTAAGAAAACAAAATAAATTTTTCGGGTAAAATAAGTATTTTTAAAAAAATGTAGTTTTGATGTCTTTTGATGGCGCGCCCACATTAAATCTAGTTTTTGACATGTTTATAAGTTCAATTTGACAAAATAAAATTCTTCTTTGGATTCAGGATATAAAAATTTACTTTGGATAAATTTTTGATATTTTTCTGATAACTTTCATATTTTGATGAATAGTAAAAATACGTTAATTTTTAATTAAAAACAACTTTTTTATTTGAGATAATTTATATGGTTAAATTATAATATTGAATGGTTTTAAAGTATAAATAGAATATATTTTTACCATTTAATAAAATTTATTTCATTAGCATTAATTTCACATTGAATTCATCGGTAAAAACATTTCAATCCGTGGCAATGTTTTAACTTCTAAAACCTGTTTTCTTAACAACGGGATTAATTTTAAATTAATTACTGAAACTTATGTGTTTTGAATTTTGAAAAATGGATTCCATATTTGGAATCAGTGGGTCCAAATTATTTTAATAGGCTACTTTTTTTTTGGGAATTATGAATAGTAACTACGGTAAATTTTATTTACCATAGTTAAAGGTAAATCGTGTAATTAAGGGTAAATATAAGATTATAAAATTACCCTAACACCTACCAAAATCCTATTGGATGACTAAAAGTAGACCCATATCACCTAAGGGTCGGATTAGATTCATTTAATGGACTTTTTTCCATGAAGATAATTTAATTATTATTAAAACCAAAGAAAGTGACAACATGTCACTTTCTTAAATCTTATAAGTATATTAATTTTAATTTAGTGATAAACTTAATGAAACATCGAACATGAATAGTATCCAGAAATCTAATACAATTATCTACATCATATGAATTTATTTATAATTTTTAGGGATTAGATAATTATCATTAATTATGACACAATATTGATGTTGAAATTATTTTATTAATTTAAATACCAAATAAATGGTTTTCAAAATATTAAAATAAATATTATATGAACTATTTAATGTGATACAATACTTTTCTAGATACATATGACATTTTATGAATCTATTAAATCTTTTATTTTGAACATATCTTCTGTATATATTTTATTAAAATCTAAATAAATGAATAGTGTCAAAATTCACACTATTGTTATTTTATAAAAATAACATATTATAAAATTGTTTAAAAATCACAAAAATATTTAAAAATTATAAATTAAAATTAATGTGGTCTAAAATTTCATAAAGTGTCAAATTATGGAAAATTCACAACACATATGTAATTATTTATAATAATTTAAAATTTAGAATATTATTACCACAAATAAAATTAAATTTATAAATAAGGTTAAATCAAGTTGATAATGTTTAAAATAAATTCCTAAAATGTCTAAATTTTATTTGTTGACGAGATTACAACCCTATCTCATCTAATATTCATATATGAGTCATTTTGAAAGTTTTTATGTGGGGTTGGGATTTAATATAAACTAATATTTCTTATATTTCCAAAGGTGCCCCTCTCCTCCCTTATAAAAGGGCACCTCCTTCCTCTCCTCCAAACACCAATTTGAGCCTTCAAGCTCATCCAAACCCTACCCATTTCACTTTCCCACTTCCCTACAAACATCTTAGAGGTCATGGGCTTCTTCAAAGACCAATTTTAGTGCCCTAAGAGGAGGTCTCAAAGAGGGGCTTCAAAGAAGAGGTAATGTCTGTTAACGATTCATTCAACTTTATTTCTTCTTCTACTTCTTATTATTTAGTTGTTTCATTATGAAGTAATAACATAATTATCACTAATATAATTATATGTTAGTATAAGTATGAAACAACCCTATTTCACCATCTATCCATCCTACAGAAAACGAAATCACCGCGCGTGCGTACGTACGGAATACCGTCTCCACGCCGTGGTGTAATCGATTTTCCACCACCACCTTACTTGTATGGGTATAATGGTATAAATATTGACTATATATGATTATTGTAAAGTGATATTAATTCTAAAATATTATACATACACTCCAATACAATTCCACAATCATGGGAACGATATCATCACTCGTGCGTACGTACGGAATATCGTCTCCACGATGTGATGCGACTCGTTCTGCATGATCTTCATTACATAATGATTATATAAATGAATTGAATGAATAAATATGATATACATTACAATAATAATATTCTGGAAATTAGGTGTCTATAACCTAAAAGATGAATAAGAATTTATTAGACAAAACACACATACGAACATAAAGCAATAAACACCCGAATAACAAGTAACAATGAAATATTACTGATAAGAATCTAATAATATGACCATATATGATATCATAAAAATAATTATGATTCTTGAATAAGTCAATGACATTATTTAAATCATTATACAAGAGGTTCATACATTTACGAAGCAAATCGGACCTAAGGTGAGGGAAAATCTCACAATCTCATTTTTATCCGATATTGTTTATACTTCAAAATTTATTGGGGAATATTTATCATCCACATCCATGTTTCCTCAATATGTAATATTATTTCCATACATATACAATTTTTTAAATCCAATTTTACCCTTTAGTGAGTTTTTATTAAAATATATAAACGGAATATTTTTTCGTTTTTCATACGATGTACTTTTTGAATTTTTCGGCCAAAGTACAGGAAGAATGTTTTTTTAACTTATACAGAATTAATTGATTTTTAGAAAATTATTTCCATGAAGCTTACTTTACAAGTTTTAAATTTTATTTTTAATCAACTTCTTTTAGTTCAAAATTATATGACATGTTAAGAAAGGAATTTTTTTTTGAAGTAGAAAGGATATTTTCCCCAAGAATGGAGTTCAAGTGTTTTATCAAAATTATTTTCCATCTAAGATAATATAGGGTTATATTTATATCTCTATTTTTACATTGATTTTATTATGTTATGATGGAATTATTTTTACGATATCCTTTTATGGATTATGTTATGATGACGTGATGTTTAAGAATCCCATTTTTATTACATGGGTTATGCTATGAGGTATGGTTTATGATTTTGTGGCACACATAAGAATGGTATCATTACGGGATGGGTGGGACCTATATATTTCTCCAATTCATTGGGTAAAGATTTATATCTCCTGATATAGACATGGCTGGAATGACAGGTTAAACCGGTTCAGTGAAACAGGACTGAAACGAGGAGTGAACTTGGTTCAGAAAAGGACTTTGTCCGCTAAGATAGTCTTGGCAATGGGTCTTGACTAATAAGAAATGATTTTCTATGATTATGTCTGTATTCCACAATGAATCATGTTTTAAGTTATGATTATTGGAATTACATTTCACTTCTATGATTTATCCCATGTTATGATATCTTTTTCAGGATAAGATTTTCAAAATGTTATGTTCTTATAAATATGATATGTTTAATATTTCTTTTGTTTACCCTTACTGAGCATTTAAACTCAGCCTTTTGTATGTTTTCTTTTCCCCAGGTCAGGAAGAAGGATATTAAGTAGGATATGCCAAAAAGGGACTCTAGATATGATGAAATAAATGGGGGACGACGTAGATGATTTATGAACCAGTTGTTTATGTTTCCCAGTTTCTAAAGACACTATACCTATACGTTCCTTTCATGGTTTTGTTATATGTTGTAATAATTATGCTTCAATTTTGAAGTGATAACCATGTATGTAAAGTATGGGCCGTTATAGGTCATGTAATGACCCAAAGTTTCATTAATGGAAAATCCATCTTGATCCAGTTAAATGTCTCTTTATGCAAAATGTTTTTATAAGATGTCAAATTCGTTGGTTTTATGTTAAGAATTTTGACCGTTGATAATATAGACGTTGAACAGTGATAACATGATTAGTATAAATATAGGGCTTTAACAAATCCAATTTACTCCGACAAAAGAAGCGATGGCCTCGTCCAGTAGAATTTATCCGTACGAAGCCCATTTTTCAGAGCTCGGAAAAGAGGTGGCGTCCTTGGGCTTCGCTCTTGACCAAGCCCAAGATGAGCTTCACCATGTCAAGCTCGAACGGGACCGTCTACGGGAAAAATGGAAGTTGATAGAGATTACCACTCGAGGAATGTTAGCTGAGCCACCCCAAGAGTCTGTCATCATCGCACACCTTACCCTTAGGTCGTATGCGGCTGTTTTAAGGGGTTATGTAACGAATCGCTAGTACTATGTTCATGTATATTATTTTTGTATATAATAATGAATATACCTCCTTGTCATTTTTGAGACATTGTAAATAATTTTTAAAGTACAAATAGTGTTTTTAATTATTATTTAATTAAGAAATATATGTTATTAAATTAATGTATTTTTGAATTAAATATTATTTTAATAAAATATTATTTTTATTATTAAATTAATTATTATTAAATATAATTGATCTTATAATTTTATGAATTCAATTATAATTTTTATTAAGGTTTGAAAGCCATTTCTGTCAAAACCTATGAATTTTCGATAAATGTCGGTTTTTATTTTAAAAGTGAAAATTAACATATTTAAAAAATTATTTAGATAAAATAAATGTTATTTCTAGAATCAGGACATCGAAATTATCCAACGGTGAATTTTTCATAATTTTCTGAGACAGTCAAATTTTTGGGTAAAAATTAAATACCGTTTAAATATATAATGTGTTTTATGACATCATAATGGACCAATAGTGATGTAATAAAATACAATAATCTTTATGTTCGGCCAATATATATTTTACCATTAAAATAATGTGATTTTGGGTTTGTTTGAATTACTTTTAAAAGCATTAATGGACCCCTCAAGACTTATTAAACACCTTGTCTTTTTAAATTAATTTCCAAGGGAGTGTGACTCACCTCCATATAAGAAATCCTAATATTTTAAGAAGTTCGGACTTTGGCCTTATAAAATATATTTTTCCTCTTACCTTTTCCAAAACCCATGGGCAAAAACCATGGGATGGTTTGTGGTTTGGATTAATTTAATGTAAGGGGACCCAAACCTAAATAATAAAGAATTCCCTCACCTTTCCTATATAAACCCACCCAAGCTCCCACTTCCTCCTCCCTCAAAGCCTTTGGAGTTCGTCCAAACTCTGCCCTACTTTCTCTAGAATCCTCCCAAGGTGCCCCAAGCTCCCAATAAGCCTCTCACAAGCCTCTCACTAGCCTTTGGAAGCCCACTTCCATGTAAGGGTTTTTTCTTCCTTTCTCATTTTTTTCCAATTTTATTTATATTGTTATGCCCTTTTAATTTCAATTAAAAATGATGGGGTATGGTTTCACACCTCCCCCATAATTTCCTCTTATTGTTTGAATGATGGGAGACCCCTTTCTCTCTCATTAAATTCCTCCCATGTACACCTGTTACTATGCCGAAATTCTGAAAGGAACTTCTCTCTCCTCTTTTACATTCAAGTAATACTTTTGTATCATGAATCTAAATTCCATTAAAATTGTTTGGACATGTACCTATATGACCCCCTTACTGTCCGTTTCATGTAAATATGATGATAAACCCCTTTATTTCTCATCAACCATTTTTATGAATTCTTATGTCACGCCGTTACGCTGCCGAAATTGCACCGATTTTCTAAGCCAATGCCATTGTGTAGTGAATACCATGCCCATTTCTCAATCAAAGGTATTCACCATTATGCACACTTACTTATTGATTATAAAGTTTCATGTATTAATTCCACATTCCTTTATCTTGGAATAAATGATTATGTTTTATGAATCAATGTTTTATGATCCATGTGGCACACTTATGCATGAAATAAAATGTTTAAGAAGGGTGCGCCCTTAGAGAAATCCAATGCATTGGGTAAAGTATAGTATCATGATACGTCATGTGAAATGAGTGTTGACTCATTCTAATTCAAGTGAAACGAGGGTTTACTCGTGCTTTATGTGCAATGAGGATTTACTCATGCTCCATGTGCAATGAGCCTTGGCTCATGCTAATTCCATGTTAAGTGTTGTTGCCACATTTCCATGTTATGATTATCATGATTTATCATTTATTTATGTTCATTTTTCTCTTGTGCTCTATTTATATTCCTAATGTCTAACATGTATTGTACTCCTCATGTTATTCCATGTTTATTCCCTTACTGGGCTTTATAGCTCACCCTTTTCTTATGCATGTCCTCAGGTTATCCCATGCAATGCTAAGTACGAGGGAATGTAGTGGTCATGTGAAGGAAGTTTTCAATAAAAGTTTTTGTATTTCATGTTTTAAGTTTTTATGTAATGATACTAAGCCCCAAAGACACTAAACCTCTCGATCATCTTTTTTGTATCAAGTGAAGTTTTATGTAATAAATCATGTTTAAGTTTGTAATAAAACCAGGGTTGTTATAGTTGGTATAAGAGGATAGGTTTAGTTATTTTTGGGATTAGGAAACCCTAGTAAAGCCTCATATACAAGACTAAGTATAATAAAAACACCCCTAAGTTTTGGTAAGTACTTAATAAGTGTTTTATCAAACGAATACATCCCTATATGGATACAAGGAGATAGAGGCGGCTCTGGCACAAAAGTATCCTAGGGGTAAAACCCGAAAACACCCCTTTGAGCTAAACTCGAATGGGAACTGGTGCACGATAACGAGCCTTGCTGCACTCTTGGTTACGACACTCCCAGGGGATATATTTTGATAAATTCACAAGCTTAGTATGAACAGTTATTAAGGGAATTTAAAAAATGCCCCTACGAATATATATTAGAAAGTAGATCATGAAAAGCCTAGATTGATGCCTATAGACTCATGAGTAAGAAAATAAAAGTTTATTTATAAGTCAACAACTTTTGTCTTTGGATTACCCTTTATGTGTTACCCCTAACTTTCCGTTTATTCCAGCTAATGGCCGATAATAGGATGACTCAGGCTAACAACCGTTGTAAAGATCAATGTGATTACTGTACTAATGAGATGCCAAATCCAATGGGAGTGGGAATCACGAACTTTATCACGCTTCTCTCTCAGTTAACTCAAGTTTTGAATAGAAACACAGGTAAATAGGAATGTTCAACCACCCCTAAGAAAGAACAAGTCGGTATCGATAGCTTTATGATACAAAGGCCTCCTACTATTAGTGGATCATCGGATCCCACGATCGCTGAACAATGGATCCACTCCATTGAAAAGATATTCTCCATCCTTCAATTTTCTGAACAAGAGAAGGTTCTCCTGGATGCTTATCGTATGGAGGGTGAAGCTGATCAATGGTGGAAGTTGATCAAAAATACTAAACCTGAGTAGGATATTTAGGCGTTGGAATGGAAGGATTTCTAGAAGATGTTTTTTCATAAATATTTTCTGTGCACCCTCCGTCTTAAGATGGAGAGGGACTTCCTTT
The DNA here is from genome assembly GCA_963277665.1 of Viscum album. Classification (NCBI taxonomy): domain Eukaryota; kingdom Viridiplantae; phylum Streptophyta; class Magnoliopsida; order Santalales; family Viscaceae; genus Viscum; species Viscum album. The sequence continues at coordinate 501,744,755 of OY728151.1, forward strand.
CCCTCAAGAAAAATGATGAAGAATCTGTTGGAGCGTATGAGGCAAACTTCAAAAGGCTTGTACGATACGCTTACGGCTTTTCCGTTACCCCCAAATGCAAAGTTGACCGCTTCTTTGGTGGGATGAAGCCTAGCCTTCAAAAAGCATTAGAGATCCGTGACTTCGACAGCTATGAGGAGATCGTCTAATGTTCCCTCAAGGTAGAAATGGAGATCGGGGAATCACAGGGGTATAATGGGGAAAAGAAGTGTAAGGTGGACTTCAATGCTGGTGGTCTGATGGATAAATCCAACGGTGCTAAGAAGATCCAGCACCCCACTTGCCAAAAGTGCGGAAAGAAGCACCCTGTAAATTGCCTTAAGGGGATGAGAAAATGCTTCAAGTGTGGAAGAGAAGGGAACCTAGCTGTTATCTGTCGGAAAGAAAGACCCACGGCTGCGACAGAGGAGAGGAATGCTCCGTTCGAACCTCAACGCATTTTTCAATGCTACAAATGCAATGAACTGGGTTATTTTGCAAATTAGGGCCCTAATCCAAGGGTTTTCGGAGACAACCAACAACTTCCAAGCCAGCATGGAAGATCTTTTTCCATCACTTCTGCCGAAGTGAACCCCGACAACGAAGTGGTGATAGGTATGCTAGTTATTCATTCAAGAATAGTGAACATGCTTTTTGATTCAGGCTCTACGCATTCTTTTATATCTTTAATGTTTAGTAGAACAATCCCAGAACCACCAAAAATCATGGAAGTAAAGATGTCGGTGAGTATGACAAATGGGGAAATCATTGCGTCCCATGAATATAAGTCCTCCCCGGTTATAATCTGTGGATTGAATTTCCTGGCGAACCTCGTCATACTCCCTCTGATGGAATTTGATGCAATTCTTGGCATGGATTGGATTTCCTTATATAGAGCCAACATAAATTGTAGGGAGAGGGAAACCACACTCCATATGGAGAATCGACCCCCGATTATTTACAAATGTCATGAGGAAGATGAATCTCGTTTAGCTCCATCATCTCAAGCATGGATATTACTACCTTATGAGCATGCATATCTGGCTCAGATGATTGAGTCCAAGGAAGAAACCACTCTTAAAGAAATGCCTATTGTGAGGGAATTCGTTGAAGTGTTTCCCGAGAAACTGTCTGGTCTTCCTCCTAGAAGAGATGTTGAGTTATCAATTGAACTTATACCTGGGGCACTACCAATATCCAAGAATCCATATAGAATGGCTGTTGTTGAGCTTGAAGAGCTGAAGAAACAACTACAGGAGAATCTAGATAAAGGGTTTATACGCACAAGTGCTTCACCATGGGGTGCACCAGTCCTCTTTTTCAAGAAGAAGGATGGGTCAATGCGGCTTTGCATCGATTATCGTGAACTTAACAAAATCACGATAAAGAAAAAGTATCCTCTCCCAAGAATCGATGACTTGTTTGATCAGCTGCGTGGAGCACAATACTTCTCCAAGGTGGATTTGCGGTCGGGATATTATCAAGTAAGGGTGAAGAAGGAAGATGTCCCCAAGACTGATTTTCGTATAAGATACAGGCACTATGAATTCATAGTAATGCCTTTCAGACTCACCAATGCTCCAGAAATATTCATGGACTTGATTAATAGAGTATTTAGAGATTACCTTGAAAAATTTATGGTATTCTTTATATATGATGTTATAATATACTCCAAAACCAAGGAGGATCATGAGGAGCATTTAAAAACGGTACTAGAGACTTTGCACAAGGAGAAGCTCTATGAAAAGTATAGTAAGTGTGAGTTCTGGTTGAAGGAGGTCTCATTCTTGGGCCATATCATCACAAGAAATGTGATATCTATAGATCCCTCCAAAACAAATGCAATTGAGGGTTTGCTGAGGCCAACATCGGTAACAGATATCCGTAGATTCATGGGGTTAGCTGGATATTATTGACGATTTGTGAGGAATTTCTCACAATTGTCCAACCCTCTTACCAAGCTAACTTGGAAGGGAGTAAAGTTTTCTTGGAGTGATGAATGCGAAGAAAGCTTGAAGGAGTTGAAAAGGAGGCTTATCATTGCGCTCGTGCTCACATTACCCACAAGTGGGGAAATTTTTGTGGTATTCAGTGATGCTTTGAAGAAGGGCTTAGGCTGTGTGCTGATACAGAATGATAAATTGATATCCTATGCCTCAAGGAAGTGGAAAATCCATGAGTGAAACTATCCAGCGCATGATCTGGAGTTGGCGGCTGTGATCTTTGACTTGAAAATATGGCGGCATTATCTCAATGGAGAGAAATGTGAGATATATACTGACCACAAGAGTCTTAAATATATATTCACATAGAAATAGCTTAATATGTGCCAGATAAGATGGATAAAGCTCATCAAGGATTATCATTGATCAATACATTACCACCCTGGGAAAGCGAACAAGGTGGAAAATTTCCTATGTAGAAAGGATCCAGCGATTCTATCAATGATGAGAATTGAGAAGTATCCAATCTTCTTAGACTTGATAAAGATGGACATGGGAATCATAGAGAAGGGAACATCATCAATCCGTTCACAAATGATTGCTCAACTGTCTCTTTTGGAAAAGTTAAAGGATGCTCAAAAGGATGATGCGGGAATTCAAGAAAAAGTGGAAGCTATCAAAAAGGGGAAATCCTCGAAGTTTAATGTTAATGAAGAAGGTATTGTACGTTTTGGGAAAAGACTATGTGTTCCATCAAGTCCAAAGCTGAAGAAGGAATTTTTGGATGACACACATAGTTCGAATTTCTCTATTCACCCGGGGAGCACAAAGATGTATCGAGATATCTGAGAAAACTTTCGGTGGGATAATATGAAGAAGGAGATCGCTGAATATACATCAAAGTGCCTAGTGTGTCAGCAAGTGAAGGCAGAGAGGCATAAGTCTAAGGGGATGATGCAACCATTGCTCATACCATAATGTAAATGGGAGAACATCACCATGGACTTTGTCACCGGACTTCTGAGGACATCCAAAGGCAACAATGCAATCTGGGTTGATGTGGATCGTCTTACAAAGACTGCACACGTCATTGCTATTCAGGAGGATTCCTCATTGGATCAACTAGCGTGGATATATATTAGGGAAGTGGTAAGGTTGCATGGAGTACCACTATCTATTGTGTCTGGCCGAGATCCAAGATTCACCTCTATGTTTTGGAAGAGTCTTCAACATGCTCTGAATACTGAACTGAACTTCAGTACAACCTATCATCCTCAAACTGATGTCCAATCCGAGCGGACTATCCAAACACTTGAGGACATGTTGAGAGCGTGATCAATGGACTTTAAAAGAGGATGGGGTCAATATATTCCTCTGGTTGAGTTCTCTTATAACAATAGTTTCCACTCAAGCGTCCAAATGGCAATATATGAAGCCCTATATGGGAAAAGGTGCAGAACACCGGCATATTGGGATGAGGTCGGTGAACGTAAGCTACTTAGACCAGAAATGGCAGAGGAAATGGTGGAGAATGTGAAAACCATTCAGCAGCATATCAAGGTAGCCCATAGTTGACAAAAGAGTTATGCAGATAATCGTCGACGAGACCTTGAGTTTAAAGTTAGAGACATGGTTTTTCTACGCATATCCCCATGGAATAAGGTCATGAGGTTTGGAAAGAAAGGGAAGTTAAGTCCAAGGTACATTGGCCCCTTCGAGATTCTTGATCGTGTCGGGGCTGTGGCCTATCGACTGGAACTTCCACCTACTATGGCAAAAGTACATGATTTCATTGATGTATCCATCTTACGAAAGTACATATCAGACCCTTCACATGTACTCTCTTATAAGGCGGTACAATTGGAAGATGATCTTTATTATGAGGAGCAACTAGTGAATATCTTAGATCGTAGAGAAAAAGTTCTCTGAAATAAGACAATGCCCCTCGTCATGGTGTTGTGGAGAAACCAAAAGTTTGAAGAAGTGACCTAGGAATCAGAGGATATGATGAAGCTGAGTTACCCACATTTATTTTAGTGTGGGAAAAGGAAAATTTCGAGGGCGAAATTTCTTAAGGGGGGAATATTGTAACAACCCAAAGTTTCATTAATGGAAAATCTCTCTTGATCTAATTAAATGTCTTTTTATGCAAAATATTTTTATAAGATGTCAACTTATTTGGTTTTATGTTAAGAATTTTGACCGTTGCTAATATAGTCGTTGAATAGTGATCACATTATTAGTATAAATATAGGGATTTAACAAATCCAATTTACCCAGACAAAAGAAGCGATGGCCTCGTCCAGTAGAATTGCTCTGTACGAAGCTCATTTGTCAGAGCTCGGAAAAGAGGTGGCATCCTTAGGCTTCGCTCTTGACCAAGCCCAAGTTGAGCTTCACCATGTCAAGCTTGAACGGGGCCGTCTACGGGAAAAATGGAAGTTGACAGAGATTACCACTCGAGCAATGTTAGCTGAGCCACCCCAAGAGTCTGTTACCATCGCACACATTACCCTTAGGTATTATGCAACTGTTTTAAGGTTTTATGTAATGAATCGCCAGTACTATGTTCATGTATATTGTCTTTGTATATAATAATTAATATACCTCCTTGACATTTTTGAGACATTGTAAATAATTTTTAAAGTAAAAATAGTGGTTTTAATTATTATTTAATTAAGAAATATATTTTATTAAATTAATGGATTTTTTAATTAAATATTATTTTAATAAAATATTATTTTTACTATTAAATTATTTTTTATTAAATATAAATGATCTTATAATTTTATGAATGCAATTATAATTTTTTTTAAGGTTTGAAAGCCATTTCTGTCAAAACCTGTGAATTTTCGATAAATGTCGGTTTTTATTTTAAAAGTGAAAATTAACATATTTAGAAAATTATTTAGATAAAATAAATTTTCTTTCTAGAATAAGGATGTCGATATTATCCAATGGTGAATTTTTCATAATTTTCTGAGACAGTCAAATTTTTTGGTAGAAATTAAATACTGTTTAAATATATAATGTGTTTTATGACATCATAATGACCCAATAGTGATGTAATAAAAAACTATAATCTTTATTTTAGGCCAATATATGTTTTAACATTAAAATATTGTGATTTTCGATTTATTTGACTTACTTTTCAAAGCATTAATGCACCCCTCAAGACTTATTAAACACCTTGTCTTTTTAAATTAATATCAATGGGAGTGTGACTCACCTCCACATAAGAAACCCTAATATTTTAAGAATTTCGGACTTTGGCCTTATAAAGTATTTTTTTCCTCTTCCCTTTTCCAAAAACCATGGGCAAAAACCATGGGATGGTTTGTGTTTTGGATTAATTTAATGTAAGGGTACCCAAACCTAAATAATAAAGAATTCCCTCACCATTCCTATATAAACCCACCCAAGCTCCCACTTCCTCCTCTCTCAAAGCCTTTGTAGTTCATAAAAACTATTCCCTACTCTCTCTATAATCCTACCAAGGTTCCCCAAGCTCCCAATAAGCCTCTCACAAGCCTCTCTCTAGCCTTTGGAAGCACACTTCCAAGTAAGGGTTTTTTCTTCCTTTCTCATTTTTGGCCAATTTTCTTCATATTGTTATGCCCTTTTAATTTCAATTATAAATGATAGGGTATGGTTTCACACCTCCCCCATACTTCCCTCGTGTTTTTTTGATGATGGGAGACCCATTTCTCTCTCATTAAATTCCTCCCATGTACACCCGTTACTATGCCGAAATTCGGAAAGGAACTTCTCTCTCCTCGTTTACATTCAAGTAATACTTTTGTATCATGAATCTAAATTCCATTACAATTGATTAGACATATATATATATGACCCTGTTACTGTCCATTTCATGTAAATATAATGAGACACCACTTTCTCTCTCATCAACCATTTTTATGAATTCTTATGTCACGCCGTTACGCTGCCGAAATTGCACCGATTTTCTAAGCCAATGCCATTGTGTAGTGAATACCATGCCCATTTCTCCATCAAGGGTATTCACCTTTTTGAACACTTCCTTATTGATTATAAAGTTTCATGTATTAATTCAACATTCCTTTATCATGGAATAAATGATTATGTTTTATGAATCAATGTTTTATGATCCATGTGGCACACTTATGCATGGAATAAAATATTTAAGAAGGGTGCGCCCTTATAGCACTTCAATGCATTGGGTAAAGTATAGTATCATGATACGTCATGTGAAATGAGTTTTGAATCATTCTTCAAGTGAAACTAGGTTTTACTCGTGATTTATGTGCAATGAGGATTTACTCATGATCCATGTGCAATGAGCCTTGGCTCATGCTAATTCCATGTTAAGTGTTGTTGCCACATTTCCATGTTATGATTATAGTGCTTTATCATGCCTTTATGTTCATGTTTCTCTTGTGCTCTATTGATATGCCTAATTTCTAACAGGTATTATACTCCTCATGTTATTCCATGTGTATTCCCTTAGTGGGCTTTATAGCTCACCCTTTTCTTATGCATGTCCTCAGGTTATCCCATGCAATGCTATGTACGAGGGAATGTAGTGGTCATGTAAAGGAAGTTTTCAATAAAGATGTTGTATTTCATGTTTTATGTTTTTATGTAATGATCCTAAGACCCAAAGACACTAAACCTCTTGATCTTCTTTGTTGTATCAAGTGAAGTTTTATCTAATAAATCATGATTAAATTTGTAATAAAAGAAGGGTTGTCATAGGTCGTATAAGAGTAACCAATAAATTTAAAAGTTTTTTTAAGTATAGTTTTGAGGTGTTCAAAAGTATACCATCATTTAAAAGGGATGAATATGAGAAACCGACTACCATCACACCATAGTGATGAGATGTGTAAAGGTAAAACCATTTTACCCTTACAAGAAACTCATTTTGGGGAAAAAGTAATTAAAAACATTATTTTGTGTTTTCTTCTTCCCACCTCGAGCATATAATGTGCTTCATCATTTTAAAATAATAAAAATCATGGGAATTAAATTTTTTGTTTCAATTAATATAGAAACTCTTTTTAATTAATATATTAAATTATCCTAATTCATGGCCCAGATGATGAATGAATTAAATCATACTTTAATTTTGGGGTTTTCAAATGATCTAAAAAAGAAAACCTTGGTATTTTATTAAAATAACAAAACATTTTCTACATTTTGTTTTTGTTTATTCTCTTTAGTTGGGTATTCCATATTTCCTTCTTTCAATACTCGTTAAGAATTATTTGAACAATATGCGTTCTTATTCTATGTTCTAGGCATAAAAAACATTCATTTTCATCTATTTTTTTGTTCATATTTTGAGAGGATAATCCATGATTGGGTTATATACCATTCCATTCTCCTTATTTCGTGAAAAATTTGCAATATTATCTTTCAGATTGTTTTTGGGAAAATTATAATTAATTTTAAATCATAATAATCTGGAATTATTGAGAAAAATAATAACGAATTATAATATTTGTATTTGATTATATAGGAGATAGAAATTGTTATCATTTATGGGACTTTATTTCTATTAGAAATAAATATATTGAAATCATTTATAGGGATTCATGTTATGTGGTTGGTACAAACTAATATATAGACCAGTTTTATTTGAGGATTCCTTAAAAACCTTGAAGTGGACATAGATAACCTTAAGGTAGGTAGTTACTCTCCATTTAGGGAATTTTATATAAGGCCTTCGGGCCCCCGATTTGGTCCCCAAGTCCTTTATGGATTTTGGGCCACCCATGCCTTCAGGCCAGTAAGGCCTTTGGGCCACTTTAAGTGCAGATGCAAACCAGGAAACCTATACGGAACAAGCTCTATAGGAGGATGAGAAATGAGCTTTCACCACAACAAAAGCTACACAGATTGCAAGAATTAGAGGGTATGTCACATGACATCGGGACAAGCCTATGCATGCATGGGATATCCTAGCTGAATATCCATGCGAAGGTGGAGAGCTGATTTCACGATGAAGATGCTAGGGAGGAGTAGTTCCAAGCAGTTAGTCTGGGTTGTATGTAATATTTGAAGCCTACGGGAAATGAATTCATTTAAGGAATACGGTTCATGTAATACTTATTCCTACAGGCACTATAAGGGTTCCACCTCACCCCTTGAAAGGTGGATTATCAAAATCAATAAAAAAATGAAGGCCTTCAGGCCATTGGATGGATATATCAAGATGATCATTTTTCTTAGTTTATGTTAGATGAATCCTTGGAGGTTGAGAGAGATTTCAAGATGATAGAAAAATAATATGGATCGTTTAATGGCATGAGTCAGATCATTGGAATTCTTATTAACATAGGAGTAAACTATGCATTGGATGAGAATCCATTAGATAATGGATGACAAGGGAGAATTCAATGTTGGGGAGATATGTTATCCAATGATGTAAAATATATTGAGTGGGACTTACCATCATCCAAGGACCACTATAAGGGTGGGGTGTGTGGAGTTATTAATAATATCTATCGTTGGTATGGGGTGTGAAATGTTCTTTATAATAACTAATGTCAGGATTGGGTGTGTGGTGTTCATAATAACAACCACTGTCATGAAGGGGAATGTAGTGTTTCCTCTAAGCAATTACTTGGTTGAAAAACATCAATATACTTACAGGCATCATACTGAAGTGGGTGGGTTTGGGGTTCAAGGTGGATTGGTTAGCGTAAAATTACTTGACACATCTGTGGTGGAAGGTTTATTTGATCATTTACTTATATCATGACATAAAATGTTATATTACATTCACTTATGTTAAATATTCTTTGGTGTTGTACTACTAGGTTTTATTAATCACACCCATTACGTTCATTTTGATATGAATGAAGGTTTCATGAATAAGGAATCCATAAAGGGAAAGGATCCCATGGTAGATGGTTGATCTAGGTATCTAAGATCCATGAGAAGTACCTGAGCATATTTTACAGGATACTATTGTTTTATTGATTTATTTATTTACTTTCACATTTAATCTATTTTGTATTTTCATATTGGGAGCTTGTTTATCTATTTTTTGACATGTAAACCATCTAGTATAATCTATGTTTCACTTTATTTACAATGAGTTTTTATTTTTTATTTAGTATTATTTGTGTAAGGATATGATAATGAGGGTATAATATCCCCACATATGGACTTAGTCCCTCGCTGCTAGTCACAACCTCTTGTGTATGGGGAGGCACGCATGAAGGCGTGTGTCACTATGGATCATACTCAATGGTTTAGGTCATGGAATTAAAAAAATCAATGTGAAAAGGTATAAGTTAAATTCCATTTCTAATTCACCATTATAGCTCCCTTTCAAAATAAGGAATATCTAGAAAGAGGGTTAGATGTAGGATGAAGTGTGTTTTTTCATGTCGAAAAAAAATCCACTAGAAGAATATCTATGAATTTGTAATGAAATAAGGGTAAGATTTAGGTACATTCCCTATCGAGTGTAATATTTCCATTTCTAAAAATTGGATATTATAGGTATCTTTTTGTTCTCTTATTTATATCCAAATACATGATCCATATATATTATGGAAAGTTACTAGAGGTGAGGTTGATCTTTGGGCTACCAACGGAGAAATACTAGACACATGAGCTATATTATATGACTATATCATATTTATAACTTGATTTATTCATGTTTTAATGAATTGTTATTATTTTCCCAGTGTACCAAAAAATATTATATTTGTTTATAGTTTATATATGGGTGTATTTTTTTCAATTACTTAAATAAATGTTTTTCCTTAAAAAAATATCATATTTTATGGGATTAAACATTTAAATAAATGTATTTATATTCTAGAATAGTAAAAACTAGTCTTTCAAATTGATAATTATTCATTTTCAAATGAATCATATCACAACTAGTTTTGGAATCGCAGAATTGGTCATGTTAAAAAGAAGTTTTTGATGAAATTATTCCAAGAAATTAAATTAAATTCATTTGAATAAGAATTCCTAGATATATAGAATTATTGTTTTAAGACATGATGACCAAATCTCTATTTTGTGGAAAATACGAATGATATTTTGGGAATCTACAATTATTTCAAAAAAAATGTGTGTAGACCTTTTCTAGTTGAAATTGGAGGTGGATAATCTTACTTCAAAACTTTTTCCAAATTATTTTAGATATGGAAATGTTTACCTAATGAGGTATATGTCCGATTACTTTGATAATTTTATGGAATAAAAGAATGAATTATAAAATTAACTTGCTAATAAAGTAAATAAACTCCACTAAAATTGATCCTCGAAGTATCTTATCTGATATTTGTTCAATTTTCTAATAGAATTTGGAAACTATAAAAAATACTGCCTCCAAATTCGCCATAGTGGAATGGTTTCAGTTATATGAGGACTGAGATCTTGTTAGAAATAGTGATATCAATGATTACTGATGAAGGTATTACTTTTTTTTGGGGATATGCACTATTAGTTTTAGCATACACACTAAACCCAGTGCTAAATAGAGTGGAAAGTGGAATCCCATATGATTATTTCTATGAGAAGAATTTTTTTTGTCACATGTCCTTTTTTGTTGATGAAAATCATTTCTTAAGGATACTCTTATAAAAAAACTTGTATCTTGAGGAACAATGAGTATCTTTGTAGGATGCCCCAAATAAATAAGTGTATATTACCTATTTGACCCCTCAAATAAAAAAGTGACAATGTAAATACAATACATATTTATATTAAGTGAAAAAATATTAAAAATATTTAGTGGGATCAAGATATAATTTTGTTAAATCAAGTGTTGTGATACATAAGAATTGTGTTAGGCATAAATTCATCCTGATCTAGTAGAATATGTAATTCTTAAGAGACAAGTACTATATAAGAGGTCTATAAAGGTTGGGAAAATATAGAGATATGGTTTTATAGTCACTATGGAAGGTGAAAACGTATTAGTTAAACATAATGAATGTCTAACCTATAGGAAAATATAATAAAACGTAAAATTTTTAAAGTAGTAAGAATGCATGAATTGTGAAATGGATTCCATATACTAAAACCAAGTATGGATTTTGGTACATCATTTAGCTAATGTAAATCCCATTGGGTTAAAATCTGTATTCAATAAGAAACTATATATGGATGGTAAATTTTATACCTATAAAGAACAATTGGTTACCAAATGTTTTATCTAAAATAAAGGAATAGACTATAAAAAAAATTCACCAGTCACTTTTCTAAAATCCATTATAATTTTAATTTCCTTCATATCTTACCATGCTCATGGAATTTGGAAAATAGGTGTGAAATTAGCATTTTTTTAATGTTATCCTTATGGAAGATGTCTACATGACATAACTAGAATGTTTTGTTAGCCCAAATGATTCCAATAAGGCATACAAGTTGAAGAGATCCATTTAGGGGTTTAATAAAGCATCAAGATCAGGGAACATTGATTTTGAGGGAACCAAGAGATAATTTGGTTTCTTAAAGAATTAATGTGAAATATATTTTTATAATATTTTTAGTGGAAGTGAAATAGTTTTTGTACAAGTATATGTTGATTAAATATTACTAATATGAAATTAGATACTAGCCTTAAAGTTCTATAAGATGTGGTTAAAAAAATTATTCTCAAAGAATGACTTTGGTGAATTTGTATATATTCTATGGATCAAGATCCATCATGATATATTTAAAAGGATTTTTGGACTAATTCAAGGTACATATATTGACAAGGTATTTATGAGATTAAATATTGAGCGATCTAAGAGAGGATTGTTTATAATGTTATATGGTATATATATGACTATGAAAATTCTTCATCAAAAAGAAGTAGTGAGAGGGAATAATTAGAATCTATTAAAATTTTAAGTTATCATCTATCATGTAATCCCTGTTATATACCAGTTTAAATGTTACCAATACCTTGATCATGGTAGTAAGATATCAAAAATACGCCAGTGATCCACATTTTTCAGCTATAAAAACTATCGCAAAGTAATTGAGGCATACAAAGGATGGGTTTCTAGTTTGTAAATGAGATGAGGAACTAGATGTGAGGGGATAACACATAATAGTTTACAAATAAATCATAATTATCCAAATTCAATGATAAATATGTGTTTTTACTTAATGGAAGAGCAATGAGTTGGAAGTTCTCTATACAGGTAGTGGCCACTGATTTTGCAAGCGTCTGATCATATTGTGAATTTCTATGTAGATAAAGGAGAAGTGTGGATACATAAGATCATATAAGGTCTTGATATTATTCCTGGTAATAAATATGTTATCACTCTGTATTTTCATATTACAGTTGTAGTGGTTTTTTCATGAATCAACCCTACATGAATTGAGCCATAACTACCATAAGCCCACATTTATAGGCCAGGGTCTAATGACCAGTGTCAAAAGGAATATATAACATCGGAGGCCTTTCCCTAATGTACTGATACACACTCACCTGACCATCTCGATGAAAAAGAGCAGTGATATAATAAAAAAAGATGAAATATCTAGAATACAACCATGCATGTGAAAAACCTCTAGGGTGAACCATAGTATGAAAGTGAGAACTAAAATTAACAAAGAAAAATACACCATCAACCAGAAATATTTCCAATATAGACCAAACAGAAAATTTGAAGTGCTAAGAGAGACTATATTCTGATCTCCAAGCCCTGACCACCATACATGGTCCAATGCACTAGGTATCCCTAAGATTATCTATTATCACTGCTGACATTTCCATCATTTTCAAAAAATACAACACATGTGAGAAAATCCCATATAGGGGTAAGTATATACATACCATGCAAAACTTCCTGAAAGATGAAGGGGGGTCATTAAGTGACATGATCTGAATAGATAGTAAACAGATCAACCTAATGGAACAAAGAGTACAAATACAACAACATGGATACAAATATATATATTCAAACCAAATAAACCGAAACGATAGATAAGGGGATGTATATATCACATCCCATATTATAAAGAGTTCCAATAGTTCCAAATGTCTATCAATGATGCCTAAAAACTTGTGCAACTGCCCTTCAAAAATACCCAATTCAAGCCACACCTCACCATTATGTCATAAAGTCAAGGGGAAAAAACACAATATAGATGACCCGTTCCCTAGTACAACTAAATTGTGAAAATCAATAGTAGATAGAGGAACCATTTACTACCTAGAAATAGAGTGCCTCTCTAATGGTTGAGGGCCCATGACATGACTCTATAAGAAGGTTCCACTCAAGTAATCTGTAGAGGAGCCATTCCCAACATAGTTGGAGGGTTCCACTCTAACATTCAAGAACCCATACCATGACTCTACAGGAAGGTTCCACTCTAATAGAAGATAAAATACCCATTCATAGACTAGTTGGTTTTTTCCACTATCGTATTCGAAGACCCATTCCCTAAATCCATAGGCGGGTTCCATTTGGTGGATAGGTAGAGGACCCATTTCCTTTCCCAATAGAAGGGTGCCACTCTGAATGTAGATAAAGTACCCATGAACTATCCCATAAGAGGATTCCACTATATATATATAGAGGACCCATTCCCAACCCATCTAGAGGGTTCCACTCTAAAGTCCATGGTGATCGTACCTAATCACTAACATAATCAAGCATCACCTAAATAAGAATCACACCCATAATATCTTTCATCACATCTCAAAACATACTACGAAGGCCACCATCACATTATATGAAAAAAAATAGGATAGAATACTCATGGACCAAAATCCGAGTCGAAACGAAGGAGATAAAAGATGTTTATGTTTCCTCAAAATGAGAGAAGAGGCATACTACATGTGGTCCCACTCCATCGCTTGGTCGTACCCATTCTAGTACGCATATCACTGCTCATGTATCCAACCCATGACTCTGGCCATGTTTGTGTATTTCAAAACATGGCATGTTCCTTGTCATAGAGGTTCCAATATAATCCTGGATTATATGTTGGGCCACTAACATAAGGTCGCATAGCTTGTGGGGTTCCCACATAGTGTGTGATACTTTTAATTTCACAAAACCCTAGCCACCACAGCCAAGGCCCTATACGCCATGTGTCTTCTAACTGCCCGACATATAGTCTTGTTTTCTATAGAAACTCAGATATGTCCTTAGGCATTCCAGATCCATCTCCTCCCCCATGGATCTCACCTTCAGGAACCTGAAATCATTGGATCTTGACCCGTTCAGTATTTTTTGCCATCTGGTGTTTGAAAAAAATTCATCCCGTGGGGGTTCATCAGTCACCGTGCATTCCTCTGTTCATCGTCATTCAGTATCAGATCCCATATCCATGAAACTGACACCCATTATACAATGATTCATCCCAGATTATATCCTTTATTTTTAATTCATTGATCTCATGTAAAACTATCATAAATCTGGGGGGGTCTAATCAGTCTCTATTCCTCTCGGCAATTTAAAATCATGATCTTGGGGACCAACATTGACTAACGTGAACAAATTATGGAATGAAGGAATAGAGAAAAGTTTTTAATATTATTGGGAAAACCATTATTATCCAAAAGATAAAATTTATATAATATGGGTGAGAAAACAATTTAACAATCAAATGAAACCAGTACAAGGGCACAAGCCGATGCTATAATTGGCACAGATCAAGAAGAAATGTTATCTTGCTCAATCAATAAAATAAATAAGGACATAAACCATGAATTTTAGATTATTACCAAGATATTGGATCATTCTTCATCAAATAACTTGATCTCCAATAATTTAGAGGGTTTGTTGCATTCACTGTGTCTCAATCTCCTTCAATAGAGAGTCTTGTCATCATCAAACCCTGATTCGTCAACAGAAGGAGGAAGAAAATGATCTCAATTATCCCTGGTGCAAGTGGACAACCCTAAAGAATTTTTAATAATGGGAATTTTATATATGTATTTTAGTATGGTTAATTAATTAATTAATTCATTTAATTAATTAATTAATTCATTGAATACACCACCAGTGGCTGTTTTATCCGAATTCCCCATGCTAAACTATTTAAGGCCATTCTTAGGGTAAAAATTGCATTCCAAAATCAACCATGGTTTTGGATTTCAGATCCGAGCATCCATTTTAGGTTTATACCTTTTTGTTTAAGAAAATAATAACATGAAATATAAAATATATTTAATATTTTTATAATATTAATACAGGGCACACCGGGCCTTTAAATTACATCCCTTAATAGTTCCTAGATCTGAATATATATATATAAATATTTCAAAGTATTCCAAGGAAATAACTAGGTCTCTACATCATTACCTCCTTCAAGATTCTTATCCCTGAAAACTAAACACTAAAAAAATATTGTGATATTGAGCCCACATATACATCTCTCATTCTCAGGATATCTCATGCACATTCCCATACTACCACAACACATGAATTGAGGGCATGGTCCATCCATACAGGTTCCTCTTGTATAGATCCTTGAACATCAATGATTTATCTATAAAATTTGTTCTATCATTGATATATAGATCACCCCAGTCAATGAAATTTTTTATTTCATGCACGTATCACCTCATCTGTAACACGTGGAAGAAATCATGCACCCGATGCAGTTGTCGGGGTAAGGCAAGGTGGTAATCAAACTCTCTAACACTTTTCAAGATATATAATTACTTAATGAACCTTGGGGATAACTTTCCCTGCCAATCAAACCACTGTAATGCTCATCATGGGGATAATCTCATGAAAACGTGGTCTCCCTGATTGAACTATATGGGACTATGATGTGGATTTTCATAATATTTCTGCCTTCTATGGGCTATCCTCATCCACTCATGGATGACCTAGACCTTCTCCATTGTCACCTACACCAACTCTGAACCAACAAAAGATGCATCGTTGATATCTATATATCATAAGGGTGACCTGCAGATTCTCTTGTATAGGTCCTCAAAAGGTTCCATGCTGATAGTAGAGTGGTAGAAATTGTTGTACACAAACTATACCAATGGAATGTAGTCCTCCCAACTCTAGCCAAATTTTAACATGCAAGACCTCAACATATCCTTCAACACCTGGATAGTGTTCTCGGTCTTCCCATCTATCTGGGGGTAGAAGGCTGTACTCATTCTCATCTAGGTCGTAAATGACTGTTGTAGGACTCTCCACTACCATGAAATGAACTATTCATCTTGATTGGAGATAATAGTCAAGGTAACCCCATGAAGGAGAAAAATTTCTTGTATGTACATATGACAAAGAATCATTATCAAACGTTGCTCCCTAATAGTAAGGAAGTGTGCCGATTTCAAGAGTTAGTAAACTATCTCCCAGATGGAATCATGGGCCTTTATTGTATTGGTAATCCCAATCATGAAATCCATGGTTATTTCATCTTACTTGTACTCTAGGATTGTAAGGGGATATAAAAAACATTCTAGAACCTGGTGTTTATCCTTCACCTGTTTATAGGTGAGGCCTCGAGAGACAAAAAGAACCACACTATTTCTCATGAAGGACCACCAAAACTACCACGAAATGTATTTGTAGATCTTCCCCACACTAGGACTTATTGCTAATGTAGACGTGTGGAACTCTCGCATCACCTCCTCATGTATCATGTACGAGACCACCATTTGTCCCTAAAAATTGATGATATGATTCCCTCCTTCAGAATATCCATCTGGTAGATACCCTATAGATATATGGTCATGATGGACCTCATAGTTGATGTCTCTTAACTGGGACTCCCTCACATGCTTGAGATTTTTCGGAGTCATCACCATCGACTGAAGAAAAGATGTACCCTCCTGCTCCACCAGGGGCAGCTATATGGAAGACAATTATATAGAAACCACATACACCAAGGATATTGGGACTTCCTACTAAAATATTATTCTACCATTTTTCATTCCCTATAGTATATACTATCTTGAAGTCATATTCCTATAAGAACTCCAACCAGTTCCACTATCTTGTGTTCAATTCTATATGCATGAATATGTACCTAAGACTTTGGTGGTCTAAGTAAACCACAAAGGACTATCCAAGAAGATAGTGCATCCATATCCTCAGATAGAAGACTACCACTATCAGTACTAGGCCATGATTCACATAGTTTTACTCAAGGGTTCTCAACTACCTCAACCCGTGTGCAATAATTACCTATCTCTAAACCAACACACAATCAAGCCCAACTCCTAAGACATCACAATATTCAACGTACTCCACTCCCTCCTTAAGTAGTCTCAACATAGGTTCACTTTTCATCCTTAGACTCAACTCCTCCAAGGCCCTCAAGAACATAAAATTCCATGCTAATGTTTTTACTTTCCATGTCAGGGTGGTCAAAGGGGTTGAAATAATAGAGAATTATACCACAAACCTTATATATAACCCTTTCAATCCAATAAAACTTTGCACTTCTACAATTCTATTGGGTGGATCTGAAGTAATAATTACATCAATATTTTCTGAATCTACAGATAAACCAAGATAAAAAATTACATGCCTTTGAAAGTGAACCACAATAATCCATATCTTACACTTTGAGAGATTACCATAAATCTGGTCATATCAAAGCAAATCTAACAACATCCTCAAGTTCTTCTCACGATCCTTCTCTAACATAGAGTATATGAGTATGTTGTAGATGAAGATGACTAAAAAATAGTCCACATATGGATGGAAGATTTGATTCATCAAATCTATAAATATGGTATGGGAATTCATCACAAAAAAGTGCATCACTATTAACTCATTGTATTCATAGCAACATCGGGATGATAGCTTCAGAATACCAGCCTTACAAACTCTCAATTGCTGGTAGTCGGATTAGATATTGATATTCTGGAACAATCTCACACATTTCAACTGGTCAAAGACGTCATCAATCATTGTAATTGGTTACTATTTATTTTTGACTATTTTATCCTATGATAATCCATGTAAATATTCAAGATCATATCATCCCTTTTCCAGAACAACACTGGAGTTTCCTAGGGGGACACAATGGGCTTGATTAAAACCTTCTCTCGGATGTCCTCAAACTATAATGGAATCCCTTGAAGCTCAATTGCAGCTATCCAATATTCCTCATAAGATATCATAGTATTCATTGAAAGTAAATATATAAAAAAATCCATATCCCACCTTAGAACGAGTCCTAGAATGTCATTGTAGAAGACATATAAGAAATCATCCATGACTAAAGGAATCAAGATACCTAAAGATCCTACTCTACTAAGGGATACACTCATCAACTAATGGGCGATGTGATGCAACCTCCTACTTAAAAAACACACTAATCCCACCATGATACCTCTCTTCACCAAAAAATATAATCTCACACCATCATTGTAAAGGAATTCGAATCATCCATGATGACATTCAATATGGTCTCATACCATGGAAAAAGATTCCAAACACAAGATGATGTCATAAGGTTCCATCATGATGACCAAAATGTCCCACATGATCCTCTCTCTACCATGTGATAGATCATATTACTGGCAGATAAATGATATAGAATAAGTGTCCACATAGGAACGTCCAGATAATGTTATTGGGATAACACCTCAACTAGGAGCTCCAGATCTCACACCAAGATTAAAAAGATGATGGAATGAGTCAAAATTGTTTTTACTAACTCTACGGAAAGAGTATAGTAATCACAGATCACACATATAATCATCTCATGTGCCACCAGGTCATATGGACCTATATATTGCATCTATCAATGAAACTGACCACTGGCTCCTTGATTCAGATGTGGGACGACTGGTGGTGGTGGTGGAAGGATATCATAACATCATCCAAAAGCTATTTTTCCCCCACATAGAGTTCCACCTGCTCCTCTATGATCTCCTACTACCTAGGCACCTCCCTTAACTCTCCCCATAGATCCATGAACTCAACATTGCCTCTACTAGGGTATTCTTCAATCTATATTCTTGTTCTCTTTAGCACATATGGTCTAGAATTCACAATACATATGAACTAACACATCCCATGAATAGCACTACCCCAATATAGGATACCATGGTCCCTTATGTTATACTTCACCAAGATAATGATCCTGAACCTAGTAAGACCTCCAACACCAAGATCCTTTTGTCTGCAATCTACTAGATGTTGAAGAAAACTAATCCCTATAACACCCACTACTATCTATAACCACATGGATTCCCTAAAACAGGAAGCTCTCTATTTTTAGTTCCCACTCCAAAGCCCCAACATAGGTGGGAATTAACAAGGGATCCAACTAGTAAGAATATCTCTATAGAGTCCCTAATAAAACTTTCATTCTATGAAGTAGCCCTCCCAGATCATGTTAAGGGAGTATCTCGTAAGGTCTATGATGATTTTTGTATAATCATCCACTATCATCCATAACTGTTTCCACTCTATAAGCTTCTAAATTTAAATTGAGTGAAAAATGAGATATAGTAATCAACACAGATGAACTGCTATAAATCAGGCCATGAGACTATTGACTCATCGTGCATCTAGGTAATAAGACTCCAACAGTTCCCAATATCTCCATGGAAATGGGTAGCTTCTAGAATTAACACATTATTCATCAGTATCTGGATAAGTCCAAAGACACAGTCCACTAACTCTAAAAAATACTCTACTACCTTGGGATATGGCTCGCCACAGAACTTCAACGTTCTCTAGCAATGGAAATTGCAGAGTGTGTTGATACTGTTTACATCCTCAGCTAACTCTGCTGGTATGATGTGATACTCAATAGGTGGGGGTACTGCAACCTATCCATATAGAGAAAGGATATCATGGTATGAACCCTAAATAGATGCCTCATTACTCACCTGATCTTCATCACGATCGAAAACAACATCCTAACTGGATATCATTGTAACTCCCCAACCCCAGTTACCTAGAGTCAGTGCATTATTACATAACATTGTCATGATCACAAGGGATCAAATCCCGAAAGACCGATCAGTTTCGTAGCCTTGGAAGTACTAGATACATTCATAAGTTTTCCATTAAATTATAAAATGGAAAACAACAACAACATTGTCTCCATTGACCACATTCATATCGCTTAAACCATCTCTTAGACTATCCATGTAGGTTAACCATAATATACTTTTTTTCATCCTAGAAAAAATAAAACATTGAAATGAGTGAGCTCATATTCTCAGTAAGGATAACAATATAGCGGAAACTTTCATAAATAAGAATAAACATTTAAGGAAATGTATAAGAATAAATCATAAGACTTTTAAACATAAACATCTACATAATATGGCCAACATAAATCAAATAATTCCATTTACTTGTTCACATCGATATTCTACTATTCTAATAATCACTTGCAATATCAATAGCCAATTTCATAATGATGGAATACATAATTCTAGACTTCATAACCATGTAGTCAAGACCTTGTGCCAAGACTAAAAATAATATTTTTTCAAGGCCTTATTATAAGACACTAGTTTGTCTCATGAGACCTACCGATGTATCATGGAGCTATAGCGAGTTCCACCAGTCACTTACTCTGTCTAATTCATTCATCAAATGAAAAGGTTTAAACATAACATAAACATTCATATTAAAACTAGCATACAAAATGTCCATACTTTATCCATAAACCATGAATGGTGTAAAAATAACACATCCACAGTCAAAAATAACACAAAACCTTTAATAAAACATGGATGTTTTGTGTCATAATAAATCAACTTCAAACAAGCTTCAAATCCATCAAAGGATGTTGACATAGATGAAATCAAAAAATTTTGAGATAAATATATCTTTATGTTTTGAAATCATTTAGAAGTCATGTAATTATAAAAGAAAACATTTATTTTGAAAAATTTATTATAATATTGTGTGGGAAGCTTCTAAGGTGTTATAATGGTGGAAAATAGCCGCACCCGCTGTATAAGTTAAAAAAACATTATTTCCTTAATTTTCTAAAAAAGGTCGTAGAGGACCATGTTTGGAAAACATCAGAAACATTCCTTTATAAAAATTTTATTAAAATTAAAACAAGGTTATAAATTACTTTAACCATTAGTATAAGAAATAGTAAAAATGTTTTTAAATATATTTTTAAAAAACACGGATGTGGATGATAAACAGGTCCCAGTAGATGCTCGCGTATAAACAACCTTAGATAATGGAGCGATTGTTGAATTGACCCCCACCTTGTAATTTTCCTCAGTAGACGGTATGTTAACCTCCTATATAATAGTTAAACCTTTTTTATTAAATTATACAAGAACTATATACATAAATATGACATCATATATGATCCACTAATATTTATTTTTAATAATATTTCAGTGATATCATCATTTCGGGTGTTAACTGATTCATTTTCCTTTATATGATCGGTTACAGAACCCATGTTTATTATGAAAATGATGTATTTGAGTAATATATAGAATGATATTATCTTCATAAACATTTTTTAATCATAAAATTAGAATTATTCTAGAATGATTAGGAAGGGGAGAGAATCTCATCGCGTTCGTGGAGACGGTAATCCATACGTACGCCTGAGCGACAATATAATTATATTAATGGTGAAATATTATTTAATTGGATGGTATATCATATATAAATAATCATTAACTTGTTATATTTATTATTTAAATCAGTTATAATAATTATAATGCCCATCCAAAATAATGAACTGTTTGAATAACAAACTACACCACGACGTGGAGACGGTAAGCCATATGTATACACATCTGGTGACTTTGTAATTTATAGGATGGATAGAATAATGAATATGGTTTTAACATAATTATAATAACATAACAGTATGTATAAGGTACTGGAGTTATTATTTTGGTATGGAATACAATAAAGAGGAAGTGGAAGAAGAAAAGAACTTGAAAGAGGGTGGTGAAATTATTACTTATTTTTCAAGTGTTTCATTTTGAGTTGATCAAAAGGACTCCTTAGGTTGTATTTCTGATCAAATTAAGGACTCTAGGATGATGTTATCGAATTTATGAGGATATTTGGGTAGGTTTTGGATAATAAAAATGGCTTTGGGGTGTGAAATTAAGAGAAGTATAATTACCCTTTTACAAGATAGGTGAGGGTCACTTTAGGAAAATCTTGAAAGAATATTTTATAATAAAATCATTTCAGGTTTCAAATGGATCCAAAATGATTTATTTATAGTATAAGGTGGGTATGGGTCTAAAAACTCTCAACCAATAGGGTTTAGATTGGTTTAGGTCACAATATTAACCTTATCTTTTAGATTTAACTCTTAGTTAAATAGTTTGACATTTATCATGTGTCTTTGTATTTTTATATTATATGGTTAATAAACTTACTATAAACAGACAAGATAACCCAAAGTGGTTCATTATTAATTCATATTACTTTATATAAGTCCTTTTTCCAAACCATATACTTTTAGAAATATTATATCAATTAATAATACAGTATTTGTTTTAAAAACTCAATTATGTCAATTTTGACACTATTTAAAATTTGTTTTTTTTTTGAAAGCCATAAAAACATTATAAATTAGAATAAAATTTATTTAATCAACCCTAACATGTCATATTAACCTATAAAATTAGTTTAATTCATCATAAGTTTCAATTTATATTTATTTTGATATTTAAAATATGAATTATTTTAATATTTGATTAATATGGTAATTACCGCGTCATCATTTTGTCATAAATAAATTATATTATTTAATGTCTAAAAATTATAAATAAAATTAAATTATGTATAAAATAGTTTTATCTTTCTAATTAATATTTATAGTCGAATTTATCTTATGTATAACCACATATTAAAAAAATTTGTTATTAAACATTGAATATAACACTTTGAACTATTATTGAAATAAAATAACAATAAATGTACTAATCTAATCCATGTGGTAAAAATAGGATCATATTTTATTCCTAAGGATTTTTTTGGTCGAATTACACTTATCCAATAGAATTAGGATATGTGTTAGGGTAACTATAATATCATTTTTACCCTTAATTACCGTATTACTTTTAACCGTGGTAAATAAAAGTCAAAAGTTACTATTTCCCAACAATTATTTTCATATTATTGAACCAAATTTTACTCACTGATGTGAACCATGTCTCTCAGATTTTTGAAATTCAACTCACAGAAGTGGTAAAATTATGTTTTATGCAAATTTGTAAATGCTCTTAGAAGGTGGGAAAAAGATGGTAAAAAGTTAAAGAAAATTTATATATCTAAACTTATTATAAAATGACTACAATGAATTAAATTGAACATATATATGTTTTATGTATCAATTTTAACCTAAAATAAATTAAAATAAAATAAATAATTACTTAAATAAAAGTCAATTTTAAACAATAATGTAGTGTTTTTCACTATTCATCAAAAATTGAAAGTTCATAGAAAAATAAAAAAAATTCACCCTAAGATAATTTTGATATTCGAAATCGAAAAATGAAGACCATTTTGAAAATTAAAATTTATAAAATTTCAAAAAGTTTGTATCACTATTCATAATGGCTAGTTTCATTGGTTGTGGTGTGTTCAAACTCCAAGTTGCGTACAACGTAAGCTAATGCATTATTCAAAGGAAAACGTATCGTAGAAGCTTGGGGTTTTACATTCTCCCCTCCTAAAAATATTTTCACCCTTGGAATTTCTACAATATTATTGCGTAGAATGATTCGTTTGGTTCTTCATTCTAATTTCCTCGGGTTCCCATGTTGCCTCTTCCATCATATGGTTTCTCCATAGAAATTTTACAAGACGATTCGTCTGGGTTCGCAGAACTTGTTATCTGGTATCAAGAATTTTGACAGGCTCTTCACAATAAGATAGATAAGTTGGTTTGTGACATCTCTTTCCATATAATGCTTCATTTGGTCCCATCTTAATACTTGAATGGAACATATTTTTATAGGAAAATTATACAAGAGGTAAATATTGAACCCACATACCTTGAAAGTCAAGTGAGAAAGATCTCAACATGACTTTTAAGGTTGGAATAGTCCATTCTAATTGTCCATCAGTTTCAGGGTGGTAGGAAGTGCTCAAAAGAAGTTCAGTATCGAGGGAATTATGAATACTTTTCCATAATCTTGATATAAAATGGAGATCACAATCAGAAATAATCGATTGGGGTACTCAGTGAAATCTTACAACTTCATTAATATATACTCTTAACAAATGTTCAAGTGGTAAATATTCTCTTATAGCAATAAAATGTGTTGTCTTGGTAAGACGATCAACAATGACCCATACTGCATCATTCCTTCTAGGAGTCTTTAGTAGCCCCATGACAAAGTCTATCATAATATTATTCCATTTCCACTCAGGTATGGGAAGAGGTTGCATGACTCCTCCACATTGTTACCTTCCAGTATTCACTTTTTGACAAACCATACATATTGACACAATATCTGCAATCTCCCTCTTCATGTTGTCCCACCATAAATGTTCCTTCAAATCTCTACACATCGTGGTGCTCCCAGGGTGTATAGAGAAATTGGATCTATGATCATTAGCCAACAATTCTCTTTTTAGACCAGGTATGTTAGGAACACAAAGTATCTTCCCAAATATTAAAATTCCATCTTCATATATGAAATTACTCAATCTCCCATATTTCACAACTTTAATCTTCTTCTGAAACTCCTCATCATCTGTCTAAGAACTCTTTATCCTTTCTAGTAAATATGGTTTGAAAACCATTTGAAAAAGTATGGATGTTTCACCTTCTATGGTTATTCTCATATCCATCTTTACTAGATCCATGAAAATAAGATCCCTTTAAACTATCATTTTGTTAAAAACTCCATGATACTTTCTACTCAAAGCATCTTCCACCTTATTTTCCTTCCTTGAGTGGTAGTTTATAGTTAAATCACAATCTTTGAGTATTTCAAGCCATCGCCATTACCTCATGTTGAGTTCTTTCTATGAGAAAATATACTTCAAACTCTTGTGATTAGTATAAATCTCAAATTTTTCACCATAGAGAGTGTGTCTCCGTATTTTCAGAGAAAATATTACAACTGATAACTCAAGATCATGATTAGGATAGTTTTTATCCTTATTTTTTAGCTATTATGATGCATAGGAAATAACTCTATCATTCTTCATAAGGACACAACTAAGTCCTTTCTTTGAAGCATCACTATAAATAAAAAACCCATCGTTCCCTAATGGTAGATTCAAGATAAGATCATTGACTAATATTCTCTTCAGTTTTTCAAAACATTCTTCACACTCTTCTGTCCAAACAAATTTAACCCCTTTACGTGTGATCTTGGTTAATGGGTTAGCGAACCGGGGAAAATTCTGGATGAAACATCGATAATAACCTGTTAAACTAATAAAAATGCATACCTATGTTATACTCATTGGGGATGGCCATTATTGGATTTCCTTGGTCTTTGAAGGATAAACATAGATTCCGTTATTATAGATAATATGGCCAAGAAAAGAAATCTCTTGAATCCATAATTCACACATGATAAACTTCCCATAGAATTCATTTCTTTTACGGGTTTTCAGAATAGTGCGCAAGTGATTTTCATGATCTTCATAGAATTTTGAGTACACCAAGATATAATAAATAAATACCACTACAAAGTCATCAAGATATTCCTTGAAAACTCTAGTCATTATATCCATGAAGATAGAGGGAGAATTAGTCCATCCAGAAGGCATTAGTGTAAACTTTTAATGCCTGTACCTGGTTTAAAATGTTGTTTTCATATTTTCTTCTTTCTTCACACACAAATGATGATATCTAGATAGAAGTCCAATATTTAAAAAATATTTAGCTCCATGAAGTTGGTCTAATAAATCATCAATGCGAGGTAGGGGATACTTTTTCTTTATTATTATAGCATTGATCTCCCTGTAGTCAATGCACAACCTCATAGATCCGTCTTTCCATATACCGCTTCATATGGTCCCATATTAATACTTTAATGGAACCTATTTTTATAGGAAAATTCTACAAGAGGTAAATATTGAACCAACATACCTTGAAATTCATGTGAGAAAGATCTCAACATGACTTCTAAGGTTGGAATAGTCCATTCTAATTGTCCATCAGTTTGAGGGTGGTAGGAAGTGCTCAAAAGAAGTTCAGTATCGAGGGCATTATGAATACTTTTCCATAATCTTGATATAAAATGGGGATCACAATCAGAAATAATCGATTGGGGTACTCCATGAAATCTTACAACTTCATTAATATATACTCTTAACAAATGTTCAAGTGGTAAATCTTCTCTTATAGAAATAAAATGTGTTGTCTGGGTAAGACGATCAACAATGACCCATACTGCATCATTCCTTCTAGGAGTCTTTAGTAGCCCCATGACAAAGTCTATCGTAATATTATTCCATTTCCACTCAGGTATGGGAAGAGGTTGCATGACTCCTCCACATTGTTGCCTTCCAGCTTTCACTTTTTGACAAACCATACATATTGACACAAAATCTGCAATCTCCCTGTTCATGTTGTCCCACCATAAATGTTCCTTCAAATCTCTATACATCGTGGTGCTCCCAGGGTGTATAGAGAAATTGGATGTATGAGAATCAGCCAACAATTCTCTTTTTAGACCAGGTATGTTAGGAACACAAAGTATCTTCCCAAATATTAAAATTCCATCTTCATATATGAAATCACTAAATCTCCCATCTTTCACAGCTTTAATCTTCTTCTGAAACTCCTCATCATCTGTCTAAGAACTCTTTATCCTTTCTAGTAAATATGGTTTGAAAACCATTTGAAAAAGTATGAATTTTTCACCTTCTATGGTTATTCTCATATCCATCTTTACTAGATACATGAAAATAGGATCCCTTTAAACTATCATTTTGTTAAAAACTTCATGATACTTTCTACTCAAAGCATCTTCCACCTTATTTTCCTTCCTTTAGTGGTATTTTATAGTGAAATCGTAATCTTTGAGTATTTCAAGCCATCGCCTTTACCTCATGTTGAGTTCTTTCTATGAGAAAATATACTTCAAACTCTTGTGATCAGTATAAATCTCAAATTTTTCACCATAGATATTGTGTCTCCATATTTTCAAGGAAAATATTACAAATCATAACTCAAGATCATGATTAGGATAGTTTTATCCTTATTTTTAGCTATTATGATGCATAGGAAATAACTCTATCATTCTTCATAAGGACACAACTATGTCCTTTATTTGAAGCATCACTATAAATAACAAACCCATCGTTCCCTAATGGTATATTCAAGATAAGATCATTGACTAATATTCTCTTCAGTTTTTCAAAACATTCTTCACACCCTTCTGTCCAAACAAATTTAACCCCTTTACATGTGATCTTGGTTAATGGGTTAGTGAACCGGGGAAAGTTATGGACGAAACATCGATAATAACCTGTTAAACTAATAAAAATACATACCTATGTTATACTCATTGGGGATGGACATTATTGGATTGCCTTGGTCTTTGAAGGATAAACATAGATTCCATTATTATAGATAATATGGCCAAGAAAAGAAATCTCTTGAAGCCATAATTCACACATGATAAACTTCCCATAGAATTCATTTATTTTACAGGTTTTCAGAATAGTGCGCAAGTGATTTTCATGATCTTCATAGCATTTTGAGTACACAAGGATATAATAAATAAATACCACTATAAAGTCATCAAGATATTCCTTGAAAACTCTAGTCATTATATCCATGAATACAGAGGTAGAATTAGTCCATCCAGAAGGCATTAGTGTAAACTTGTAATGCTTGTACCTGGTTCAAAATGTTGTTTTCATATTGTCTTCCTTCTTCACACACAACTGATGATATCTAGATCGAAGTCCAATATTTAAAAAATATTTAGCTCCATGAAGTTGGTCTAATAAATCATCAATTCGAGGTAAGGGATACTTGTTCTTTATTATTATAGCATTGATCTCCCTGTAGTCAATGCACAACCTCATAGATCCGTCTTTCTTCTTAAAAAAAGTACAGGGGGCTCCCCATGGAGAAACACTAGGGAGAATAAATACCTTATTACTCAATTCCTCTAGTTGTTTATTTAGTTCCACTAATTCTATAGTGATCATTCTATAACGGGTCTTTGATATGGGCCTTTAACTAGGAATTAAATAAATGGAAAACTCAATTTCCCATTCTAGAGGATGTCCATGTAAATCCTCTATAAACACATCAACACATTCTTTCAGAATAGGCACGTCCTTTATTAGAACATTTTTTCCTCACCCATAGTTATTTCTTTCTCTTCTTCCCCGATAATTGAATTTAGTAGAGCTACTGGGGGTGGATGTAGATAAGAATTAGGTGGTGACGTTTATTCTCTAATGATAAGGTACTCCTTATCATCATCGAAAATTTTAACTGCATTATTCTTACAATAAATTTTCACATCATGGTCTGAAATTCAATCCATTCAAAATATTATATCAAATTAAATCATGGGTATCATGATGAGATCAGAAGATAAAGAACATTTATATTCCCTAAATTGAACTGATTCATAAAACCTTTTTGCAATGATACTTACCTTAGGTGTTTTGATTAACAACTCAATTCCTAAATCAAATTGGAAATATCTAATTTTCTTAGTAAAATGGGATGATATGAAACAATGTGATGATCCAGAATCAAATAAAGCATTGGCTAAACTTGAGGAATCCATTAAATTACCTGCCACCGTGTCTTTCGGAGCTTCAACCTCAACAGTAGTGATTATATAATCTTGGCCTTGATCCTTTGGCCTTTTTTGAGGTATGTTTCCCTAATGCTTAGTACATTCATTTCCATAATTCCTATTTTCTCTACAATTTTAGCATTCAACATTAACAACCTATTTCTTCGCCTTGCGATCACGAACTTTGTGGCCTTTTCACCACACTTGTAACAGACTCTCATCCCTTCAGGCAAGTACCAGGGTGTTTCTTCCCACATTTACCACAGGATGTATATTCAACTTTTCCATTCTTCCCCTTATTTCCATTTCCAAAGTGTTCAAGATATCTATTTTTCTATTGCATTGCGTTAAAGTCGTAAGACTTAGAGAATTCCTTTTTCTATCTTGATAGAGCATGAGATAATATCTCTGTATGATTAGAAGGATTGTGATACTAATTCCCAATAGAGAAATAGTTTTAACCCATAAAAGAATCAACCAATCTTACTCCTTGGGTTGCGTATATAATTTTCTACATGCCTTTCTAACCTTGTAAAGTTATCCTCATACTTTGCGACATTATCTTCCTCCTTTATCCTCAGAATTTGAAATTGCCTTTCCATATCCACTCAATGGTCATGAGGAAAGAATTTTTCTAATAAAAAATCTTTAAACTCCCTCTATTATATACATGATACTTCTTCATATTCCTTTGTGTTTTGGATTAATGTCCCCCATTGATCTGAATCTCCCGTGAGGTGATAAACTGCCATGATAACTTTTTCCCTTTCGCTACTCCCCAAAGCATGAAATATTTTCTCTAAGGAATTTATCCATTTCTAAGCTACTAATATATTTGTACTACCATTTAATTTTTGTGGTTGTTTCCTCATGAAGAATTCTAACATTGATCCTCCTCATTGTGGATTAGGGTGTTCTATATGGGTAAGGTTATTATTCATAACCTGAGTGAGCTGTCCCAGTGTGGTGATAAGCTGATCAGCACTAGTTACATCACCAGCTCCACTATAATTATCTTGAGTAGGTGGGAAATTTCTACATGGATTATATTCATTGATACGGTCCCATTCCTTACACTAGGAGCCATTTCTAGATAATGGCATATACGAGATTAGTTTATGAATCAAAATACATAATTCCAAACATGTAAAACACTTAACATAAATTGATCAATTTATGGATATAATGCATAATCATAAAAATGTTTTCTTTGAGGAGGTATATACTCATAAATCCTTCATAATGGTTCTTAATGAAAATTTACATTATCCTAAGCATATCCCCTAGGAGTGTTGTAACCAAGAGTGCAGCAAGGCCCATTTTCATGAACCAATTCCCGTTCGAGTCTTGATCAAAGTGGTGTTTTTGGGTTTTACCCTTAGGCACATATGTTCAAGACCACCTCTACCTGCTCATATCTAGACAGGGATATATTTCTTGGAAAACTCACAAAATCTACACATTACCAAAATTCTAGGAATTTCTTCTATACTAATCCTCAAAGTCTATCTTAGAGTAATGTTCTCTAATCAGAGTTCTTCTAAATCTTACTTCCAAGGTTTGTACTAAACTTCCTCTGATACCAACTATAATTCCCCGACCCTAGTTACCCAGAGTCAATGCATTATTACTTAACATTGGCATGATCACAAGGGATCAAATCCCGAAAGACCGATCAGTTTAGTAGCTTTGGAAGTACTAGATACATTCATAAGTTTTACATTACATTATAAAATGAAAAACAACAACAACATTGTCTCCATTGACCAAATTCATATACATTAGACTATCCCTTAGACTATCCCGGTAGGTCCATCATAATATACTTATTTTCATCCTGGGAAAAATAAAACATAGAAAGGGGTGAGCTCAGATGCTCAGTAAGGATAACAATATTACAAAAACATTCATAAATAAGCATAAACAATTAAGTAAATGTATAAGACTAAATCATAAAACCTTTAAACATAAAATTATGCATAATATGACCAATATAAATCAAATAATTTCATTTACTTATTCACATGGATATTCTACTAGTTGAATAATCACATGCAATATCAATAGCCAATTTCATAATGATGGAATGAATAATGCGAGACTTCATAACCACATAGTCAAGGACTTGTTCCAAGACTAAAAATAAGATTTTGTCAAGGCATTTTGATTGTTGACACTCCTTTCCACTATAGAGACCAATGAATGGAAAAGGGGAATACCATAAGCACAAAGAGGGCCACCCTTTGAAGAACATCAAAAAAAATTGACGAAGGCATGGACTAGGAGCCCATTTGGAAGGAGGCGCGCAAGTCACTTGCGCGTCGTGCAAGTCACTTGTGCACCACCAATGGGTCGTACAGCTCACTTGCATGCCCTATTTGGTTTTTCTCCCAAGTTGCAAGGTGGCCTATAAATAGCCCCTGTGGGCCCCCATTTCATGGATGGATTTTAAAAAAGTCAAATTCAAGCACTGGTCACCCTAGTCTTCAACTCTACTTTTATGAAAGATTTTAAGGAAACTTTTTACCTATAATGGAAGACCTGAAGGAGTATAATAAGGCCTAAGTGTTTAGAATTCATCAACACTTGCGCGCCTATCCAGACCTCCTTGAAAATGGAAACACTTGCGCGCCACCCTACCCTTTTGATGATGCTTTTGTGCCGCCCTTTTTGAAACATTTTAGGATAATACTAAAGTCTTGAGTTAAGTCTCGACCAAGTATTCCCCTACAGATTCTTGGTCACCCAGGTAAACCCATGCCATGAATGTACACTTGCGCAACCAATACTTGCATTCCAAATGACTTACACGACCTAAACTTGTGCGCCAACTTCATTTGTGTTCCTCTATCCCGTTCACCTCTCCTCTTCAATATATTATCCCTCAAACCCCTTTTCAAATCCATTTATGGCATGGTACCTTTGTTGGGTTCCTAATCTGAAAAGAATTCTGTGAGAACCTCTCCCAAAACCTCATGACTTACAGGATTTATGTCACAACTGTTAGAGGTTTTTCTGCATATAAAATCATCCTTTAAGATGAGAATATCTTTTTATTTAGGGAATCATCCTCAAGAATAACACCCAAGTCCCCTTAACCTGGGCCACCTTCTCAAGAGTAAGGACCAGTCAAAGTTTCCTCTAACATTGGGCATCCTCCTCAGGAGTAATCCCTAATATTAATTTCTTTTGATTTGAGTCTCCTTCTCAGAAATAAGCCCCCATCATAAGTCCCTTTTAATTTGGACCTCCTTCTTAGGAGTAATCCTTGGGTTAAAACTAAAAATCTCTATAAAGTACAAATACCTTTATGGACCATGATCCTAGGCTTCTTTCCTGATGTATGTCCTGGTCTTCATCTACTTGGGAAGTCATCCATACTTAAGCCCCACATCATTTCATGTGACTACATCTTTTGTGGCCCAATCGTCTGGTTTACTGATACATCTTTTTTCTCACACCGAGCATGACTCACGTGAGCTTATAGTGTAAAAGTAATCACGACATCCCTTTTTGGGCCGTTAACCATGCATAAGCCCCATATTTCTTCACCCGAACTACGTGGACTTTGATCTCTTCCTTAAAAGTATAGTACGTAGGAAGCCTTTCTAAGGTTCAAGCCCATCATACATTATTTATTTTTCTGTCCCATATGTCTTTAAACTATATCCTTCTTATCGAACTACATGGGTTCAGATTTTTTTAATGAGGATACGTAGGTATCCCATCTGTGGGTACGATCCTAACTCCAAAATAATCCATGTCTTTCTGAATGACAATAAACTTCAAGTGCCCCACTGAGTGGCTTTAAAACTAGTATGGTCATCATAATGACCAAGATATTTCTATATAATGTTTTGAAGGATACCATTGACTACGAATCTCTAATAGATACAGATGGCTCTCCATCGATGAAGAACCTCAAATACATATAAAAGATTCTCTAAATCCCATACATATCAATAATCAACTACCAAATATAAAAGAAAAATCATTTTCATTATTGGTGAATTAATTAGGATTCATGAACATAACATAAATCAATAAGAGAGTCCCAGAGTAGGCAATAATTCCCCCCAAAAAGGTGTGATGAGCCTGACCTACCATCCTCTCGACTAATGCAAATTCTTAAGCCTCATCGGTGCACAACTAATAACCACCTATCTTTGGAAAGTAGGTCGAAATGGATATATAATCATTGGGTGTTTCTGGTTCTACAAATAAACCTGTTAAAAACTGATTGGAAGGTTTGAACCTTAAACAAACAAGGTCATCCCCTTTTCCAGATGAAACAAAAAATTGTGAACCCGACGTGAATCCTTAACCAAGTTAAATGATGTTTTACTTATTTGTTAGGCCCATATTAAACTCAATATGAGGGAGAACAAAGAAATAAATAACATATGTGCTCATCCAAAAGATATAGTCTGGCTTGACATATCTTGATTATCTATGCTATATCAAACATGCACTTTTTTCCAAGATCTCTCTGCAACACAAAATGGCTTCTTTAAGGTTCACACATGTGAATGCCTCGACCGCTAATCCTGTTGGATCCTCATCCGCTCTGAGGACCAAATCACCTACTCAACGTCTTCAATGTTGGGTCTCAAATGCATTGGTGGGGGAATACAATCAAAATGGTACCATCCCGACTCTGGAGGCCTCTCGATAAGCCCTCAAAGTTAACAACTCACCCTGGTTGTTCGGACAGTGATGACCAGTGGTCAAGAAGTTGATGGTTCCAACCAACGTCTGCAACTATTTCGGGTCTTTATACCTAGAATGCAACAACCAGTCCCTCCCATATTACAGGGAGGTGGATAAATAGGTCACTCAAGGCCTAAGTTTAAGAAGACAATTGTCCTTCTTGAGGACTCCCACCAACATTCACCGCCAAACTCATGTAGTAGTGCACCCTCAACATGGTGGGGGTATCGCCTCTAGGCATTCATCTCAGGTTACTTAGACCCGAGCACACCATACGAACCGTAAGAGTTGAAATTCATCCCACAAGGAGCAGGTTTTTACCTCTACCCCCTCTAGTGAAGTCCACCAACCTAACTTGATGGCAAACAATGTGCATGCATATACACCCGTCCGTCCTAATTTCACTGCCCAACAGACTCATCTGGCAGTAACACACCAACCCTATTAGGCAATTCCAGCAGAGTACTATAGGTAGGAACATACACCTATTTATAAATCATCATCTAGTCAGCAGACTCGTCTGACCTCATCCAAAGATGCCCGCCAACCAAATGTGGTGACCACCTATAAACAAGCACCTACACCTTCTTACACTCATCAATTATGCCAGTAGTATCGTCTACCAGTATTTAAGGAATTTCATAAATCATATTCGGTGGAGAAAAATCATTAGGCACATACACCAACAATTCATCAAGCTAACCAACATTCTCGTTTGGTAGCACCCAGAGATGTCAATTGGCAATCTCCAATGACAAAAAGGAGGTAGACATAACTTTCTGCCCCCCCACATGACTATTGTCAGAATTTAATGATAGGAAAAGGAGGACAGTAGCTAGAACACACACCTACTCCAAACACGGAATGGATGTATATTCTCATTCCGGCATCTGAAGTCACCAAGCACATTCTGACAATGGTTAAATAGAAGAAGAAAATCCCTGCCCATATTCTGGATAACTGTCAGTATATTATAACAACTTCAGCAACATCACAGGGAAAGAAACATAAATCTATCCCAATCAGTGGAGTGACTCATCAACATGTCACCCCGGAACAGATACACACCTCTATTACAGTCTAGGAGGGTTATGAGGCATACTCCCCCATTTTATACAGAAAATTGAGTCGGGAACATGCACCTGATTTAAATGGGAATATTCAGCCTAACTTGACGAAAAAGTCCTCTTATTCAAGATGTACAAATTTTAACTTCTCCCCTGACAGTGGAAATTCTACTTTGTCATCTACTATGTAAGTAGAAACAGAAGAAGTAACACATATTGAAGAAGAAGAGGATGATATTAGGGATGCTCCTCCAGCATTTGAAGATAGAATCTCTACCACTTTGGATGAACTCAGAGAAATAAATCTGGGTACAAAAGAAGATCCATGCCCCACTTTAATTACCGCATCCATGAATCTTGAAGAGCAAGAAATGTATACATACTTTCTAAAGAAAAATAGAGATGTTTTTTCTTGTAATTGTAGAGAAATGCTAGGTCTTAATCTTGATGTTTCCACTCATCATTTGGGTTTGCCATAAGAACATTGAGGATTCAAGCAAGCAGCAATAAGAACACACCCAACTTATTCCTCCTAAATTGAAGCTAAAGTTGATAAGCTTATCAATGCTAACTTTGTCAGATAAGTTCAATATCCCAAATGGCTGGCTAATATTGTCCCTATGAAAAAGAATAATGCAAAAATTAGAGTTTTCATTGACTTTAGAGATCTTAATCGGCATTTTACCAAAGATGATTTTACAGTTCATATCACAGAACTCTTAATTGATGCAACAGCTAGCTACGAAGCTCTTTCCTTCATGGATGGTTACTCTGGGTACAATCAAATACGAATGTCCCTAGAAGATGAGGAGTTTACAGCCTTCAGAGCTCCTCAATGTGTGTTTTTCTATTGGGTAATGCCCTTTGATCTGAAGAATAAATGTGCAACGTATCAACATTCCATGCAACGTATCTTCAAACCATTTTAGGGAAATGTGTTGAATGATATGTGGATGATTTGGTGGTTAAATCCAAACAACGTTATGATCACTTGGACGATCTGAAAATCATATTCAACAAACTTCGACAACACAATTTGAAGATTAACCCCTTGAAATGTGCTTTCGGGGTAACCTCAGGAAAATTTCTCGGCTTTATTGTATGCCATCTTGGTATCAAAGTTGATATTGAGAAGAAAAAATCAATCCTTCACATGTCAACTCCTAGAAATTTGAAGTAATTAATAGGACTTCAAGGACACTTGGCCTATATTTGGCATTTCATTTCCAATTTGGAAAGCAAGTGTTTACCCTTCACCAGATTAATGAAGAAGGGAGTCACCTACCAGTGGACTGAAGAATGTCAAGAAGAATTTGATATCCTCAAAAAATATCTCTTGAGTGCACCGATATTAATTCCACCTGTTGAAGGAAGACCACTTATTCTCTATGTTATAACTTTAGAGTGATCACTGGGTTCCTTCCTTGACCAAAAGAATGATGCTGGGAATGAAAATATCCTTTACGATCTCAGTCGGACTATGCGAGAGGGAGAAACTCAATATTCAAGTATTGAAAAGTGTTGACTAGCATTAATATTTTCAGTTCAGAAATTGAGACACTTCCTGCAACATCATGAGGTCCAATTGGTATCTCACAATAACCCACTCAAATTTATCTTTAGTCGTCCAATGCTTATAGGATGTCTAGAATGGTGGGCGGTAGTTTTGCAGTAGTTTGATATCCAATATGTGTCTCAAAAGGCAATAAAGGGCCATGCTCTGACTGATTTCCTTGCTAAACATCCATCTGTAGAAGATACATATTTAAATATTGAACTTCCTGATGAGGAAGTCTTCTCTATTCAAGATAATCCTCAATCATGGGAAATGTACTTTGATGGTCCCTCTAGAAGTCCAACAGGGAAGAAATTGGAAGATCCTAAATTCAACAATGTTGGGTTAGGAATTGTGCTTATTTCCTCATAAAATCTAGTGCTACCTTATTCATTCTTATTTTCAAAAGGCGGTATAAACAATGAAGCATAATATCAAGATATCATCGTAGGCTTGGAATTGGCTCTTCAAGTATAGGTGAATCACTTAAAGGTAAAAAGTGATTCCGATTTGGTAATCAAACAAATAAATGGGGATTATGCCATCAGAAAGGAAGAGATGGTCCCTTTGTGTTATTACGTCAGAGAGTTAATGGTATAATTTCCCTCGGAACGAAAATTTTCTTTTGTCCCGTGATCACAAAATTCCCAAGCTGATGCACTGGCTAATGTTGCCACAACCCTGGAAGATCCAAATCTGGATGAAACAATCATCAGTATTGCACACCGTCGTATAGTTTCACCTTTTCCTCAAATAAGAATAGGTGAAATCAATGAAATCAGTCCCATTTCTGAACCATATGGTCATACTACAGGATGGATGACACCTATCAGGGAATACCTTCAAAATGGAACACTCCCACCAGATAGAGTTGGGAAAGAACAAGCCTGACGATGTGTGGTAAATTTTACTATTTATTATAGCTCCGTTCACCAAAAAATTATCTACAAGAGAGGTTTTCATGGAATTATCTTAAGATGTATTGATGGTGAAGAGACAATGGCGGTCATGAATGAAGTACATGCAGGAGATTGTGGTGCCCACCAGTCTTTACATAGAATTTCTGGTCAAATTCGAAGGCTTGGATACTTCTGGCCTTCAATGATGCAAGATTGTCTTGATTTTACTATGAAGTGTCATTCTTGACAAGTATGTTCCAACTTCATTCATCAACCCCCGGAGTTGCTTAATACATCTAAATACTCCTAGACATTTTCTATATGGGGAATAGATGTAGTAGGACCTTATCCTCTGGTTACAGCTAAGTAGTTTAAGTATATTTTTACTGCTACTGACTTATTTTCCAAATGTGCAGAGGAAATACCTCTCAAAGAAGTTGGTACTAAAAGCATTGTTATCTTTGTCAAGTCCAACATCATTACCATATTTTGTGTTCCTTATACCATATTGATGGATAAAGTCACCAACTTTTGTTCATCTTAGGTAAGAAACTTGTATCAAGAATACAATATCAGATCCAACCAATCATCTCAGTATCATACAGCGGCTAATGGTCATGCAGAGGATTTCAATAAAACTCTTTCAAAAATACTTCAAAAGATGGTGGATAGAGATAAGAAGTCTTGGACTGATAAAATTTTTCATGCTCTATGGGCTTATCAGACTACCACCCACACTGCTACACAATCAACACTATATTCATTGGTATATGGATCGGAAGAAGTCTTTCCTTTTGAAGTCCAATTAATTTCACTTAGAGTGTCCATTTTTGATCAGTTATCTATATATGAACAATCTCAAAAGTGATTGGATGAATTGGAATGACTAGATAAAAAAATATTGTGCACACTGCACCATTTAGAAGTCTATCAGAATTTAATATCATGATCATTCTATAAAAGAGTTTGTTTGCATTCATCTATTCAAGTAGAATTGGTATTGGTCCTCAGAACCCTAATGATACTGGGAGATAAGCCTCCAAATATTGAGCCAAAGTGGGATGGACCTTACTCAATATATAAGGTATACTCCAATAGAGATTATTCTTTAATCTCAATGGATGGAGAACTCATTAAAACTCCAACCAATGCAATATTCTTGAAGAATTATTTTTAACACAAATACACCCATTGTCCTTGCTACAAGAACTTAAACTGCATATCCCCCTCTATCGTCCAACAT
Organism: Viscum album; assembly: GCA_963277665.1. Lineage (NCBI taxonomy): Eukaryota > Viridiplantae > Streptophyta > Magnoliopsida > Santalales > Viscaceae > Viscum > Viscum album. The sequence goes on from OY728151.1 coordinate 501,782,834, forward strand.
GACATTAAACTATGTCCCCTCTATCTTCCAACATGATGTTAAACTGTGCATCATCCGAGCTGCAGGACATTAAACTTCCAAGAACCCATGTCTGTGACACATGACATTAAAATTTGATCACCACATGCGCAATTGTCTTTTAAACTCCTTTTCCATGCGTGTCCCGGACAGATAACCATGAATAATCCCCACACCATCCTTTTTGGTCACATATTTTGGAACACGATCGTTAGGTCTGTTGCTACCTCTTGTTTCTCACACCGAGCATGACTCACTTGAGCTTAGAGTAAGCTTCGACCATGACATATTCTCTGGGTCGCTAACCACGCTTAAGTCCCAACATCATCTTCGGGTTTTTGTCCTCAAGTACACCCCGATCACTGAATCCATCTCAATTGAACTACATGGACTTTGATCCTTGACTCCTAGGCCCGGTACGTAGGCAACCTCCTGAGGTTCAATCCCAAAACCACTTTCTTCACATCGATTCACCTCTATCCCATACGTTATTGATCCGTGAAGCCCCCATCAACCATCTTATTCATACCGGTTCATTTTCATCCTACATGATGTTAAAGTATATACGTCCCATCATCCTAGCTATATGATGTTAAACTATACAGTCCCCCATTTTCCTTGCTGCAAGATATTAAACTACATACCACTGGTCCATGCATATGAACTTAAACTATTTTCACTTTCTTCCTGTATGACAATAAACTGCAACAATCCCTGATACCCTCACTAGAGAAGAATCATCATTAACATGGTCTCCAACCATGTCATATTTCAAGAACTACATATGAATTTATTCTCATCCTTATGAGATACGTAGTGACACCCATGTCTTTAATCTTGGGTCCATCCATAATTGAAATAAAGTCCTCTTTACCCCTCATATGTATGAACCAAATCTGTAAAAAGGATATTTCAAGAACTATGTGGATCTTGATTCCCATCCTCATGGGATACATATGAACGCTCTAGCATTCCTTGAGTCCATCCCCGAGCCTTTGGGCCTAACCCCAAACTCCACTTTTGGTCCGTTGGCAGAACATTTCCCCCTGGGAGCACATGGTGTGATATGGAACACCCTGGTCTTTATTCACATTAGGTTTATAACAAATGCACGTTTTTTTCCCTCACTATAGTCCTAGCTCTACGACCCTAAACTAAGATCTTCCATGCTCTTGTCCTGCATGATGTTAAACTGTATTTCAAGAACTACGTGTGGCTTGATTCTCATCCTAATGAGATACATAGTGACATCCATAATCTCAATTCAGGACCCAGCTGCAACATTATACAAATAATATTCATGGTCTCCATAACCCTTTTCTTGACATCTGTTCACAACATGTCTGATACCTAAGAGTTCTTTTTCCGGACTATGCAGCACGTTCCCTTAGGTGGCCTTGCATAAGTTGTCTACATAATGGACATGTCATCCAATAGATGATACTATTTGACTATACAGCTTATTCCCTAGTTGTACCTACATAATTCAACCTTCATAAAGGGTTTTTCAAGTAATGGTAACTTCATTTTTAGGAGAAGCCTCTTTTGTACCTATTGGTCTTAACGACGATATGTAGGATCTGCAAAAAAAATTTCCATCCTTAATTTATTTGTTTCATAATACTTTTCATTATCTGAAAGTATTCAAGTTATGTTTTAAATTTCCCTCTTTATCCATATGTTCAAAGCCATATAAAATAACCTTGGACCACTTGACCATATGTCATATAATGTTTTTATCTCCAGTTTTAGTCATATGATTTAAAACCACAGATACCTTTTTTCCTACATTTGGGTCAGACATTTTTAGAAGTCACATTCCTCTAATTCTTTGACAATTCTGATTGGAAATATCCTCTCCATATTCAAGTACCTTTCTCTATAATTAAGACTCCATGATTTGTAAAATTCAAATCTAAATAAAACATTCTTTGGAATTTAGTAATAAAAAGTCAAATTTCTGAGAGTTCTTTTGCTCTACTATGCAGCATGTTCCCTTAGGTGGCCTTGCATAAGTTGTCTACATAATGGACCTGTCAACCAAAAGATAATACTATTTGACTATGCAGCATATGCCCTAGTTGGCCCTGCATAATTTAGCCACTATAACGGGTTCTTCAAGTAGTGGTAACTTCATTCTTATAAATGGATTTCTGTAATGCCTTTTAGCTCTTTTCCCATGTCATTCCTCAGATTCAAAATTTATCAAGACATAGTTCACAATTTTCCCTCTCTATACATGAATATGGTAATATGTTTCCAAACAAATTATCAAGAATTGAGTCAATATCATCCATTCAGTCAAATCTATTCGAACTTAAATTTTAGCCTTTTTATAGTCCAACATTCATGTCTTTAAAATTCCAATAACAAAAGAAATGGTACTCATTAAATTGAGAACCTATAAAGGGTACTCTGAACAAAAGTCGAATCCCAGCTTTCTAAAAGTACATTTTGTATGATTTAGTCAATATTGAGCAATTAAAAGATGAAATGTTAGTGGGGTTGTTTATATAATCCTAGTAAAAATAAAACTATATTTACTAGGACCATTGGATTACGTAAAAATAAGAGAAATTATCAAGAAAATGAATGTATAGATGATTGAATATGAACTGTTTTTTATTGATGAACAATATTAGAAGAACATGCACAGACTATAGTCTCTTCACTTTTTTCAAAAATTACTGAAGACTTTAAACAAGATTTCTCATCTATTTCATAGCATCTTGAGCTTCATCAGTAGCCACTTGAAGTTCATTTACTCGACCAGCTTCACTCTCTTCATCTCGACGAAGTGCTTCTTTAGAATCTATGATGAATTTTATACCATCCTCTTGGACTTCTTCCAATGAATTGTGAATCTGGTCAAGCTCCCCAGTAATAGCATCTAGATCTTGATGAAGGTGAAACTGCTGGACAATCTTCTCCTTGATCTTCTACTTCAGTTCCTTCAGCTTTGCAACATGATCATCCTCAGCTAGGGACACTACAGCCTGAAATTCACCAATATTGACCACCTGTGCACCCCATCATCTGCACACTAAACTTGCATGCCACAGACCCTTGATTTCTCCATCTTTACCTCAGAGCCAGATCCTCATTCCTTTTCAGATCCAACTCTAAGGGGGACTTTTGTTGACGCTCCTTTCCATCATAGAGTCCAAACAATGGAAAAGGGGAATACCTTAAGCACAAATAGGGTCAAACTTTTAAGAAAATCAAAAAAAAATTGACGAAGGCATGGACTAGGAGCCCATTTTGCGGGAGGCACACAAGTCACTTGCGTACAACGCAAGTCACTTGTGAGCCACCTATGAGTCACTCAGCTCACTAGCATACCCTATTTGGTTTTTCGCCCAAGGTGCATGGTGGCCAATAAATAGCTCATGTGGGTCCCCATTTCAGGGAAAGATTTTCCAAAACTCAAATTCAAGCTCTGGTCACCCTAGTCTTCAACTCAACTTTTCTGAAAGCATCTAAGGTAACTTTTTACCTAGAATGGAAGACCTGAAGGAGTAGAATAAGGCCTAAGTGTTTTGAATTCATCAACACTAGCGTGCCTAAGTGTACATACCTCCTTAAAAATGGAAACACTTGTGTTCCATCCTACCATTTCGATGAAACTTGTGCGCCTCCCTTTTGGAAACATCTTAGGATAATACTAAAGGCTTAAGTTAAGTCTCACCCAAGTATTTTCCTACATATTTTTCATCTCCTAGGTGAACCCAAGCCACCCAAGTACACTTGAGTGGCCAAGAATTGTGTGCCAACTTACTTGCGCAACCTACACTTGTGCGCCAACTTCATTTGTGTGCCTCTCTCCCATTCAACTCTCCTCTTCAAGATATTATCCCTCGAACCCCTTTTCAAAGCCATTTATGGCATGGTTCCTTTATTGGATTCCTTATCTCAGAGGAATTCTGTGAGAACCTCTCCCAAAACCTCGTGACTTACAAGCTTTATGTCACTATGGATAGAGGTTTTTCTCCATATAACCTCATCCTTTAAGACGAGAAGATATTTTTATTTAGGGCATCCTTCTCAGGAGTAATCCCCAAGTCCTATTAACCTGGGCCTCCTTCTTAGGAGTAAGCCCCAGCCATAGTTTCCTTTAACATTGGGTTTCCTCCTCAGCAGTAAGCCCCAAGACCACTTAACCTGGGAATCCTTCTCAGGAGAAAGACCCAGTCATAGTTTCCTTTAACATTGGGAATCCTCCTCAGGAGAAATCCCCAATCTTAATTTCTTTTTATTTGGGCCTCCTTCTTAAGAATAATCCCCAATCATAAGTCCCTTTTAATTTGGGCCTCCTTCTTAGGAGTAAGCCCCGGTTTAAAACTCCAAACCTCCATAAAGTATAAATACCTTTATGGACCCTGATCTTAGGATTCTTTCCTGAAGAAGGTCCTGGTATTCATCTACTTGGGCAGTCAGATATACGTAAGCCCCATATTATATCTTGTGACTGCAACTTTCGTGGCACAATCGTCAGGTTTACTGATACATCTTGGTTCTTACACCGAGCAAGACTCACGTGATCTTATAGTGTAAAATTAATCATCACATCAGTTTTTGGGCTGTTAACCAGGCATAAGCCTTGTATTTCTTCACCTGAACTACATTTACTTTGATCTCTGCTTTAAAGGTATATTACTTTGGAATCCTTTCAAAGGTTCAAGCACATCATTCATTAATTATTTCCATCCCATATGACATTAAACTATATCCTTCTTATCTAACTACATGGGTTCTGATTCCTTTTTAACAAGGATACATAGGTATCCCATATTTGGGTACGATCTCAACTCTAAAATAATATCTCTCTTTCTAAATGACAATAAACTTCAAGTACCCCACTGAGTCGCTTTAAAACCAGTTTGGTTGGCATAGTGACCAAGATATTTCTATATAATTTATTGAAGGATACCATTGACTTAGAATATATAACACATACAGATGATTCTCCATCAGTGATGAACCTCAAATTCATATAAAAGATTCTCTAAATCCCATAAATATCAATCATCAATTTCCAAATCTAAAGGAAATCTCATTTTCAGGCTTGGTGAATTAATAAGGATTCTTAAAAATAACTTAAATCTATAAGAGAGTCCTGGAGTAGGAAATGATTCCCCCCAAAAAGGTGTGATGAGACTAACCTCCCATCCTCTCAACCAATGAAAATTATTAAGCCTCATCGTTCCACAACTAATGAGCACCTACCTTTGGAAGGTAGGTCTAAATGGATATTGAATCATCGAGTGTTTCCAGTTCTACGAATAAACCCGTTAAAAACTGATTGGAATGTTTGAACCTTAAACAAATAAGGTCATCCCTATTTATAGATGAAACAACAAAAATATAGTAGTTTTTCACATGAGACCTACCAATACATCGAGGAGCTATAGCGGGCTCCACACATCACTTACTAAGTCCAATGCATTCCTCATATGAAATGGTTTAAACATAACTTAAACATTCATATTAAAACTAGCATACAAAATGTCAATAATTTACCCATAAACCATGAATGGTGTAAAAATAACACATCCATAGTAAAACATATCACAAAAGCTTCAATACAATATGGAAGTTTTGTATCATAATAAATCAACTTCAAACAAGCTTAAAATCCATCAAAGGATGTCGATATAGATGAAATCAAAACTTTTTGAGAGAAATATCTCTTTCTATTTTGAAATAATTTAGAATTCATGTAATTATAAAAGAAAATTTTATTTTTAAAATATTCTTATAATCTTGTAAGGGAAGATTCTAAGGTGTTATAATGGTGGAAAATAGCCGCACCCACCGTATAAGTCAAAAAACATTCTTTCCATAATTTTGTCGAAAAGGTTGTAAATGACCTTGTTTGGAAAATGACGGAAAGATTACTTTATAAACATTTTATAAAATCTCAAACAAGGATATAAATAACTTTAACCCGTAGTCTAGGAAATAGTAAAAATGTTCTGAAATATATTTTTAAGAAACACGGATGTGGATGATAAAGAGGTCCCAGTAGATACTCATGTATAAAGAACCTCTGATAATGAAGAGATTTTGGATTTAACCCATACCTTGTACTTTTACTTAGTAAATGGTATGTTAAAATCCTGTATAATAGTTAAAACATTTTTATTAAATTATACAAGAACAATATACATAAATATTATATCATATATGATCCTCTAATATTACATTGTTAATAATATTTCAGTAGTATCATCATTTCTGGTGTTAACTAATTAGTTTTCCTTCATATGATTGGTTATGTAAGACATGTTATTTATGGATAGGATATTATTGATTCATATACAAAATTATATTATGTTCATAAACATTATTTTTAATCATAAAATGAAAATTATTCTTGAATGATTATTATGGGGAATGAATCTCATCGCGTTCGTCGAGACAGAAATCCGTACGTACACATGAGTGACAATTTCATTATATTGATAGTGAAATCGTATGTAATTGGATTGTATATCATATATAAAAAATAATTAAAAATTTATATTTATTATTTACATCAGTTATACTCGTTATTATACCCATCCAAAATAATGAAGTGTTTGAATACCCAATTACACCACGACATGGAGACGGTTAGACCTACGTACGCACGTATGGTGACATTTTCATTTATAGGATGGATAGAATAATTGATAAGGTTGTACCATATTTATAATAATATCAAAGTATTTAGAAGGTACTTGAGTTTTTATTTTGGTATGGAATCAATGATTGAGGAAGTGGAAGAAGTAAATAAGTTGAAAGAGGGTGGTGAAATTATTACCTCTTCTTCGGGTATTTCTTTTTGAGTTGATCAAAAGGGCTCCATAGGATAGATTTTTTATAAAATTAAGGACTCTATGTTGATGTGAGGAAAGTTGGGGGGAAATTTGGATAGGTTTTGGCCGAGCCAAATGGCTTTTTAGGTGTGAAATTAAGAGAAGGGGGAGTACCCTTTTATAAGAGAGGTGAGGGTCACTTTAAGAAATGCTTGAATTATTATTTTATTATGAAATAATTTTCAGTTTCTATTGGCTAAAAAATATTTTATTTCGAGATTAATGTGGGGATGGATCGAAAACCTGTCAACCTATTGGTTTTATATAAGTTTAGGTGACAATATTAACCTCATGTTTTGGATTTAAATCTTAGTTAAATAGTTTGACATTTATCATGTCACATTGTATTTTTATATTATATGGTAAATAAACAAACTATAAACTTCCAAGAGAACCCCAAGTGATTCATTATTAATATATATAACCTCATCTAAGTCCTTGGTCTGAAACTTATATTTTTATAAATATTATATTAATTAATAATATAGTATTTGTTTTAAAAATTCAATTATGTCAATTTTGACACTATTTAGTATTTGGTTTTTCTGAAATCCATAAGAACCTTATCACTTCGAATAAAATTTATTTAATAAACCCTAACATGTCATATTAACCTATAATATTAGTTTAATTCATCAGAAGTCTCAATTTTTATTTATTTTTATATTTATAATATCAATTATTTTAATATTTCGTTAATAAGGTAATTACTACATCATCATTGTGTCATAAAGAAATTAAATTATTTAATGTCTAAAAATTATAAACAAAACAATTATGTAGGAAATATTTTTATCTTTCTAATTAATATTTATAGTCGAATTTATCTTATGTATAACCCCATATTAAAAATGGTTTAGTTATTAAAATTTTAATTTAACACTGTTAACTCTTCTTTAAATAAAATAACAATAAATGTTCTAATCTAATCCAAGTGGACCAAAGTGGATCATATTTTATTCCTAAGGTTGTTTCTGGTTGAATAACACTTACCCAATAGAATTATGACATGTGTTAGGGTAATTATAATATCATTTTTACCCTTAATTATCCTATTTAATTTTAACCGTGGTAAATAAAATTTAAAAGTTACTATTCACCAAAAATTATTTTCTTCTTATTGAACCACATTTTACATACTGCTGTCAACCGTGTCTCTCAGATTTTTTAAATTCAACTCACCAAAATGGTAAAATTAATTTTTACGCAAATTTGTAAATGTTCCAAGAATGTGGGTAAAAGATGGTAAAATGTTCAATAAATTTTTATATCTCTAAACTTATTATAAAACGAATCCAATGAATTACATTGAACATATATAGGTATTATGTATCTATTTGACCTAAAATAAATTAAAACAAAATAACTATTTATTTAAAAAAAATCAGTTTTAAAAAATAACTTAGTGTTTTTCCCTATTAATCAAATATTGAAATTTCTCAGAAAAATTCCAAAATTAACCCTAAGATAATTTTGATATTCTCAATCCAAAAATGAAGTACATTTTGAAAATTAAAATTTATAAAATTTCAAAAAGTTTGTATTACTATTCATAATGGCTGGTTTCATTGGTCGTGCTGTGTTAAAACTCCAAGTTGCGTACAACGCAAGCTACTACATTATTTAAAGGGAAACATATCATGGAAGCTTAGGGTGGTACAGTCATCATAGAGGCATCCAGAAATTTTAATAAATATGTACTACAATCAGATGATTATATATATATATATATAATGTAGAGCTTAGTCAGGAAGGAAAATAAAAATACTGAATCCAATGTGGATCTTGTACCATTTAATCCCAACAACTATTGTCTTGGTGTGTTTATTCGACAAGTAGGTAGTTAAGTTCTTAGTGAATGGATACATCAGCCACCACACCGACAGTAGGTTCCCTAACATGAGAGATTCACTCGAAACAATTTGAAATTATTTCCCTAATACCAACCAAATTCTCATAAGGGGACTACTCCAAAATCCATACCCAAAATCAAACGACCTTTGATACCAATATTTATTTACACAACTCAATTGGGATCGAGGCACAACTACCCAAAGCCCACCTCCATTGGTTAGGGGCTGGTGACCATCACTGAATGGGAAATCTAACCTAGGAGGAATTTTCCTAATGTACCTGTACGTACATACCTGACCATCTAAATGAAAAATTTAAGAGGAATAATAATAAAAAGATCAAATTTCATGAATATAAAGATGGAAATAAACAACATTTAGGGTGTACAAGAGTATGACAGTGCAAAATGAAAGTAAAGGTTCAAAATACATGCCCAACTAGATATATATTTCAACCTACAAAAATTCTAAATTATAAGTGTTGATAGATACTAGATCCTGATCTATAAGTTCTTAACACCGTATGTGGTTCAATGCACTAGGTATCCCTAAGATTTTCTATAGTCATCGGCATAAATATCTTCATAGTCATAATACACAAAACATTCTAGAAAATACCATGATGGGGTGTGTATATACGGACCCAAAAAGATGGGCTTAAAGCTGAAGGGGGAGAAGTAAGAGATACGATAGGGATAGATAGTAGACAGACCAACCAAAATAAAGAGAGAATACAAATACAACAACATGGAAATATTCAACTCATGACTCACCTCAAAAATATTCAACATAGTCTAGGGGAACAATCCCAAATTAGAGGACCCATGCCATGGTGAAGTAAGAGGGTTCCACTAAATAGTTGATAGAGGACCCATTCAATGCCCAAAAGGAGGGTTCCACTCTAATGGCTAAGGACCCATGACTTGACACCATAGGAACGTTCCACTAAAGTAACTGGTAGAGAACCCACGACTAACCTAGTTTGAGGGTGCCACTCTAATGGTCAGTAGAGAATCCATACCTAGCCCAGCTGGAGGGTCCAACTCTAATGGTTGATATAACGACCCATACTTTACATACATTGTTATTACTTCATAATTGAAGCACACATTTTACAACATATAACAAAACCAGGAAACGACCGTATAGGTATAGAGTCTTTAGAAACTGGGAAACATAAACAACTGGTTCATAAAGCATCTACTTTGCCTCCCATTTATTTCATCATATATAGAGTCCGTTTTTGGCATATCCTACTTAATAACCTTTTTCCTGACCTGGGGAAATAAAACATACAAAAGGGTGAGCTCAAATGCTCAGTAAGGGTAAACAAAAGAAATATCAATCACATTATATACATAAGAACATAACTTTTGGAAATCTTAACCTCCAAAGAGATCATAATTTCATAACATGGTATAAATCATAGTAGTGAAATGTAATCCCAATAATCATAACTTAAAACATGAAAATTTGTGGCATACACACATAATAATAGAGAATCATTTCTTATTAGTCAAGACTCATTTCCAAGACTATCTTAGTGAACAAAGTCCATTTCTGAACCAAGTTCACTCCTCGTTTCAGTCCTGTTTCACTGAACCGGTTTAACCTGCCGTTCTAGCCATGTCTATCTCATGAGATATAAAATCTTTACCCAATTCATTGGAGGGAGATATAGGTCCCACCCATCTCATAAGAATACCATTCTTATGTCTGCCACAAAATCATAAACCATACATCATATCATAACCCATGTAATAAAAATGGGAATCTTAAACATCATGACATCATAAAACAATTCATATAAGATAAAGGAATTCATAAAAATATTTCCCTCACAACATAATCAAATCCATGTAATAATAGGGATAGAAACAGAACCCTATATTATCTTAGATGGAAAATAATTTTGATAAAACCGTTGAACTCCATTCTTGAGGAAAATATCCTTTCTACTTCAAAAACATTTTTTCCTTTATAACATGTCATACAATTTTAAACTAAAATAAGTTGATTAAAAATAAACTTGAAAACATGTAAAGTAAGATTCTTGGAAATATTGTTTTAAAAATCCATTCATGCCGTATAAGTTAAAAAAACATTCTTCTCATACTTTTGCCGGAAAATTCAAAAAGTACCTCGTACGAAAAATAAAAAAATGGTAAAATTGGATTTAAACAATTGTAGGTGGATGGAAATAATATTACATATTTAGGAAACATGGATGTGGATGATAAAATACACCCCAATAAATACCAAAGTATAAACAATCTCGGATAAAAATGAGATTGTGATATTTTCCCTTACCTTAGGTCTGATTTGCTTCGTAAGTGTCCAAACCTCCTGTATAATGATTTAAATAATGTTATTGAGTTATTCCAGAATCATATGTATTTTTATGAAATCATATATGGTCATATTCTTAGCTTCTTATTAGTAATATGTCATTACTACTTGTTATTCGGGTGTTTATTACTTTTTGTTCTTATGCATGTTTTGTCGAATAAATTCTTATTTTTCTTTTTACGTTATAGATACCTAATTTCAAGAATCTTATTAGTGTAATATATATCATATTCTTTCATTCAATTCATTTATATAATCATTATTCAATTAAGATCATGTAGAACGAGTCGCATCACATCGTGGAGACGGTATTCCGTACATACGCACGAGCGATGATATCATTCCCATGATCGTGGAATTGTATTGGAGTGTATGTATACTATTTCAGAATCAATATAACTTTACAATAATCATATAGAGTCATTATTTACACCATTATACCCATCCAAGTAAGGTGGTGGTGGAAAATAGTTTACACCACGGTGTGGAGACGGTATTCCGTACGTACACACGCACGGTGACTTCGTTTTCCGTAGGATGGATAGATGGTGTAATAGGGTTGTTTCAAACATATAATAACATATCACTATATGAGGGATACTGATTTTATTACTTCATAATAAAACAACTAAAGAAGAATAAGTGGAAGAAGAAATAAAGTTGAAAGAATCGGTAACGGACATTACCTCTCCTTTGAAGCGGTTCTTTGAGACCTCCTTTTAGGGCACTAAAATTGGTCTTTGAAGAAGACAAGGACCTATAGGATGTCTCTAGAGAAGTGGATAGGAGAAAGTTTAAAGGTTTGGCCGAGCTTGAAGGCTCAAAGTGGTGTGAGGAAGAGAGGGAGGAGGTGCCCTTTTATAAGGGAGGATAGGGGCTCCTCTGGAAAAACTAAATATATATTTTTATTATAAAGCCAAATTCGGTTTTAAATAGCTCCAAATTGATTTATTTTGAAGCTAAGGTGGGTATGGGTCGAAATCATCTCATCAAATAGAATCTAGACAAGTTTAGGTATCTATTTTAACCTTATCATTTATATTTAACTTTAAGTTAGATAATTTAACTTTTACCGTGTCTTCAGGTTTTATTACACTATAAGGTTAATAAACTTACTATAACAAGACAAACGAACCACAAGTTGTTTAATATTAATATATATAACCTTATCTATGTCATTTGGATGAACCTTATATTTTTAAGAATAAACTAACAATTAATAATATAATATTTGTTTTAAAAATTATTTTATGTCAATTTTGACACTATTTAATTAAATCAATACTAACATGTCATATTAACCTAGAAAATTAGTGTAATTCATAAAAAGTGTCAAATTACATTTATTTGGGTATTTATAACATCAATTATGTCAATATTTCATTAATAAGATAATTACTGCATCATCTTTGTGTCATAAATAAATAAAATTATTTAATGTCTAAAAATTAAAAATAAAATACGATTATGTAGGAAAACTTTTTAGCTTTCTAATGATTATTTATAGTCGAATTTATATTATGTAAAACCCTATATTAAAAATGCTTTAGTCATTAAACTTTGATTTTAACTCTTTTAACCCTTCTTTAAATAAATTGATAATAAATGTCCTAATCTAATCCATGTGGGCCTAAATGGTCGTATTTTATTTCTAAGGTTGTTTTTGGTCGAATTAAACTTATCCAATAGAATTAGAACATGTTTAAGGGTAATAATAATATCAATTTTACCTTTAATTACCCTATTTACTTTTAACCGTGGTAAAAAAAAGTAAAAAGTTACTATTCACCAAAAATTATTTTCGTCTCATTGAACCACATTTTAGTCCTTGATATTAATCGTGTCCCTCGAATTTTCGAAATTCCACTCACAGAAGCGGTAAAATTAAGTTTTATGAAAAATTCAGTTTTTTTTAACTACCACTTAGTGGTTTCACTATTCATCAAAAAATGAAAGTTTCCAGAAAAATACCAAAAATTAGGCCTAAGCTATATTTGGTATTATGAATTTAAAAATGATGTCTATTTTACCAAATTCAAAACACATCAGTTGCATTAATTTATTTAAAAATTAATTCTCGTCGTCAAAACAAATAGCGTGTTTTTAAGACATAATAACTATCATAAGATTGACACTTGTTTTTGTTTGGTTTAAATGTGAAAATACATTCAATGACCAAATTGTATTAAATGGTAAAAATATATTCTAAATATACTTTAAAACTACTAAAATTAAAAAAAATTCGCTATTAATTATTTCGATTAAAAAAGTTGTTTTTAATTAAAATTTAGTAATTTTCACTATTCATCCGAATATGAAAGTTATCCGAAAAGTACCAAAATTTCACCCTAAGCTAATTTCGATATTCTGAATCCAAAAATGAAGTCCATTTTGAAAAATAAAATTTACAAAATTTTAAAAGGTGGTTATTACTATTCATAACAGCTAGTTTTAATAATATTTTAATAGCATATCGTTGTTTAGTGAAACTCGGTATTGCGTACGACGCAAGCTATCGAGGAACGTCGCGATTGCATGTAAACCAAGCCAAGAAAGGTTTGTGTGTAGTGAAATATTCCTTTCATGATTTATATAACATAAAAACAAAATATTTCTCATAAAAGTCTCAGGTGTTACATTCTACCCCCACTAAATTGAATTTCTCCCTCGAAATTCGTCACTTTGTAACAAACAGATGAGGATACCTCTCCCTCATCATATCCTCAAGTTCCCATGTAGCTTCTTCTAATTGGTGGTTCCTCCATAAAACTTTCACAAAGTGAGTGGTCTTGTTTCGTAGGACTTTTTTGCTACGATCCAGAATCTCTATCGGCTGTTCTTCATAAGAAAGATCTTGCTTCAGTGGTACAACTTCTGAGCTGAGTACATGTGAAGGATCAGGTATGTACTTTCTCAGGAGAGATACATGGAACACATCGTGAACTTGAAAGAGATTCGGTGGAAGCGCCAATCACTAATCTACCTTTCCAGCACAATCCAGTATTTCGAAAGGACCGATATATCTAGGGCTCAACTTCCCCTTCTTTCCAAATCTCATGAACCTATTCCAGGGAGATATTCGTAAGAACACTTTATCACCCACTTCAAACACTAGGTATTTTCTTCGGTTGTCGGCATAACTTTTCTGTCGACTCTGAGTTTCTCTTATGTTTTGTTGAATAGATCGGACCTTTTCTGCCATCCCATCAATAATATCAGGTCCTAATAGCTTTCATTCCCCAACTTCATCCCAGTAAGTTGGAGTCCTGCATTTCTTTCCATAGAGAGCTTCATAAGGAGCCATCTGAATACTGGAGTGAAAGATATTATTATAAGAAAATTACACCAAATTTAGGTGTTGATCCCAACCACCTTTGAAATCCATAGAGCAAGCTCTCAACATATCTTCTAGTGTTTGAATTGTTCTCTCAGACTGACCGTCTGTCTGAGGATGATAAGCAGTGATGAAACTCAACTCTATATCCAGAGTATCCTGAAGACTTCGCCAGAACTTTGAGGTAAACATCGGATCCCGATCAGATATAATAGAAAGTGGTACTCCATGCAATCTTACCACTTCCTTTACATACATCCTGGCAATCTGATCCAGAGAGAAATCCTCTCTAATAGCAATGAAGTGTGCAGACTTTGTAAGACGATCAACTATGACCCATATAACATTATTTCATTTGGATGTTTTAGGAAGTTCTGTGACAAAGTCCATAGTGATGTTTTCCCATTTCCATTCTGGTATGGGTAATGGTTGTAACATCCCCTTAGACTTCTATTTCTCAGCTTTAACTTGCTGACGAACCAAGCATCGAGAGACATATTCAGCAACATCTCTTTTCATGCCATCCCACCAGAAGTACTCTTTCAGGTCCCTATACTTCTTCGTGCTTCCAGGATGAATAGAGAATGAAGAACTATGAGCCTCATCTAGCAGCTCCATCTTTAATTCGGGGATGGGAGGAACACAAACCCGATTCCTGAACTTTATTATCCCATCACAATCAAGGTTGAATTCAGGAACATTTCTCACCTTCTTTTGTAACTCTACATCTTCTTTCTGTGCCTCTTTAATCTTCACATGTATAGATGGTTGAACATTCATTTGAGAAAGATAAGATTTTTCCCCTTCCATTATAATTCCAAGATCCATCCTTTGTAAATCCATAAATATTGGATCTTTTGTGATCCTCATCATGGATAAACTGGCATGGTCTTGTCGACTTAATGCATCTGCCACCGTGTTTGCTTTCCTAGGGTGGTAATGGATTGAGCAGTCGTAATCCTTAATCAGCTCCAACCATCTTCTTTGGCGCATATTCAGCTCATTTTGTGTGAAAATACACTTTAAACTTTTATGATCAGTATAAATGTTACACCTTTCTCCATAAAGATAATGCCTCCGAATCTTTAATGCAAATATTATCGAAACTAACTCTAAATCATGAGTTGGGTAATTTTGCTCACGGATTTTCAACTGTCGTGAGGCATAAGCTATCACCATATCATTTTTCATAAGAACACACCCTAATCCCTTCTTGGATGCACCACTATAGATCAAAAACATTTCTCCACTACAAGGCAGTGTGAGCACAGGTGCACTGGATAACCTTATTTTCAACTCCTTGGAATTCTCTTCACATTCCTCCGTCCAAACAAACTTAACTCCTTTCTGAATCAACCTGGTGAGTGGGTTAGATAATCGTGAAAAATCTTTCACAAAACGTCAATAATATCCAGCCAAACCAAGAAAACTTTGGATCTCAGTTACTGTTGTTGGTATTGACCATCTTTCGATAACCTTTGTTTCTGATGGATCCACAGATATCCACTCTTTTGAGATTATGTGACCCAAAAATGAAACTTTTTGAAGCCAAAATTTACACTTGGTAAATTTGTTATAAAGCTTCTCATTTCTCAGGGTCTTCAATATAATTCTCAAGTTATCTTCATGTTCTTCCTTTCTCTTTAAATATACAAGAATATCATCTATAAAGACTACCACAAACTGATCAAGATAGTCTTTAAAGACTCTATTAATCATATCCATGAAGATAGAAGGGGAATTAGTAAGACAAAATGGCATCACTATAAATTCTTAGTGTCCATACCTTGTACGGAATGCCGTATTTGGTATAACCTCCCTTTTGACCCTTAATTGATGATACCCTGAACGAAGATCAATCTTGGAAAAGTATTGAGCTCCACATAGTTGGTCAAATAAGTCATCAATGCACGGGAGAGGATATTTGTTCTTGATAGTGATCTTGTTATGTTCTGGATAATCAATGCAGAGTCTCATTGATCCATCTTTATTCTTACGAAACAGAACAGGTGCTTCCCAAGGAGATGCACTAGGGCGTATGAATCCCTTATCAAGATTATCTTGGAGTTGCTTCTTCAATTCCTACAACTCAATTGGGGCCATTGTATAAGGTGTCTTTGAAATAGGCAAAGCACCCGGTATGAGTTCTATTGAAAACTCAACTTCACGATTTGTTGGAAGACCCGGAAAATCCTCTGGAAAGACATCATCAAACTCCCGTACAATGGGCATATTTTTAATCGTGAGTTTCTCTCCATCCATTTGAGATAAATAACCTCATTTAGTGGAATCAAGACCCATAAGATGGAAGAAATTTCCACTGGAAGGTTATGTTCATCCTTGCATCGATAGACGATCATAGATTGATCAGGAATATGAAATGTGACTTCCC
Organism: Viscum album; assembly: GCA_963277665.1. NCBI lineage: Eukaryota > Viridiplantae > Streptophyta > Magnoliopsida > Santalales > Viscaceae > Viscum > Viscum album. The sequence goes on from OY728151.1 coordinate 501,799,640, forward strand.
TTCTTTGGAAATTGATATGAGCTCCATATAAAGAAATCCAATTCATGCCAAGAATCACATCAAATTCCACTATAGGATGGATCACAAGATTTGCAGGAAGCACTTTCCCACAAACTTCAATCGGGGAAGAATTATAAACATTTGATGCAACTGTTGTGCCATTAGGGGTTGTCACAGATAACTCAACATCTAATTGTTGAGGTAATACGGTGATACTCTTAGAAAATTATTTAGAAATAAAAGAGTGGGTGGATCCAGAATCAAATAAAACATTTTCTACTTTAGAGTGGATGGTAAGTGTACCTTTCACCACATCGTTATCGTACTCCACATCGCTGATAGAAATTGCATGTGACTTTCCTTTGTCTTTAGCCTTAAGAGTTTGTTGACGTTAACCATCATCATCAACCCTTGGATTTGGGCATTGATTGGCATAATGCCCCATCTCCTTGCACCTGAAACATTGAAGTATAGTAGGTTCATTCTGTGTATCCCTTCCTTTGTTTGCATCATTAGATATATTCTTCCCATCATTGCGGCATTCAAATGCCTGATGTCCTTCCTTTCCACATTTGAAACATTTACTTGTCCCTTTAAGACAACTCCCTCCATGTTTCCTTCCACACTTTGATCATAAGGGAAATATCCTCTTCTTTTCAGTGTGCTCTTTATATTTCCCTTTTAATTCCATTTTCCTATTCTTATCAAACCCATATGACTGATGGGTTACTCCAATCTCCATCTCAACTTTGAGAGCACATCGAATGATTTCCTCGTAGCTATTGAAGTCCCTTATGGATAACGCCCTTCGAAGACTTGGTTTTAAGCCACTAAAGAATCGATCGATCTTACTCTCAGGTTGGATAATAATACCAGAAGTGTACCTTGCAAGTCTTGTAAAATTTGCTTCATAGGTACCAACAGATTCATCATCCTTTTGCTTTAGTTCAAGAAAATCCTTCTACATCTTTGTTTGGAGAATACGAGGGAAATACTTATTGAAAAATAACTTCTTGAACTCACCCCATTCCATGGACTCAATTTCATCCCTTTGCCTCATATTCTTAATAAGATTGCACCATTGATCAGCATGTCCTTCCAAACGATACACTGCTAGGATGACTTTATACTGTTCAGAACATTGAAGAATTAAAAATATCTTTTCAGTAGTACTAATCCATTGTTTAGCAACTAATGGATCAGTAGACCCGCTGAATGCAGGTGGACGCTGCCTCATGAAGGATTCAACATAATGTTGCTCCTTCCTTTGCTCGTTTGGAAGTCCTGCATGATTCATTGCTTGAGAAAGTTGTGTGAGCATGGTTACAAGATTTTTCATTCCAGCTCCCATAACATTTGGTTGCTCAGGGGGACAATCATTGAATTGCCCGTCGCATTCCAGATTAACAGGGTTCCTTTGGGTTCTAGCCATTGACTAAAACCAAGAAGAATAGTGTGAGCAACACTACTTATAATAGGAAAACCACATAATCAAGAATAAAATTTCACACTTAAGGACTTATCCTAGTTTATTCATGGACATTTCTAAAACACTAATATTTTGTTCTAGGCATAGAATTATCCTTAGGGTTCTTACTAAGGCTTTCACATCCAACTTTCCAAAGGTTGACTATACCTTTCCTCTAATACCAAGTATAACGACCCATACTTTACATACATTGTTATTAAATCAGAATTGAAGCACACTTATTACAATATATTACAAAACTAGGAAATTACCGTATAGGTATAGGGTCTTTAGAAACTGGTAAACATAAACAACTGGTTTATAAAGCATCTACTTTTCCTCCCATTTATTTCATCATATCTAGAGTCCCTTTTTGGCATATCCTACTTAATAACCTTCTTCCTAACTTGGGGAAATAAAACATACAAAAGGGTGGGCTCAAATGCTCAGTAAGGGTAAACAAAATAAATATCAATCACATCATATACATAAGAACATAACTTTTGGAAATCTTAACCTACAAAAGGGATCATAATTTCATAACATGGGATAAATCATAGTAGTGAAATGTAATCCCAATAATCATAACTTAAAACATGAAACTTTGTGAAATACACACATAATCATAGAGAATCATTTCTTGTTAGTCAAGACTCATTGCCAAGACTATCTTAGTGGACAAAGTCCATTTCTGAACCGAGTTCACTCCTCGTTTCAGTCCTGTTTCACTGAACCGGTTTAACCTGCCATTCCAGCCATGTCTATCTCATGAGATATAAAATATTTACCCAATTCATTGGAGGGAGATATAGGTCCCACCCATCTCATAATGATACCATTATTATGTGTGCCACAAAATCATAAACCATACATCATAGCATAACTCATGTAATAAAAATGGGAATCTTAAACATCGTGACATCATAAAACAATTCATATAAGATAAAGGAATTCATAAAAATATTTCCATCACAACATAATAAAATCCATGTAATAATAGGGATAGAAATAGAACCCTATATTATCTTAGATGGAAAATAATTTTGATAAAACTCTTGAACTCCATTCTTGAGGAAACTATCCTTTCAACTTCAAAAACATTTTTTCCTTTCTTAACATGTCACACAATTTTAAACTAAAATAATTTGATTAAAAATAAACATGAAAACATGTAAAAGATAATTCTCGGAAATATTGTTTTAAAAATTCATTCATGCCGTATAAGTTAAAAAAACATTCTTCTCGTACTTTTGTTGGAAAAGTCAAAAAGTACCTCATACGAAAAACGACAAAAGATTCCTTTCATATCTTTTACTAAAAACACACCGAAGGGTAAAATTGGATTTAGAAAATTGTCGGTGTATGGAAATAATATTACATATTGAGGAAACATGTATGTGGATGATAAAATACACCCCAGTAAATATCAAAGTATAAACAATCTCGGATAAAAATGAGATTGTGATTTTTTCCCTTACCTTAGGTCCGATTTGCTTCGTAAGTGTCCGAACCTCCTGTATAATGATTTAAATAATGTTATTAACTTATTCCAGAATCATATGTATTTTTTTGATATCATATATGGTCATATTATTAGCTTCTTATTAGTAATATTTCATTACTACTTGTTATTCGGGTGTTTATTACTTTTTGTTCTTCTGCGTGTTTTGTCGAATAAATTCTTATTTTTCTTTTTAGGTTATAGATACCTCATTTAAAGAATGTTATTAGTGTAATATATATCATATTCATTCATTCAATTAATTTATATAATCATTATGCAATGATGATCATGTAGAACGAGTCGCATCACATTGTGGAGACGGTATTCCGTACGTACGCATGAGCGATGATATCGTTCCCATGATCGTGGAATTGTATTGGTGTGTATGTATCTATTTCAGAATCAATATCACTTTAAAATAATCATATATAGTCATTATTTACACCATTATACCCATCCAAGTAAGGTGGTGGTGGAAAATAGTTTACACCACGGCGTGGAGATGGTATTCCGTACGTACGCACGCGCGGTGATTTCGTTTTCCGTAGGATGGATAGATGGTGAAATAGGGTTGTTTCATAATTACAATAACATATCAGTATATGATTGATACTGATGTTATTACTTCATAATGAAACAAATATATAAGAAGAAGTAGAAGAAGAAATAAAGTTGAAAGAATCGGTAATGGACATTACCTCTTCTTTGAAGCGCTTCTTTGAGACCTCCTTTTAGGGCACTAAAATTGGTCTTTGAAGATAACCAGAACCTCTAGGATGTCTCTAGGGAAGTGGAGATGAGAAATTGGCAGGTGTTAGCCAAGAATGAAGGCTGAAAGTGGTGTGAGGAAGAGAGGGAGGAGAGGGGCTCCTTTGGAAAAACTAAATATATTATTTTATTATAAAGCCAAATTCGGTTTTAAATAGCTCCAAATTGATTTATTTCGAAGCTAAGGTGGGGATGGGTCTAAATAATCTCATCCAATAGAATTTAGACAAGTTTAGGTATCTATTTTAACATTATCATTTAGATTTAACTTTAAGTTAGATAATTTAACTTTTACCGTGTCTTCTTGTTTTATTACACTATAAGGTTAATAAACATACAATAACAAGCCAAAAGAACCCCAATTTGTTTATTATTAATATATATAACCTTAGATACGTCATTTAACCGAACCTTAGATTTTTAGGAATAAACTAACAATTAATAATATAATATTTGTTTTAAAACCTTTTGTTTGTCAAGTTTGACACTATTGAGTAATTGATTTTTTTGAAAATCATAACAGAATGATTAGTTCTAAAAAAGTTAATTAAATCAATAATAACATGTCATATTAACCTATAAAATTAGTGTAATTCATAAAAAGTCTCAAATTACATTTATTTGGGTATTTATAACATCAATTATGTCAATATTTCATTAATAAGATAATTACTAAATCATCTTTGTGTCATAAATAAATTACATTATTTAATGTATAAAAATTACAAATAAAATACCATCATGTATGAAATCTTTTTAGATTTCTAATGAATATTTATAGTCGAATTTATATTATGTATAACCCTATATTAAAAATTCTTTAGTTATTTAACTTTGATTTTAACTATTTTAACCATTCATTAAATAAATTGATAATAAATGTCCTAATCTAATCCATGTGGGCCTAAATGGTCATATTTTATTCCTAAGGTTGTTTTTGGTCGAATTGAACTTATCCAATAGAATTAGGACATCTTTTAGGGTAATAATAATATCATTTTTACACTTAATTACCCAATTTACTTTTAACCGTGGTAAAAAATAGTAAAAAGTTACTATTCACCAAAAATTATTTTCATCTCATTGAACCACATTTTAGTCCTTGATATTAACCGTGTCTCTTGGATTTTCGAAATTATACTCACAGAAGCGGTAAAATTAAATTTTATGAAAAATTCTGTTTTTTTAACTACCACTTAGTGGTTTCACTATTCATCAAAAAATGAAAGATTCCAGAAAAATAAAAAAAATTAGGCCTAATATATTTTTGATATTATGAATTCAAAAATTGTGTCTATTTTTCCAAATTCAAAACACATCAGTTGCATTAATTTATTTAAAAATTAATTCTCATCGTCGAAACAAATAGCGTGTTTTTAAGAGATAATAACTATCAAAAGATTGACACTTGTTTATGTTTGGTTTAAATGTGAAATTACATTCAATGACCAAAATTGTATTAAATGGTAAACAAATATTCTAAATATACTTAAAAACTACTCAAATTAATAATTTATAACTATTAATTATTTCGATTAAAAAAGTTCTTTTTAATTAAAATTTATTAATTTTCATTATTCATCAGAATATAAAAGTTATCTGAAAAGTACAAAAATTTCACCGTAAGCTAATTTTGATATTCTGAATCCAAAAATGAAGTCCATTTTGAAAAATAAAATTTACAAAATTTTAAAAGGTGGTTATTAGTTTTCATAACGGCAAGTTTTAATAATATTTTAATAGCATATCGTTGTTTAGTGAAACTCTGTATTGCGTACGACGCAAGCTATCAAGGAAGGTTGTGATTGCGTGTAAAGTAAGACAAGCAAGAGTTGTGTGTACTGAAAGATTCCTTTGATGATTTACATAACATAAAAACAAAATATTTCTCATAAAAGTCTCGGGTGTTACATTCTACCCCCCTTAAAATGAATTTCGCCCTCGAAATTTGTCACTTTGTAACAAACAGATGAGGAAACCCCTCCCTCATCATATCCTCAAGCTCCCATGTAGCTTCTTCTAATTGGTGGTTCCTCCATAAAACTTTCACCAAGCGAGTGGTCTTGTTTCATAGGAATTTTGTGCTACGATCCAGAATCTCTATCGGCTCTTCTTCATAAGAAAGATCTTGCTCCAGCAGTACAACTTCTGAGCTGATTACATGTGAAGGATCAGGTATGTACTTTCTCAGGAGAGATTCATGGAACACATCGTGAACTTGAGAGAGATTCGGGGGAAGCTCCAATCGGTAAGCTACCTTTCCAACACGATCCAGTATTTTGAAAGGACCGATATATCTAGGGATCAACTTCCCCTTCTTCCCAAATCTCATGACCCTCTTCTAGGGAGATATTTTGAAGAACAATTTATCACCCACTTCAAACTCTAGGTATTTTCTTCGGTTGTCGACATAACTTTTCTGTCGACTCTGAGTTGCTCTTATGTTTTGTTGAATAGATCGGACCTTTTCTGCCATCTCATTAACAATATCAGGTCCTAATAGCTTTCTTTCCCCAACTTCATCCCAGCAATTTGGAGTCCTGTATTTCTTTCCATAGAGAGCTTCATAAGGATCCATCTGAATACTAGATTGAAAGCTGTTATTATAAGAAAATTACACCAAAGGTAGGTGATGATCCCAACCACCTTTGAAATCCATAGAGCAAGCTCTCAACATATCTTCTAGAGTTTGAATTGTTCTCTCAGACTGACCGTCTGTCTGAGGATGATAAGCAGTGCTGAAACTCAACTCTGTATCCAGAGTATGCTAAAGACTTTGCCAGAACTTTTAGGTTAACCTCAGACCCCGATCAGATATAATATAAAGTGGTACTCCATGAAATCTTACCACTTCCTTTAAATATATCCTGGAAATCTAATCCAGAGAGAAATCCTCTCTAATAGCAATGAAGTGTGCAGACTTTGTAAGATGGTCAACTATGACCCAGATAGCATTATTTCCTTTGGATGTTTTTGGAAGTCATGTGACAAAGTCCATAGTGATGTTTTCCCATTTCCATTCTGGTATGGTTAATGGTTGTAACATCCCCTTAGACTTCTATCTCTCAGCTTTAACTTGCTGACAAACCAAGCATCGAGAGACATATTCAGCAACATCTCTTTTCATACCATCCCACCAGAAGTACTCTTTCAGGTCCCTATACATCTTCATGCTTCCAGGATGAATAGAGAATGAAGAACTATGAGCCTCATCCAGAAGCTCCTTCTTTAATTCGGGGTTGGGAGGAACACAAACCTGATTCCTGAACTTTATTATCCCACCATAATCAAGGTTGAATTCAGGAACATTTCTCACCTTCTTTTGTAACTCTACATCTTCTTTCTGTGCCTCTTTAATCTTCACATGTATAGATGGTTGAACATTCATTTGAGAAAGATAATAATTTTCCCCTTCTATTATAATTCCAAGATCCATCTTTTGTAAATCCATAAATATTGGATCATTTGTGATCCTCATCATGGATAAACTGGCATGGTCTTGTCGACTTAATGCATCTTCCACATTGTTTTCTTTCTTAAGGTGGTAATGGATTGAGCAGTCGTAATCCTTAATCGGCTATAACCATCTTCTTTGGCTCATATTCAACTCCTTTTGTGTGAAAATATACTTTAAACTTTTATGATCAGTATAAATGTCACACCTTTCTCCATAAAGATAATGCCTCCAAATCTTTAATGCAAATATTACCGCAGCTAACTCCAAATCATGAGTTGGGTAATTTTGCTCATATATTTTCAACTATCGTGAGGAATAATCTATCACCATATCATTTTGCATAAGAACACACCCCAATCCCTTCTTGGATTCATCACTGTAGATCACAAACCTTTCTCCACTACAAGGCAGTGTGAGCACAGGTGCACTGGATAACCTTCTTTTCAACTCCTTGAAATTCTCTTCACATTCCTCCGTCCAAACAAACTTAACTCCTTTATGAGTCAACCTGATGAGTGGATTAGATAATCGTGAAAAATCTTTCACAAAACGTCAATAATATCCAACCAATCCAAGAAAACTTTGGATCTCAGTTACTGTTGTTGGTCTCGACCATCTTTCGATAACCTCTGTTTTTGCTGGATCCACAGATATCCCCTCTTTTGAGATTATGTGACCCAAAAATGATACTTTTTGAAGCCAAAATTCACACTTGGTAAATTTGGCATAAAGCTTCTCCTTTCTCAGGGTCTTCAATATAATTCTCAAGTGATCTTCATGTTCTTCCTTGCTCTTTGAAAATACAAGAATATCATCTATAAAGACTACCACAAACTGATCAAGATAGTCTCTAAAGACTCCATTCATCAGATCCATGAAGATAGAAGGGGCATTAGTAAGACCAAATGACATCAATATAAATTTATAGTGTCCATACCTTGTACGGAAAGACGTATTTGGTATATCCTCCCTTTTGACCCTTAATTGATGATACCCTAAACGAAGATCAATCATGGAAAAGTATTGAGCTCCGCGTAGTTGGTCAAATAAGTCATCAATGCATGGGAAAAGATATTTGTTCTTGATAGTGATCTTTTTAAGTTCTCGATAATCAATGCAGAGTCTCATTGATCCATCTTTCTTCTCAACAAATAGAACAGGTGCTCCCCAAGGTGATGCAATAGGGTGTATGAATCCCTTATCAAAATTCTCATAGAGTTTCTTCTTCAATTCCTGCAACTCAATTGGGGCCATTCTATAAGGTGTCTTTGAAATAGGCAAAGAACCCGGTACGAGTTCTATTGAAAACTCAACTTCACGATTTGGTGGAAGACCCAGAAATTCCTCTGGAAAGACATCATCAAACTCCCGTACAATAGGAATATTCTTAATCGTGAGTTTCTCTCCATCCATTTGAGATAAATACCCTCATTTAGTGGAATCAAGACCCATAAGATGGAAGAAATTTCCACTGGAAGTTCATGTTCATCCTTGCATTGATAGACGATCATAGATTGATCTGGAATATGAAATGTGACTTCCCTTCTTTGGAAATTTATATGATCTCTATATAAAGAAAGACAATCCATGCCAAGAATCACATCAAATTCCACTATAGGAAGGATCACAAGATTTGCAGGAAGCACTTTCCAAAAAACTTCAATCGGGGAAGAAGTTTAAACTTTTGATGCAACTGTTGTGCAATTAGGGGTTGTCATAGCTAACTCAAAATCTAATTGTTGAGGTAATACGGTGATACTCCTAGAAAATTCTTCATAAATAAAAGAGTGGGTGGATCCAGAATCAAATAAAACATTTTCTACTTTAGAGTGGATGGTAAGTGCACCTTTCACCACATCGTTATCGTACTCTACATCGCTGATAGAAATTACATGTGACTTTCCTTTGTCTTTAGCCTTAAGAGTTTGTTGACGTCGACCATCATCATCAACCCTTGGATTTGGGCATTGATTGGCATAATTCCACATCTCCATGAACTTGAAACATTGAAGTGTAGTAGGTTCATTTTGTGTATCCATTACTTTGTTTTCATCATTAGACATATTCTACCCATCATTGCGGCATTCAAATGCCCGATGACCTTCCTTTCCACATTTGAAACATTTACCTGTCCATTTAAGACAACTCCCTCCATGTTTATTTCCACACTTTGAGCATAAGGGAAAGCTCCTCTTCTTTTTAGTGTTCTCTTTAGATTTTCCTTTGAATTCCATTTTCCTCTTCTTATCAAACCCATATGACTGATGGGTTACTCCAATATCCATCTCAGCTTTGAGAGCACATCGAATGATTTCCTCGTAGCTATTGAAGTCCCTTATGGCTAACGCCCTCAAAATACTTGGTTTTAGGCCACTAAAGAATCGATCGATCTTACTCTTAGGTTGGATAATAATACCAGAAGCGTACCTTGCAAGTCCTGTAAAATTTGCTTCATAGGCACCAATAGATTCATCATCCTTTTTCTTTAGTTCAAGAAACTCCTTTTCCATCTTTGTTCGGAGAATACGAGGGAAGTACTTATTGAAAAATAAGTTCTTGAAATCGTCCCATTCCATGGAATCAATTTCATCCCTTTTCCTCGTATTCTTAATAAGATTCCACCATTGATCAACATATCCTTCCAAATGATACACTGCTAGGATTACTTTATCATGTTCGGAACATTGAATAACTGAAAATATCTTTTTAGTAGTACTAATCCATTGTTCAGCAGCTAATGCATCATTAGACCCACTGAATGCAGGTGGACGCTGCCTCATGAAGGATTCAACAGAATGTTGCTCCTTCCTTTGCTCGTTTTGAAGTCCTGAATGATTCATAGCTTGAGAAAGTTTTGTGAGCATGGTTATAAGATTTTTCATTCCAGCTCCCATAACATTTGGTTGCTCAGGGGGACAATAATTTCATTGCCCGTCGCATTCCGCATTAACACGGTTCCTTCGGGTTCCAGCCATTGACTAAAACCAAGAAGAATAGTGTGAGCAACACTACTTATAATAGGAAAACCACATAATCAAGAATAAAATTTCACACTTAAGGTCTTATCCTAGGTTATTCATGGCCATTTCTAAAACACTAAGATTTTGTTCTATTCTTAGACATATCCTTAGGGTTCTTACTAAGGCTTTCACATCCTAGTTTCCAAAGGTTGACTATACCTTTCCTCTAATACCAAGTATAACGACCCATACTTTACATACATTGTTATTACTTCAGAATTGAAGCACACTTATTACAACATATAAAACTAGGAAATGACCGTATAGGTATAGAGTCTTTAGAAACTGGGAAACACAAACAACTGGTTCATAAAGCATCTACTTTGCCTCCCATTTATTTGATCATATCTAGAGTCCCGTTTGGCATATCCTACTTAATAACCTTCTTCCTGGCCTGGGGAAATAAAACATACAAAAGGGTGAGATCAAATGCTCAGTAAGGGTAAACAAAAGAAATATCAATCACATCATATACATAAGAACATAACTTTTGGAAATCTTAACCTGCAAAAGAGATCATAATTTCATAACATGGGATAAATCATAGTAGTGAAATGTAATCCCAATAATCATAACATAAAACATGAAACTTTGTGGCATACACACATAATCATAGAGAATCATTTCTTATTAGTCAAGACTCATTGCCAAGACTATCTTAGTGGACAAAGTCCATTTCTGAACCGAGTTCACTCCTCGTTTCAGTCCGGTTTCACTGAACCAGTTTAACCTGCGGTTCCAGCCATGTCTATATCATGAGATATAAAATCTTTACCCAATGAATTGGAGGGAGATATAGGTCCCACCCATCTCATAATGATACCATTCTTATGTGTGCCACAAAATCATAAACCATACATCATAGCATAACCCATTTAATAAAAATGGGAATCTTAAACATCATTACATCATAAAACAATTAATATAAGATAAAGGAATTCATAAAAATATTTCCATCACATAATAATCAAATCCATGTAATAATAGGGATATAAAAATAACCCTATAATATCTTAGCTGGAAAATAATTTTGATAAAACTCTTGAACTCCATTCTTGAGGAAAATATCCTTTCAACTTCAAAAACATTTTTTCCTTTCTTAACATGTCTTACAATTTTAATCTAAAAGAAGTTGATTAAAAATAAACTTGAAAACTTGTAAAGGAATATTCTTGGAAATATTGTTTTAAAAATCCATTCATTCTGTAAAAGTTAAAAAAAACATTATTCTCTTACTTTTGTCGGAAAAGTCAAAAAGTACCTCGTACGAAAAACGACAAAATATTCCTTTCATATCTTTTACTAAAAACTCACCTAAGGGTAAAATTGGATTTAAACAATTGTAGGTGGATGGAAATAATATTACATATTGAGGAAACATGGATGTCGATGATAAAATAAACCCCAGTAAATACCAAAGTGTAAACAATCTCGGATAAAAATGAGATTGTGATATTTTCCCTTACCTTAGGTCCGGTTTGCTTCATAAGTGTCTGAACCTCCTGTAAAATGATTTAAATAATGGTATTGACTTATTTCAGAATCATATTTATTTTTATGATATCATATATGGTCATATTCTTAACTTCTTATTAGTAATATTTCATTACTACTTGTTATTCTGGTGTTTATTTCTTTTTGTTCTTATGCGTGTTTTGTCGAATAAATTCTTATTTTTCTTCTTTATGTTATAGATACCTCATTTACATAATGTTATTAGTGTAATATATATCATATTAATTCATTTAATTCATTTATATAATCATCATTCAATTAATATCATGTAGAACGAGTCGCATCACATCGTGGAGACGGTTTTCCGTACGTACGCACGAGCGATGATATCGTTCCCATGATCGTGGAATTGTATTGGAGTTTATGTATAATATTTAAGAATCAATATCACTTTACAATAATCATATATAGTCATTATTTACACCATTATACCCATCCAAGTATGGTGTTGGTGGAAAATAGTGTACACCACGGCGTGGAGACGGTATTCCGTACGTACACACACGCGGTGATTTTGTTTTCCATAGGATGTATAGACGGTGAAATAGGGTTGTTTCATATTTATAATAACATATAAGTATATGAGTGATACTTATATTATTACTTCATAATTAAACAATTAAATAAGAATAAGTGGAAGAAGAAATAAAGTTGAAAGAATCGGTAACGGACATTACCTCTTCTTTGAAGTGCTTCTTTGAGACCTCATTTTAGGGCACTAATATTGGTCTTTGAAGAAGACGAGGACCTATAGGATGTCTCTAGGGAAGTGGAGAGGATAAAGTGGCAGGGTTTAGCCGAGCTTGAAGGCCCAACGTGGTCTGAGGAAGAGAGAGGGGAGGTGCCCTTTTATAAGGGAGGAGAGGGGCTCCTTTGGAAAAACTAAATATATTATTTTATTATAAAGCCAAATTCGGTTTTAAATAGCTCCAAATTTAATTATTTCTAATATAAGGTGGGTATGGGTAGAAATCCGCTCATCCAATAGAATTTAGACAAGTTTAGGTGTCTATTTTAACCTTATCATTTAGATTTACCTTTAAGTTAGATAATTTAACTTTTACCGTGTCTTCTTGTTTTATTACACTATAAGGTTAATAAACTTACTATAACAAGCCAAAAGAACCCAAAGTTGTTTATTATTAATATATATAACCTTATTTAAGTAATTTTTCTGAACTTTATATTTTTAGGAATAAACTAACAATTAATAAGATAATATTTGTTTTAAACACTATTTTATGTCAATTTTGACACTATTTAGTAATTGATTTTTGTGAAACTCATAACAGAATGATTAGTTCAAAAAAAGATAATTAAATCAATAATAACATGTCATATTAACCTTTAATATTATTGTAATTCATAAAATTTCTCAAATTACATTTATTTGGGTATTTATAACATCAATTGTGTCAATATTTCATTAATAAGATAATTATTTCATCATCTTTGTGTCATGAATAAATTAAATTATTTAATGTCTAAAAATTAAAAATAAAATACCATTATTTAGTAAATTATTTTAGATTTCTAATGAATATTTATAGTCTAATTTATCTTTTGTATAACCCTATATTAAAAATTCTTTAGTTATTAAACTTTGATTTTAACTATTTTAACCATTCTTTAAATAAATTGATAATAAATGTCCTAATCTAATCCATGTGGGCCTAAATGGTCATATTTTATTCCTAAGGTTGTTTTTGGTCTAATTATACTTATCCACTAGAATTAGTACATGTGTTAGGGTAATAATAATATATTTTTTACCCTTAATTACCCTATTTACTTTTAACCGTGGTAAAAAAAAGTTAAAAGTTACTATTCCCAAAAAATTATTTTCATCTCATTGAACCACATTTTAGTCCTTGATATTAACTGTGTCTCTCAGATTTTTGAAATTACACTCACAGAAGCGGTAAAATTATGTTTTATGAAAAATTCAGTTTTTTTAACTACCACTTAGTGGTTTCACTATTCATCAAAAAATGAAAGTTTCCAGAAAAATACCAAAAATTAGGCCTAAGATATATTTGATATTATGAATTAAAAAATGATGTATATTTTACCAAATTCAAAACACATCAGTTTCATTAATTTATTTAAAAATTAATTCTCATCGTCAAAACAAATAGCGTGTTTTTAAGAGAGAATAACTATTAAAATATTGACACTTGTTTATGTTTGGTTTAAATGTGAAATTACATTCAATGACCAAAATTGTATTAAATGGTAAAAATATATTCTAAATATACTTTAAAAATACTCAAATTAATAATTTATCACTATTAATTATTTCGATTAAAAAAGTTGTTTTTAATTAAAATTTAGTAATTGTCACTATTCCTCAGAATATGAAAGTTATCCGAAAAGTACCAAAATTTCACCCTAAGCTAATTTCGATATTCAGAATCCAAAAATGAAGTCCATTTTGAAAAATAAAATTTACAAAATTTTAAAAGGTGGTTATTACTATTCATAACGGCTAGTTTTAATAATATTTTAATAGCATATCGTTGTTTAGTGAAACTCGGTATTGCGTACGACGCAAGCTATCGAGAAAGGTCGCGATTGCGTGTAAAGAAATCCAAGAAAGTGTTGTGTGTAGTGAAAGATTCCTTTGATGATTTATATAACATAAAAATTATATTTCTCATAAAAGTCTCGGGTGATACAGTTGAGGACCCGTACCCTAATACCATAGGTGCGTGAAAGTCAGATATCATATAGAGGACCCATGCCCAACCCAGTTGGAGGGGTCCCCTCTCATAGTAAGGGATCCATTCCCTAACTCTAAAGGAGAGTTCCAATCGATGGATATGTACAAGAATCATTCCATCTCCTAGTAGGAGGGTGACTCTCTGAAATTAGATAGAGGAACCTTTCCCTTCAATGTATGGGGGGGCACTCTCTTGATAGGTAGATGACACATGCCCTACCTAGATGGAGGGTTCCACTCTAAAGTCCCTGGTGATCCTATCCGATCACTACCATTATTGGAAATCGACTAAATAATCATCACACCCAGAATATATCGCATCATATATCGATATTTACTATAGATATCACTATTGGGTTCTATGTGAAAAAACACCAAGGATAGGATACTCATGAGACAAAATTTGAGTCTAAATGACGGAGATACGAGAGGTTGATTTTTTCTCAAAAGGAAACAAGGGGTACATGACTTGTGAGGGGACCCACCTAGTGTGTGGTCCCACTAAATCTTTTGGTAGTGTCCTTGCTAGTATACAACTCGTTAACATTGTATTCAGACCATGTCTCTAGCCGTGTCAGTGTATCTCGACACATGGAGTGTTCTTGGACATGGCCATGCATGTGTACTACCATAGTACATGATGGTCTGCTAACACAAGGACACATAAGATGTGAGGGCCCCAAATAGTGTGTGATACTTATAATTCTATGAAACCCACGCCACTGCAGACAAAACCCTATTTGTTGTGTGTTCTTCAGAATACATGGTGTATAGTCATTTTTTCTATAAAAACTAATATATTATATTGATCTTTCTAGATCTAGGTCCTCCACTACGTATCATTCCTCCAGTGACCCAAAATCAGTGGATATCAGTCTCATTCATCATTTATGACCATCTAGTGTCTAGAAAACCTATTTCTTCATCCCGTGGAGGTTTGATCATCTCCCCACACACCTCTGTTCTCCAGTATTATGTCTCAGATCCAAAATCCATGAAACCATCACTTTTTATACCAAGATTAATCATAGATTCCATCCTTGATCGATGATCTGTTCATCTCATGTCAATATTTCATGAATCTACAGATCTGATCGGGGTCTGATCGGGCTCTGTCCATCCCGATAATGTCAAACAATGACCCTATGGTCGAATGATGACTAACACGAAGAAATTATGGGGGAAAGGGACAAGAATAAGTGTTTAAAATTAATTTTCCAAGAATTCATGGGAAATATATTCAACTGATATGATCTTGGTGATAAAAAAATTGCATAATGAAACAAAACCTGTACAAAAGCATATACAGAGGCCACAATTGGTGACGATTAAGAAGAAATGTGATCATGTTCAGTCAATTTAATCAATAGGGGAATAAACCATGAATTTATGAGTTCTAAATAGATATTATATCATTATTCACTAAATAGAATACTTTCTAATGATTGAGAACTGTTGTTTCATTTTTTTTGTCTCAATCTACCTTGACCCGGAGTCCCATCTTCATCAGATATTTATTTTCTAGTGGAATGAGTGAGAAGATTCTATAAATTATACTAGGTGAAAGTGGATTACCCTATATAATTGGGCATTATTGGGATTTTAAATATTTATTTTAGTTTGGGTAATTAATTAATTAATTAATTATTCCATTGAACTTATCGCCAATGATCGTTTTATCTGAACACCTATCGCCGACCTATTTTATATCTTACATAGGGTAAAAATCATGTTCCAAACTCGACCGTGGTCTCAGATTTCTGATCCAAGCTTATATTTAAGAGTTATCCCATTCTATTAAGAATATGTGCATTCAAAATATAAAATTTATTTCATATTTTAGTACTATTAAATATAGTAACACCGTGCCTTAGAATTTCACGACGTCTTAGCTATTAACATTGAAAATATTTATATAAATATTTAAAATTATTACAATGTAAAAACTAGGTCTATAGAGGTTTTATCCCAAGATAATATTTCACATCAATGAACAAAGCATATACTTTGAAAGTATTACCAAGTAAGGTATTTTTCTAAAAGGTGTAAGTTCACAATAACTATATTTCCCACCAAAAATATTATGGATGGCATGTTGAAATTTTTTTATCTAAATAGAAATATAAATATCACGTGAGAGATAAAAATATAAATGTTATTAACGGATTTATATAGTACAAGTGGGTGTATAGTGGAGTGGGTTCCCTTGAACCAATTTATTTTTTTTACTTTCTATTATTAGAATATTAGTAAATGTATTATCACATGCTGATTGTTATTCAGTGTAACATTAATGTGATAATATCCCTAGAGTATCTATCACATTAAGAGGTAATGATATTTCCCCTTCATAATGATAACCTATATATTCCATGATAGTATTCTTAAGAATATGTGTTATTGTATAGATAATTTCTATCTTATAGGTCACATTTTTTTTACTCTTATGTGCTAGTGGATCATAAGACATTGGGAATTATTCTCATGAATTTTTCACTTGGTAATATCCAAGAATGGTGTTCATGAGGACAAACCCACTTATAGTAATTCCATATTTTATATGTGTCATGGAAAATTTGAATTGATTGGTTTGTATATCCGTCCATGGATTTGATATTGTTTTAGTTTGTATCACGATTCATATAAATTGATGTATGGATGCATACAATTATGACATATACTCATTGAGAGTTAACATATATTTGTTATGTCATATCTAATTTTACACTTATTGAGTAATTCAAGAAAGGTTTTATCCATTTCAACTTAATAGAAGAAGATAACTATGACCCTTTGATTGAAAGTGAAACTATCTAATTAAATCCATGGCCATGACAGTTCATCGATGTGTTCATTTTGGAAAATCAAATAAAGGTAAAATAATCATGTCAGATGATTATACTAGTATACATCCTTCATGATGAGATATCATGACTAATGGATTATATTACAGAATATAATTCATATGAATTTCATTATCTTTAAGATATTAATTATTTTATCTATGGGTACCTTAACGTGTTTCTAGATGCTTATCATGAACTTTAGGTATGTTCAACTTTTTCCACTGAAAAATATGCCAAGAGGGTGTGACAGTAAGTGTATCAAAAATAAAATTAATTATTTAGAATAAATATTATTCTTAACTTGGGAAAAAATAATTATTCAAGTATCATCAACCATATAAATTCAAACACAATATCTCCATGCTTAGAATATTTGTGTTGAATGTTTTCTCTATTTTATTATTTATAATGTTATAAATAATTATTTATTTATTCATTAGTTTTTTGAATAAATTATTATAAATATTTATTTAGTTGTGTGAATAGTAAATACTTTTTTCCATGTTTACTGAATATAATATTTATATATTTAATTAATGGATAATATTTATTTATTTTCATAAATATTTTATTATTCAAGGTTTAGAGAATTTTGAGGGGGATTGATTGGTCGATTTAAGGGCTTCATGGAAATAATTTATTTTATTTAATATCATTTAAACTTATATTAATTTATTTATTTAAAAAATGATATTTAAATATTCAGATGTCAAGTGAAATAATAATAATGATTTTATTGTTAGAAATAGAGAATATATTAGATGGAATATATTTATAAATGTACTAAGAACAATTATCAAATATTTAACACTAATTAAATATTTTGACTTATATAATTTTTAGATAAGAGAGTCATTTGTTCACAACATCGAGACTCTTGAAATTATATGAAACCTTTGTGGGAAAATACTCATCCTCTTTCTTAATAAAAATATATAACATGATAGAATCATTTTTGAAACTGATGAAAATCAAGGAGAGTCACATGATTCCACTACACTAGCACCCGAAATACCGAGAGAATTGGTTAGAAATTTGTGGAGCACGTGAAGATATGACTTATGGTATCATATTTTGGATTCTACACCATAATGATGATACAAAAAGAGAAAAAATTTAATTGATCAATAATAGGAATTATCAAATACATGGTAATTTTTTTAAATTAATTTTAAATTAATTGTGAAAGATCCTCTCAAGAAGATTATATGTTATCTATCATAATGTTTTTAGATATTATCTATTGAAACTGATAAAAATCATTTTTGGGAAACAAATCAATATTTACACAATTCCCAAAAACCCTCAATTTTTTACCTAATAACTACTCATGGCTTTATTCATATTATTGAAATATTAAAAGTGATTTTGAGATTTTCTATTTTGGACTTATCATAAAACCTTAAACTAAAAAACAAATGAATCATAGTTTAATTTTGTTAAATTACATGGAATATAGTCTTACATATATAAAATGTAAACTACATAGAGTGGTATATTCTTTATGATCTAATTTCATTAAATTAGATCCAAATCTGTGTAATTAGCATGAATTAATGGCTCCTTATTTGTAAAGTAAAATTACACTACTCTTAGGAACTATTTTCACGATTTTATGACATCATAATCTATATGAAGAATTCCCCTTATGTGTCACAACCTTTAGAAGGATACCATTATACCACCAAATGAATATGAGTTATATCCATAGATATATTTCTTCCCAATAAATACATGTGGGTTGATTCATGTTTTTTTAGGAAACATAGTGACATCTAGAAAACTTATCAGAACCCTAGACACAAAATATTCTTTCATACAAGGTCTCAATGTGGGGGTGTTTCTCAATAATAGTTGGTCTTATACACTAAGATACTATATAATTAAACATATAACTCATGTTTTGGGTATCATTATAGGGATCACTTCTAGTTATAACTCATTAATAGAGTAAAAATGTCACTCATAAAACTACATATGTCTCGATTCCTATTTTCACAGGATATGTAGAAATGACCAAATATAATTTCTTGGGTACAATAAGTGGATCTTATTTCCACTCCATCCTAGTGTTTGGGTTATCATTATTCATGTTTTCAATTCTATAATGTTTTTAAATTAGGACCAAACCCTTCCATTTTTCACTTTGCATGAGTCAAATTTTCATAGAGAAACCATACCCAAACTACATGTGGATTGGTTTCTTTTTTATAAGATACATAGTGATATTTGAATTATATATCTTAGGAACATACAAAATCATAATCCAATTCAACACCCTTTAAAAAATATGCAATCGCCAAACCTTGCTCATTTGGTACATGAGTGTTCTGATGATTTTTTTAATTCCCTCCTTCTGTTCACCACACATAATATATTAATTATTTGAGTCACCAGAAACTGTTCATGGATACTATTAATGAGTTCATTTAATTCCAATAGTTCTCATATTCTTGGTATTGAAATATTTTCTACATATCCAACTACTAATTCATTGGAATATTTTCATCCATAAGAGAAAGTCCCCTAGCCCCCTACACCCTCAATGATACTTCTATAGAACCCATCATTCAAATTTGGTCAGTAGTAATCCCCTTCATGCTTGTATTATCATTTGAATTTTCTATTCCAATATACTATGTTATGTTTTACGTCATTCATATTCCTTATTCAATGGTGTTTTAGAACTCCTAGCTACTAATACCTATTTTGATTTTCACACCACACACCATGTATTGGTCCAAACACGATGTCCTCAAACTACATGCACTCCTCATTGATGTTGTATATACTAGTACTGGTATCTCCATTAATGTTATGTTTTACTTTCCCTTTTTATAATTTATACTACTAAATATTTTTTTTCAATTCTATATAACCTAAAGTCCCATTAAATATTACTGTAAATACATCACAACTTTATACAGTTTGTTGATCCCATGAATTAATAGGATGTTGAGAGATGAAGTAGATATTTTTATAGTACTGGATTCTTTTTTCTATAAATAAATTATATTCAAACTCATATAAATTTTTTTTATTATGTATGATTATGGGTTTGAAGTCATTTTCAATGAATTTGAATTTGTTTTGAATATTTTTGGACATTTCTGAAGATGGAAATATTTTGTAATGAATTTTAACCAATTCCTTAATTTTTAAGGTTTTTCACACTGATAAGTAAATTGAAAATAGAAAATTTCCCAAAATTAAAAGTCATTCATTTCAATAAAATTCAAAATTTTATTATATCTACAAGTACAAATAATTGAAAAGGGGAGGAACCTTACTGTAGTAAGTAAAGACTCTATATTCAGTAAATAATTATTTTTCTGAGTAGATTGTTTGAAATTTTAAAAAGTATTCAATAAATAATAATTCATTTAAACAAGGCATGATACATAGGATTTATTTTTGGGATCATAAAATTTCTAATTTCCTTTAACTACTATTATATACAAGAAATTTCATATATAATAAATTCTATACATAATATTTTATATCTATTTTATATTGTTATTCCATGTGTATGAAAGTATAATTTAAAACATTTTAATCTGATACATTATATATTTTACTTCACAAAAAATATAAAATGATAACGTTTAATCCATTGTCTAATGTATTAAAAATCATGAAGGGAATTCATGAAAAAATTCATTGAAAAATATTTTCCATACCATGTTAATATGGCCACACTTGGGAAGATAATGAAGAGATGTTTTTAACATGAATTCACACCTAGATGGGAAGCTACAATAATTATTATCTTATCTATTTTGAGGTTATTAAATGTGTCACACTATAATTCATGGTGTCATACCATCTTCATGTAAACCTAAAGAAGAAGAAGAAGAGTTTGACCATAAAGAATATTTTCATTCTATATTGAGATAAGAATTTGCAGAAGTGGTTTAGGAATAATGTTTTATCATGATACAACATGAAATATCACACTATGATGACCTATAAAAATTAAAGTATAATAAGATGTGGGATAAGTGAAAGAAGAAGTTGATAACATTTCAAGATAGTTTCTTTTGTGAATTATGAATTTCAAATTAAAATTTGAATAATGACATTAATTATATCTATAATAGAAAATTAAAATGACCTAATAATTTTACACATATTATTATATAATTTTTAATATAAGAATCCATTAAATTCAATCCAAAGACCTCAAGGACTAGTTTCATTGGAAGACTAGTTTCATAATACAACAATGCGTGGCTAAAATAAATATTTTCAATTTTATTCTACATAATGAGATCCTAAATCCTTTCAATATTATAAAACTACATGGGATAACCTAGGGAATACATTGAAAAAAGGGATGATCCAAAAATAACAAAAAGGTAGAAAACATGATAGTGAAACATAATGTGTGAGTCAAGGATATACAATGATATTATAAAAAGTGAAGTTATATGATTAATCACATGGAAGAATGACCTAAATACCATGGTATCATAAGAACCTGATATCAAAATAAATGTGGTAGAAATATAAAAAATTAAATAAAAATAATTCAAGTATAACTAGTTAGAAAACATCACATGGTTTATAGAGTCCCATAATATATTAGTTTCACTACCTAATCCCATACATGAAATATTAGGAGATTAAAAAAATTCATAATTCATTGGAGGTCTATATAATCCCTACCCATCCCATCACATTAATTTCATGAATATTCACGTGTTCCACAGAAGTAAATTAATCATAATACATAACTTAATAATTTCCCATGGAAAGAAAATGGGATTCATAATCTTTCCTCATATCATAATCAAAAGAGTTTTATTAAAGAACGAATTTGATAAGTGATCATAAGCAATGTATTACCCAATTAAATTAAGGTAGAGTGAGAATGGTATACATGTAAGATAATTATATACAATATTTATAATTATTAAAAATCATTAAAGTTTGTTATTTATGATTAATAAAAGTAATTTTAAAAATATTGAAAACATTTTTGTAGAAAATAACCTTCCAACAATGAAAATTAATTTTGAAAAACAAAAATTAAAAAAATAATTTGAAAATAATTTTTGTTGAAAATAACATTTTAAAATTATACATTAATCATAAAGGAAAATAATTGTCTTGATGGAAGAAATTACCCTTCATTTTGTACAAATCAAAAATACAATCCTTTAACATTTTCAGTAAAAAGTCAAGAAGTAAATTGTTTGGAAAATTAAAATAATATTATTTATTTAAAACATTTTTAAAAAATTAAAAAAGGGTAAAAATTAATTTTAAAAGTCACATGATAATATTTAAAAAAAAATTGAAAATATTTTTAGAAAACATGGATATGGAAGAAAAATGATTTTCAACTAAAGAGATAAATAGAGTCATATTTTATTTAAAACATTTTCTCAAATATTTTATTAATCAAAGAGATAAAAATGGAATTGTTACTTGAAAATTTCAGGAATAACAAAATTATATAAAAATTAAATGGTATTATTATTCAATAATTATATAATTTCCTAAACATAAATAATCTCAAATAAAATGGGATAGGTACAGAAACCTTTAACAATTTAGAATATTATTAATCATAACTCCAATGGATGAAGAAGAAGAATTGTAACTTAAAATATCGTGAATTATTAAGGATTCATGATTTAATATATAAAGGTGAAGTATAGCCAAAATCCTAGGAGCCATTCAAAACCAGTCCTAAAAAACATATTAATCAAAACGAAAGATGAGTCAAGAAAACAGGGGGTTGTTGCAAAACTTAGAATACATAACAACAAACATATTCTCCTCCACCAATAAGGAGCAGTAGTCCAGGGCCGGGAAATACCACATCATTTCCATCACCAAGATTTATCTCTTGTACAATGCATCCACCACCTAATTGGCCTCCCTGTAAGCATGGGAGATAATAAAATTTAAATTATTCACATTCTTGAGACAATCAACCCATTTTGGATGCACTCTCCAAGGTACATTCCGCGTGCTTGTTTCCAAATCTTGAACCGCAAGTTGAGAGTAAGATTCACTCAATAAGAGGTTCCAACTATGATGGACTACATACCTAATTGCATGAATTATCCCCATTAACCGAGCCTCAATAGAAACACCAATATGAGTAAAATGATAAAAACATCCTTTCACAAAACCACAAAATATGTGGAAAAAACACCACACCTTGATGGACTGAGTGTACTAGAAGAAACTCCATCTATATTAACATTGATCCAAGGGTTGATCGGGGGTATCCAGTGAATATATTTGAGCATTAGAGGCTTCTACGGCTTCCCAACAACACCCAATTCCTGAAAAATGGTCAAGTTTGAAATACTGTTGTGCATTGACCTAATTGAACCTTCGAAGCAGCACATACCTCTTGGTGGATCGCCAGTCTTCCACACTGGGTATGGACTAGCCTGCTATCAAAAGGTGAAGCATTTTGAGTAGCCCATATGGCTGCATTCACAGCCACAACAGACATGAGAAGAAGAATGTAGACCTGATCACTGTAGTTGACACCAGGAATCCCTACCAGCAGCTCAGGAAGTAGTAGATGTGGATTTAGGTTCAACCCGAACAAGACTCCAACATACTCCCATAGCATCCGTGCATAGGCACATTTCATAAACAAGTGCTGGATATTCTCCTCTGCACACATGCACAGGCAGCAGACTGATGCAAGATAAAAACTAGACTACTTGAGCTACTCCTGAGTTGGTATACGATTTTCCATATATGCCAGATTAAAGAAAATCAAGTGGGCCGAATGAATAGCGACCTGTATTGCAACAGCCAGGTTGGTGAATGATAGAGCCCCCCCACAAACCATCTGATAATAATCCCTACTATTAAATTGGTCATTTATGTTATGCTTCCATATTAAGGTATCATAGTCCATGAACTTATATGATTGAATTTACAGTTTCACCTGAGAGGGGACCATGCTATCAAAAAGATGCACGAGAGTTAAAAATTAGTAATGTAAAGGTGCCTTGCATCAATAGGAAAATGCATGCTATCTTGGAGAGGCTGCTCAAGCCTTTGCGTGCTCCAATAGTTAAGAGAATAATACTTACAGACCGGCCACTTGGTATCATTCATAATCTACGTGAAAGAATATTTGAGAGATGCCCAGACCAACAATGCAAGATAATATTTAAGGCAATTGAGTGACCTTCCTTTGAAATGATTAGTTTAGAAATCACCAGAATTATCACTGGAAATCAAACCCCATGTAAACTTTTCAATGAGACCATCATTAAAAGTCCTCATGTCCTTGAATCCAACACCTCCAGGTTCAACTGGTTTGATACATTCCTTCCTGGAAACAGTGATGATCTTGCATTCATAAAATGACCTTGTCCAAATAATGTTCTGTATCATGTTTTTCAGCTCTTTAATGATACCCCTGGGCCACCGATAAATAGAAAATGATTAAAAAAACTTAGATGTTATCACTAAACTAACAAGACACACCCTCCCAGCCATGGACATCGCATTCCCATTCCAACTATCAAGTTTATTCCCAATACCAGAATATATAATCTCCAAGTATTGTCTCTTCAACTTTCCCCAAAATAGAGGAATACCAAGGTATTGAAAGGGAAAAGAACCCCTTTGAAGCCCTAGGCATCTAATTATCCTGTTTTGTTTCCCAATCAGTACTCTATTTCCAAAAAAAATGAAAGACTTTTCCCAAATTATTTCTTGACCAGCCACCTCTTCCTAATGCTTAAAGAGAAGCTTGATGAAAGAAATTTTCCTCCTTGAGGCTTACCCAACAAAGTGGATGTCATCATCATATAAAAAATGAGATGGAGCAAAACCATTCCTTTCAGCCCTAATTTTCTTGTAAATACCCATGTGTGAAAGTTCATTGATACATCTTCTAAGATAAGCCTCATTAACAGCAAAATTTAAGGCTAGAGAGCGAATCTCCTTATTTTACACCCTTGGTACAAAGGAAAAATCCTTTAGGTATGCCATTAATGAGAATGGAAAACCTTGATGAACCAAGAATAATATTGATCATCTTGATGAACACATTGGAAAAGACATATCTTTTTAGAACTTATAAAAGATATATGTAATTGGGTTTGTCAAAGGCCTTTGAGATTTCAATTTTTAGTGCAAAATTCCCTTCCTTCACCGTCCTTATCATGAGATTGACACTTTCCGAGGTAGTCATGAGACAATCCTGAATATTCCATCTTGGAACAAGTCCAAATCGATTTGATGTAGTCATGTCACCGACCATCTGACCCATTCTATTCATGAGAATCTTACTAATCATCTTGGGAATAGTATTCCCCAGTGCCACTGTCTTGAAATCCTTTATATCAAGGGCATTTCATTTTTCTGGGTAACAGAGCAATGAAGCATGAATTCATCCCATACGGCAAGTAATAGTGCTTAAATATGTCTTTTATTGAAAGGGTAAGATCATCATTCAATATATACCAATAAGACACAAAATATTTAATAGTAAATCCATCTGGGCCAGGGGAACTCTCCACATTAAGGGATTGAAGGGCTGCTCTTATTTCCTCCTTAAGAGGTGGGATAATGAGATATTGATTCTCATGCTCCTCAATGCATGAAGTGAATTTCCCAACCATTTTATGTGTATTGACCTGCCTATCATCATAATATAATCACTAAAAGTACTCCACATTAGCCAACAAAATCTCATTTTTGTAAGCATAGAGTTGACCATTAATACTGACCCTTGTATCCCATACTCAGGCACTTTTCCCCTATGCAATCAATTGAAAAACATGGAATTCCTATCTCCATATGTTATCCATCTAACATTGAGTTGAATTCTCACCAACCAATCCTTGATCATTAATAAGTCATCCAACTTATTAAGGGCCATGACTTCCACCCGGGATGAGGTTTCCAGGTGCTAATTTCGTGTCTGGGCACGAGAAAGTTCCTCCTCAACAGCCTAAATGTCACAATAAATTTTAGAAAATGATTTTTTACACCATTTTTTGAGGTGCCTTGAGATATTTAAATTTTTCCATAAGACTCTGAAGAGGACTCCTAATTGGTTCAATCCTCTAAACTTGCAGTACCATTTCCCTGCATGCATTATCCATAATCCACCCATTATTAAACTAAATAGGAAAAGGGCTCGACCTTGTCACACATGTATTGATGTCCACAAAAATCGGGTTGTTATCAGAGTGATATTTAGGGAGAGTGAAACCAGAAATCCCATGAGCAGCATCCTGATCAGCCATATGAACAAATCATCTATCTAGTTTGCTTGATTGCCTTGCATTCTAGTTGTATCTACCCCATTTAAAATCAGCTCCATCAAATGGAACTTCAACAATATTTCACTGGTCAATGCATATATAGAAATCCGAAGTAGCAATCCTATTAAAATTACCAGTAGTTTTCTCCTCATGCATCAACACCGTGTTAAAGCCACCAATGGATAACCATTCCAGATCCATCCACCCAAAAATATCTTTGAGATCCTCCCATAATTCTTTTCTCCTAATATAATAGTTGAATTCATACACACAAGAGGCTTAAAAATCATAATCATCAATGCTGAAAGAGATAAGAATGCTTTGAGACTTTCCCAAGCAAGAGTTAATATGAATGGATTCATGTTGAAGCACCCACAGGTGGTCCATCTCAGCTTCATGTAGGTCATGTTCCACAAAATTGTACCCTATGTAGTCCCATTTTAACCCTTTCCAATTTTCAAAGAGTATTTTTGGTTCAGCAATACCAACAAGCATATGTTTTGGGTCCATGATGAAATGTCTAAGGACCTTTTCCATATGGAAGTTTCCCCACCCTTGACAGTTCCAGAAAACAACTTTCATTGAATATAGGACTTTCCCCTTATCTAGGGGACAACCTTTGATGCCATTATAATGACCCATACTTTACATACATTGTTAATTCTTCAAAATTGAAGAACACTTATTACAACATATAACAAAACCATGAAAGGACCTTATAGGTATAGTGTCTTTAGAAACTGGGAAACATAAACAACTGGTTCATAAAGAATCTACATTTTCTCCCATTTATTTCATCATATCTAGAGTCCCTTTTGGAATATCCTACTTAATAACCCTATTTCAGACCTGGGGGAAAGAAAACATACAAAAGGGTTAGCTCAAATGCTTAGTAAGGGTAAACAAAAGAAAAATCAATCACACCATATTCATAAGAACATAAAATTTTGGAAATATTAACCTGCAAAAGAAATCATAATTTCATATCATGGGATAAAAAATAGAAGTGAAATTTAATCCCAATAATCATAACTTAAAACATGAAACTTTGTGTCATACACACATAATCATAGAGAATAATTTCTTAGTAGTCAAGACTCATAGCCCAGACTATCTTAGCGGACAAAGTCCATTTCTGAACCGATTTCACTCCTCGTTTCAGTCCTGTTTCACTAAACTGGATTAACCTGGCGTTCCAGCCATGTCTATATCACGAGATATAAATCATTACCCAATGAATTGGTGGTAAATATAGGTCCCACTCATCTCATAATGAAACCATTCTTATGTGTTCCACAAAATCATAAATCATACATCATAGCCTCACCCATGCAAAAAAATGGGAATCTTAAACATCATGCCATCATTACATAATCCATATAAGATAAAAGGACATCATAAACATAATTCCATCATAACAAAATCAAATCAATGTAAAAATATGGATAGAAATAGAACCCTATATTATCTTAGATGGAAAATAATTTTGATAAAACACTTGAACTCCGTTCTTGAGAAAATATCCTTTCTACTTCAAAAACATTTTCCTTTATTAACATGTCTTACAATTTTAAACTAAAATAAGTTGATTAAAAATAAACTTGAAAACTTGTAGAGGAAGCTTCTTGAAAATAATGTTTTAAAAATCCATTCATGCCGTATAAGTTAAAAAAACATTTTTCTCGTACTTTTGTCGGAAGAGTCAAAAAGTACCGCGTACAAAAGACGACAAAAGATTCCTTTCATTTATTTTACTAAAAACTCACCGAAGGGTAAAATTGGATTTAAAAAATTGTTGGTGGATGGAAATAATATTACAGATTTAGGAAACATGGATGTGGAAGATAAAATACACCCCAGTAAATACCAAATTATAAACAATATCGCATAAAAATGAGATTGTGATATTTTCCCTTACCTTAGGTCTAGATTGCTTCGTAAGTGTCCAGAACTCCTGTATAATGATTTAAATAATGTCATTGACTTATTCTAGAATCATACTCACTGTTATGATATCATATATGGTCATATTCATAGTTTCTTATTAGTAATATGTCATTGCAACTTGTTATTCCGGTGTTTATTACTTTTTGTTCTTATGTGTGTTCTGTCGAATAAATTCTTATTCTTCTCTTTAGGTTATAGATACCTCATTTCCAGAATGGTATTATTGTACTATATATAATATTTATTCATTAAATTCATTTATATAATCATAATGCAATGAAGATCATGTAAAACGAGTCACATCACATCGTGGAAACGGTATTCCGTACGTACGCACGAGCGATGATATCGTTCCCATGGTCGTGGAATTATATTGGAGTGTATGTATACTATTAAATAATCAATATCACTTTAGAATAATCATATATATTTATTATTTACACCATTATACCCATCCAAGTAAGGTGGTGGTGGAAAATAGATTACACCACGGCGTGGAGACGGTATTCCGTACGTACGCACGCGCCGTGATTTTGTTTTCCGTATGATGGATAGATGGTGAAATAGGGTTGTTTCATAATTATAATAACATACCAGTATATGAGTGATACTGATTTTATTACTTCATAATGAAACAACTAAAGAAGAAGAAGTGGAAGAAGAAATAAAGTTGAAAGAATCGGTAACGGACATTACTTCTTCTTTGAAGCGCCTCTTTGAGACCTCCTCTTAGGGCACTAAAATTGGTCTTTGAAGAAGACCAGGACCTCTAGGATGTTTCTAGGGAAGTTGAGAAGAGAATTTTTCAGGGGTTGGATGATATTTAAGGCTCAAAGTGGTGTGAGGAAGAGAGGGAGGAGGTTCCCTTTTATAGGGGAGGAGAGGGGCACCTTTGGAAAAACTAAAAATATTATTTTATTATAAAGTCATATTCGGTTTTCAATAGCTCCAAATTGATTTATTTCGAAGATAAGGTGGGTATGGGTCTAAATCCTCTCATAAAATATAATTTAGACAAGTTTAGGGTTCTATTTTAACCTTATCATTTAGATTAAACTCTAAGTTAAATAATTTAACTTTTACCGTGTCTTTTTGTTTTCTTACACTATATGGTTAATAAACTTACTATAACAAGCCAAAAGAACCCAAATTTCTTTATTGGTAATATATATAACCTTATCTAAGTCATTTGGCCGAACCTTATATTTTTAGGAATAAAATAAAAATTAATAATAGAATATTTGTTTTTAAAAACAATTTTATGTCAATTTTGAAAGTATTTGGTAATTGATTTTTGTGATAATCATAACATAAATATTAGTTCAAAAAAAGTTAATTAAATCAGTAAGAATATGTAATATTAACCTTTAAAATTATTTCAATTCATAAAAAGTCTCAAATTACATTTATTTGGGTATTTATAACATCAATTATGTCAATATTTGAATAATAAGATAATTACTCCATCATCATTGTGTCATAAATAAATTAAATTATTTAATGTATTAAAATTACAAATAAAATACCATTATGTATAAAATCTTTTTAGATTTCTAATTAATATTTATAGTTGAATTTATCTTATGTATAACCCTATATTAAAAATTCATTAGTTATTAAACCTTTATTTTAACTATTTTAACCCTTCTTTAAATAAATTAATAATAAATGTCATAATCTAATCCATGTGGGCCTAAATGGTCATATTTTATTCCTACGGTTGATTTTGGTCTAATTACACTTATCCAATATAATTATTACATATGTTAGGGTAATAATAATAACATTTTTACCCTTAATTTCCCTATTCACTTGTAACCGTGGTAAAAAAAGTAAAAAGTTACTATTCACCAAAAATTATTTTCATCTCATTGAACAACATTTAACTCCTTGATATTAACCGTGTCTCTAGGATTTTTGAAATTCCACTCACATAAGCGGTAAAATTATGTTTTATGTAAATTTGCAAATTCTCCTAGGAGGTGGGTAAAAGATGGTGAAAAGTTCAATAAAATTTTTATATATCTAAAATTATTATAAAATGACTCCAATGAATTTAATTGAACTTATATAGGTATTATGTATCAATTTTGACCTAAAATAAATTTAAATAAAATAAATAATTATTAAAATAAAAAGTCGGTTTTTAAATAGTAACCCAGTGTTTTCACTATTCATCAAAAATGGAAAGTTTTCAGAAAAATATCAAAATTTCACCCTAGGATAATTTAGATATTACGAATCCAAAAATGAAGTCCGTTTTGAAAGATGAAAATTACAAAATTTAAAAAAGTGGGTATTACTATTCATAACAGCTAGTTTTAATAATATTTTAATAGCATATCGTTGTTTAGTGAAACTCGGTATTGCGTGAAACGCAAGCTATCGAGGAAGGTCACGATTGTGTGTAAATCAAGCCAAGATAGTGTTGTATGTAGTGAAATATTCCTTTGATGATTTATATAACATAAAAAAAATATTTCTCCTAAAAGTCTCGGGTGTTACATTCTACCCCCCTTAAAATAAATTTCGCCCTCAAAATTCGTCACTTTGTAACAAGCAGATAAGGATACCTTTCCCTCATCATATCCTCAAGCTCCCATGTAGCTTATTCTAATTGGTGGTTCCTCCATAAAACTTTTACCAAGCGGGTGGTCTTGTTCCGTAGGACTTTTTTGCTACGATCTAGAATCTCTATCGACTGTTCTTCATAAGAAAGATCTTGTTCCAGCGGTACAACTTCTGAGCTGAGTACATGTGAAGGATCAGGTAGGTACTTTCTCAAGAGATATACATGGAACACATCGTGAACTTAGGAGAGATTCGATGGAAGCGCCAATCGGTAAGCTACCATCCCAACATGATCCAGAACTTCAAAAGGACCGATATATATAGGGCTCAACTTTCCCTTCTTTCCAAATCTCATGACCCTCTTCCAGGGAGATATTCGTAAGAACACTTTATCACCCACTTCAAACTCTAGGTCTTTTCTTCGGTTGTCGGCATAATGTTTTTGTCGACTCTGAGCTGCTATTATGTGTTGTTGAATAGACCTGACCTTTTCTGCCATCTCATCAACAAGATCAGGTCCTAATAGCTTTCTTTCCCCAATCCCAGCAAGTTAGAGTCCTGCATTTATTTCCATAGGGAGCTTCATAAGGAGCCATCTGAATACTGGAGTGAAAGCTATTATTATAAGAAAATTCCACCAAAGGTAGGTGTTGATCCCAACCACCTTTGAAATCCATAGAGCAAACTCTCAACATATCCTCTAGAGTTTGAAATGTCCTCTCAGACTGACCCTATGTCTGAGGATGATAAGCAGTGCTGAAACTTAACTCTGTATCCAGAGTATGCTGAAGACTTCACCAGAACTTTTAGGTAAACCTCAGATCCCGATCAGATATAACAGAAAGTGGTACTCCATGGAATCTTACCACTTCCTTTACATTTATCCTGGCAAGCTGATCTAGAGAGAAATCCTCTCTAATTGCAATGAAGTGTGCCGACGTTGTAAGACGATCAACTATGACCCAGATAGCATTATTGCCTTTGGATGTTTTAGGAAGTACAGTGACAAAGTCCATAGTGATGTTTTCCCATTTTCATTCTGGTATGGGTAATGGTTGTAACATCCCCTTGGACTTCTGTCTCTCATCTTTAACTTGCTGACAAACCAAGCATCGAGAGACATATTCAACAACATCTCTTTTCATGCCATCCCACCAGAAGTACTCTTCCAGGTCCCTATACATCTTTTTGCTTCCAGGATGAATAGAGAATGAAGAACTATGAGCCTCATCTAGTAGCTCCTTTAATTCTGGGATGGGAGGAACACAAACCCGATTCCTAAACTTTATTATCCCATCACAATCAAGGTTGAATTCAGGAATATTTCTCACCTTCTTTTGTAACTCTACATCTTCTTTATGCGCCTCTTTAATCTTCACATGCATAGATGGTTGAACATTTAATTGAGAAAGATATGATTTTCCCCTTCCATTATAATTCCAATATCCATCCTTTGTAAATCCATAAATATTGGATCTTTTGTGATCCTCATCATGGATAAGCTAGTATGGTCTTGTCGACTTAATGCATCTGCCACCTTGTTTGATTTCCCATGGTGGTAATGAATTGAGTAGTCGTAATCCTTAATCATCTCCAACCATCTTATTTGGCGCATATTCAGCTCCTTTTTTGTGAAAATATACTTTAAACTTTTATGATCAGTATAAATATCACACCATTCTCCATAAAGATAATTCCTCCAAATATTTAATGCAAAGATTACCGCAGCTAACTCCAAATCATGAGTTGGGTAATTTTGCTCATGGATTTTCAACTGCCATGAGGCATAAGCTATCACCATATCATTTTTCATAAGAACGAACCCCAATCCCTTACTGGATGCATCAATGTAGATCACAAACCTTTCTCCACTATAAGTAAGTGTGAGCACAGGTGCACTGGATAACCTTCTTTTTAACTCCTTGAAATTCTCTTCACATTCCTCCCACCAAACAAACTTAACTCCTTTCCGAGTCAACTTGGTGAGTGGATTAGATAATCGTGAAAAATATTTCACAAAACGTTGATAATATCCAGCCAAACCAAGAAAACTTTGGATCTCAGTTACTTTTGTTGGTATTGACTATCTTTCGATAAACTCTATTTTTTCTGGATCCACATATATCCCCTCTTTTGATATTATGTGACCCAAAAATGAAAATTTTTGAATCCAAAATTCACACATGGTAAATTTGGCATAAAGCTTCTCCTTTCTTAGGGTCTTCAATATAATTCTCAAGTGATCTTCATGTTCTTCCTTTCTCTTTGAATAGACAATAATATCATCTATAAAGACTTCCATAAACTGATGAAGATAGTCTCTAAATACTCTATTCATCAGATCCATGAAGATAGAAGGGGCATTAGTAAGACCAAATGGAATCACTATAAATTCATAGTGTCCATACCTTGTACGGAAAGCCTTATTTGGTATATCCTCCCTTTTGACCCTTAATTGATGATACCCTGAACTAAGATCAATCTTGGAAAAGTATTGAGCTCCATGTACACTACTGGAAAACTAACCTTTACCAATGGTTTGGAACCGTTGGTATAGGCCTCCAAACCGTTGGTATAGCCTATACCAACGGTTTGGAGAACCGTAGCCAAGTAAGCCGTTGGGATAGGTCTATACCAACGGTTTTCAAAAAACCCTTGGTATAGACCTATGCCAACGGTTTTGGAAACCGTTGGTATAGGTAATATGAAATCTATACCAACAGTAATGGAACCGTTGGTATATAAATTCCAAAAATAAAACATCCGCTGGGATTTGATCCCAGGACCCCTCGTTTATAATCGAACGACATAACCACTAAGTTAACATCACTTTTGTAAAAATAATTTCATAAATATATATATGTATTATCATAATTATTTAAAATTTTGATATATATAATGTTCTCGGTTAGTAGAGTTGGAAAAAAATTAAAGAACCTATCCCAACGGTTTTCAAAACCGTTGGGAAAGGTCTATCCCAATGGTTTTCAAAACCGTTGGGATAGGTTTGGGTGGGGTGAATGTATTTAGGCCGTAGGTTTAAATTTTGGCTGGTTTTTCCCAACTGTTTTGGTGAACCGTTGGGAAAGGGGCTCAAAACACCACCCTTTCCCAATGGTAGGCTCAAAACACCACCCTTTCCCAACGGTTTTGGTGAACCGTTGCGAAAGGTCACTCTTTCCCAATGGTTCACCAAAACCGTTGGGAAAGAGGCTCAAAACACCACACATTCCCAACGGTTTTGGTGAACCGTTGGGAAAGGGAGGCTCAAAACACACCCTTTCCCAACGGTTTGTTCTAAACCGTTGGGAAAGAGTGACCCTTTCCCAACGGGTTGCCAAACCGTTGGGAAAGGTGGGGAAATCTATGGCTTTCCCAACGGTTTTGGTGAACCGTTGGGAAATGGTAGTTATATCAACGGTTTTTACAAACCGTTGGTATAGAAGTGTTGGGAATGATCATCTTTCCAGTAGTGGTAGTTGGTCAAATAAGTCATCAATGCGTGGGAGAGGATATTTGTTCTTAATAGTGATCTTGTTAAGTTCTCGATAATCAATGCAAAGCCTCATTGATCCGTCTTTCTTCTTAACAAACAGAACAGGTTCTCCCCAAGGTGACGCACTAGGGAGTGTGAATCCTTTATCAATATTCTCTTGGAATTACTTCTTCAATTCCTGCAACTCAATTGTGGCCATTCTATAAGGTGTCTTTGAAATAGGCAAAGCACCCGATACGAGTTCTATTGAAAACTCAACATCACGATTTGGTGGAAGACCAAGAAATCCCTCCAGAAAGACATCGTCAAACTCCCGTACAATGGGAATATTCTTAATCGTGAGTTTCTCACCAACCATTTGAGATAAATAACCTTCATTTAGTGGAATCAAGACCCCTAAGATGGATGAAATTTATACTGGAAGGTTATGTCCATCCTTGCATCGATAGACGATCATAGATTGATCTGGAATATGAAATGTGACTTCCCTTCTTTGGAAATTGATATGATCTCCATATAAAGAAAGTCAATCCATGCCAAGAATCACATCAAATTCCATTATAGGAAGGATCACAAGATTTGTAGGAATCACTTTACTACAAACTTTAATCAGAGAATAATTATAAACATTTGATGTGACTATTGTGCCATTAAGAGTTGTCACAGCTAACTCAACATCTAATTGTTGAGGTAATATGGTGATACCCTTACAAAATTCTTCAGAAATAAAAGTGTGGGTGGATCCAGAATAAATAAAACATTTTCTACTTTAGAGTGGATGGTAAGTGTACCTCTCACCACTTCGTTTTCATACTCCACATCGCCGATAGTAATTGCATGTGACTTTCCTTTGTCTTTAGACTTAAGAGTTTGTTGACGTCGATCATCATCATCAAACCTTGGATTTGGGCATTGATTGGCATAATGCGCCATCTCCTTGCACTTGAAACATCGAAGTGTAGTAGGTTCATTCTAAGTATCCCTTCCTTTGTTTGCATCATTAGACATTTTCTTCCCATTATTTCGACATTCAATCGCCTGATGACCTTGTTTTCCACACTTATAACATTTGCTTGTCCCCTTAAGACAATTTCCTCCATGTTTCATTCCACAATTTGAGCATAAGGGAAAACTCATATTCTTTTTAGTGTGCTCTTTAGATTTTCCTTTGAATTCCATTTTCCTCTTCTTATCCAACCCATATGACTGATGGGTTACTCCAATCTCCATCTCAACTTTGAGAGCACATCAAACAATTTCCTCGTAGCTATTGAAGTCCATTATGGATAACGCCCTTCGAAGACTTGGTTTTAAGCCACTAAAGAATCGATCGATCTTACTCTCTGGTTGGATAATAATTCCGGAAGCGTACCTTGCAAGTCTTGTAAAATTTTCTTCATAGGTACCAACAGATTCATCATCCTTTTTCTTCAGTTCATGAAACTCCTTCTCCATATTTGTTCGAAGAATACAAGGGAAGTACTTATTGAAAAATAAGTTCTTGAACTTGTCCCATTCCATGGACTCAATTTCACCCCTTTGTCTCGTATTCATAACAAGATTCCATCATTGATCAGCATCACCTTCCAAACGATACACTGCTAAGATGACTTTATCATGTTCAGAACATTGAAGAACTGAAAATAAATTTTCAGTGGTACTGATCCATTGTTCAGCCACTAATGGATCAGAAGACCCGCTGAATCAAGGTGGACACTGCCTTATGAAGGATTCAATAGAATTTTGCTCCTTCCTTCGCTCATTTGGAAGTCTTGCATGATTTATAGCTTGAGAAAGTTGTGTGAGCATGGCTACAAGATTTTTCATTCCAGCTCCCATAACATTTTGTTTCTCAAGGGGACAATCATTGCATTGCCCGTCGCATTCCGCATTAACATGGTTCCTTTGGGTTCCAGCCATTGACTAAAACCAATAAGAATAGTGTGAGCAACACTATATACAATAGGAAAACCACATAATCAAGACTAAAATTTTACACTTAATGTTTTATCATAGGTTATTCATGGACATTTCTAAAACACTAAGATTTTGTTCTATGCTTATACATATCCTTAGGTTTCTTAATAAGGCTTTCACATCCTAGTTTCCAAAGGTTGACTATACCTTTCCTTTGATACCAACTATAACGACCCATACTTTACATACATTTTTAATACTTCAAAATCGAAGCACACTTATTACAACATATAACAAAGCCATGAAAGGACCGTATAGGTATAGTGTCTTTAGAAACTGGGAAACATAAACAACTGGTTCATAAAGCATCTACATTGTCTCCAATTTATTTTATCATATCTAGAGTCCCTTTTGTCATATCCTACTTAATAACCTTCTTTTTGACCTGGGGGGAAAGAAAACATACAAAAGGGTGAGCTCAAATTCTTAGTAAGGTTAAACAAAAGAAAAATCAATCACATCATATTCATAAGAACATAACATTTTGGAAATCTTAACCTGCAAAAGAAATCATAATTTCATATCATGGGATAAATCATAGAAGTGAAATGTAATCCCAATAATCATAACTTAAAACATGACACTTTGTGGAATACACACATAATCATAGAGAATAATTTCTTAGTAGTCATGACTCATATCCAAGACTATCTTAGCGGACAAAGTCCATTTCTGAACCGAGTTCACTCCTCGTTTCAGTCCTGTTTCTCTGAATCGGATTAACCTGCCATTCCAGCCATGTCTATCTCATGAGATATAATTATTTACCCAATGCATTGGAGGGAGATATAGGTCCCACCCATCTCATAATGAAACCATTCTTAAGTGTTCCACAAAATCATAAATCATACATCATAGCATAACCCATGCAAAAAAATGGGAATCTTAAAATTCATGCCATCATTACATAATCCATATAAGATAAAAGGAAATCATAAAAATAATTCCATCATAACAAAATCAAATCAATGTAAAAATTGGGATAGAAATAGAACCATATATTATCTTAGATGGAAAATAATTTTGATAAAACACTTGAACTCCATTCTTGATGAAAATATCCTTTCTACTTCGAAAACATTTTCCTTTCATAACATGTCATACAATTTTAAACTAAAAGAAGTTGATTAGAAATAAAATTGAAAACTTGTAAAGGAAGATTCTTGGAAATAATGTTTTAAAAATCCATTCATGCCGTATAAGTTAAAAAATAATTCTTCTTGTACTTTTGTCAGAAGAGTCAAAAAGTACCTCGTACGAAAAAAGAAAAAAGATTCCTTTCATATCTTTTACTAAAAACTCACCGAAGGGTAAAATTGGATTTAAAAAATTGTAGGTGGATGGAAATAATATTACATATTGAGGAAACATGGATTTGGATGATAAAATACACCCTAGTAAATACCAAAGTATAAACAATCTTGGATAAAAATGAGATTGTGATATTTTCCCTTACATTAGGTCTGATTTGCTTCGTAAGTGTCTGAACCTCCTGTATAATGATTTAAATAATTTCATTGAATTATTCCAGAATCATACTCACTATTATTATATCATATATGGTCATATTCATAGCTTCTTATTAGTAATATTTCGTTGCTACTTGTTATTCGGGTGTTTATTACTTTTTGTTCTTATGTGTGTTTTGTCGAATAAATTTTTATTCTTCTATTTAGGATATAGATACCTCATTTCCAGAATGGTATTAGTGTACTATATATCATATTTATTCATTAAATTCATTTATATAATCATTATGCAATGAAGATCATGTAGAACGAGTCGCATCACATCGTGGAGACAGTATTTCGTACGTACGCACGAGCGATGATATCGTTCCCATGATCGTGGAATTGTATTGGAGTGTATGTATACTATTTCAGAATAAATATAACTTTACAATAATCATATATAGTTATTATTTACACCATTATACCCATCCGATTAAGGTGGTGGTGGAAAATAGATTACACCACGGCGTGGAGACGGTATTCCGTACGTACGCACGTGCAGTGATTTTGTTTTCCATAGGATGGATAGATGGTGAAATAGGGTTTTTTAATACTTATAATAGAATACCAGTATATGAGTGATACTGATGTTATTAATTTATAATGAAAAAACTAAAGAAGAATAATTGGAAGAAGAAATAATGTTGAAAGAATCGGAACAGTCATTACCTCTTCTTTGAAGCGCCTCTTTGAGACCTCCTCTTAGGGCACTAAAATTGGTCTTTGAAGAAGACCAGGACCTCTAGGATGTTTCTAGGGAAGTGTATAAGAGAATTTGGCAGGGGTTGTCCGAGCTTGAAGGCTCAAAGTGGTGTGAGGAAGAGAGGGAGGAGGTTCCCTTTTATAAGGGAGGAGAGGGGCACCTTTGGAAAAACTTAAAATATTATTTTATTATAAAGCCATATTCGATTTTTAATATCTCAAAATTGATTTATTTCAAAGATAAGGTGAGGATGGGTCGAAATACTCTCATCAAATAGAATTTAGACTAGTTTAGGGTTCTATTTTAACCTTATCATTTAGATTTAACTCTAAGATAAATAATTTAACTTTTACCATGTCTTTTTGTTTTCTTACAACATATGGTTAATAAACATACTATAACAAGCCAAACAAACCCCAAGTTGTTTATTGATAATATATATAACCTTATATAAGTCATTTGAACTAGCCTTAGATTTTTAGGAATAAAATAACAATTAATAATATAATCTTTGTTTTAAAAAACAATTTTATGTCAATTTTGACACTATTTGGTAATTGATTTTTGTGAAAATCATAATAGAAATATTAGTTCGGAAAAAGTTAATTAAATCAGTACTAATATGTAGTATTAACCTATAAAATTATTTTAATTCATAAAAAGTCTCAAATTAAATTTATTTGGGTATTTATAACATCAATTATGTCAATATTGCATTAATAAGATAATTACTGCATCATCATTGTGTCATAAATAAATTAAATTATTTAATGTCTAAAAGTTACAAATAAAATACCATTATGTTGGAAATATTTTTATCTTTATAATTAATATTTATAGTCTAATTTATATTATGTATAACCCTATATTAAAAATTCTTTATTTATTAAACTTTGATTTTAACTATTTTAACCCTTCTTTAAATAAATAAATAATAAATGTCCTAATCTAATCCATGTGGGCCTAAATGGTCATATTTTATTCTTAAGGTTGTTTTTGGTCGAATTAAACTTATCCAATAGAATTAGGACATGTGTTATGGTATTAATAATAACATTTTTACCCTTAATTTCCATATTGACTTTTAACCGTGGTAAAAAAAAGTAATAAGTTACTATTCACCAAAAATTATTTTCATCTCATTGAACCAAATTTTAGTCCTTGATATTAACCATGTCTCTTGGATTTTCTAAATTCCACTCACAGAAGCGGTAAAATTATGTTTTATTTAAATTTGCAAATTCTTCTAGGAGGTTGGTAAAATGCGGTGAAAAGTTCAATAAAATTTTTATATATCTAAAAGTATTGTAAAATGACTCCAATGAATTGCATTGAACTTATGTAAGTATTATGTATCAATTTTTACCTAAAATAAATTTAAATAAAATAAATAATTATTAAAATAAAAAGTCGGTTTTTAAATAGTAACCCAGTGTTTTCACTATTCATCAAAAATTGAAAGTTTTCAGAAAAATACCAAAATTTCACCTTAGGCTAATTTCGATATTTCGAATCCAAAAAATGAAGTCCATTTTGTAAGATGAAATTTACAAAATTTTAAAAAGTGGGTATTACTATTCATAACGACTAGTTTTAATAATATTTTAATAGCATATCATTGTTTAGTAAAACTCGGTATTGCGTACACCGCAAGCTATTGAGGAAGGTCACGATTGCGTGTAAAGTAAGCCAAGCTAGTGTTTTGTGTAGTGAAATATTCCTTTGATGATTTATATAACATATAAACAAAATATTTCTCATAAAATTATCGGGTGTTACAGCCGTAGTCATCTGAAATTTCCACTTCTTCCCTCTTCCCTTCTTCCCTGGACCATACAGATTACTGTCAGTCCCAAGACCCTTGCTGGAAGGCACGACATCACTTCCATCGACCTACTTCAAAGTTTTATCAGCACCCCCTGTGTCACCAATCTAACAATGGATCACCTGGTCCAAAATGACAGCCCATGTATTAGAAGGACTAACCTTCTCATGTGACCCAATAGTAAGAGAAGTTGTTGCAATTCCACAAGTGATGTCGACTAGATCAGGCTGTTGAGAGTCATCAGCATCATCTGACTAGAAGATTCCATTCAATGGGATGAACATATTTTAATCTTTAAGATTAGAAGGGTCACTGTGGACTTGTGACTTCCTTCAAGCAGCTTTAGAGGGCAATGTTTGCACAATCCCCCCTGAATCAGTTGCAGAAGAAGCCAAAGCATGTCCATAAACACCACCAGCAGACACACTTGGACCCACCTTGGCTGACCGAGGTGTATCCTTTACCACCGAAGAATCCATATGGGAGACCACCAGTTTGATTGGATCATCCCATGTTGTAGCCTCCATAGGGACATTATCAGCGGGATTATCAAGATTCTCCATAGACACAACTTCTGATGGAAGTTCCAGTCCATTTGAAGCCACTGCACCTGGATATTGCATAGGATCAGACACCACCATTGTCTGCCCGTCTATAGGCATAAGAGGCTACCCAGAGACAGATCACTCTTTAGTGACAGGATCCAACTTCTCAGATGGTGACATCTCCTCTAGCACCTTCTAAATACCAACTCCCTCAATCTGGGGTCCATGTGAAGTCGGGTCCTTCCCCTCCTCCTCCTGCATGTAGCATCATCATGTCCTTTCATTTTTCACACACAGCATTCATTATTCCTTTTACATTCAACCAGTAAGTGGCCGAAGAACATACAAATCAAACAGAATTTCAGCTTATGTTCATATATAATATCCATCTTCATACTATCATCCCATTTTGTGAGAAAAACCTCCTCCCCAAGAGTTCTCAACATATCCACTTCCACCAATACCTGTGAATAATGCCCAAACCTTAGATTGATTTTCTGTCGATCTAGCCGAATGGGATTTCCAACAGCCAAACTATATACCATAAGATCCTTGGGGTTCTAATAGAACCAGTTTAGCCTAAAATTTTGAACCCATATCTGAGCATGTGTGCTCCAGAGATTCATGGGATCGAAGTTACGACCCCACTCCTGAATATTCAAAAAACCAGGATTCAGATAAATGGTTCTCTTGATCCATTCCCTTCCGTTGCACTCATCTGTTGGAATGAAAACATGATAATACCCCCTTCCCATCGCAGTCATCCTACAATCATTAAATCCCCACACATTCACAATCCTTTTATTCAGATTATTGAATTTACATAGATTCTCACCTTTGGGAGTTAAGACATTAGCAATGATTGAGTAGAGACATAGGCGAGCCCTTTACTCAACCTCTTCCAGGTTTTTTGACTCATGGGAAACCTTCCCCTTCTTTATCACCCAATCCAGTGGCGGAGTATCAAAGGAGAACTCTAGTCCAGAATCTACCTTCACTACATCCTCAAAATTTTGTCCTAAGCCAACATCTCCAAGAGGGGAAGATCCTAAAGAACCGCAGGATTTTCTCATGAATGAGAACATTTCCCTATGACTAATACAATCATATTTAGCTCTAGATCAATCAAATAAGGTGCATAAAAGAAAATGTTTCTCAATGAAGGTAGTTTTTTTATGAAAACCCTTAACCCAATCCTGATTCATCATGTGTGTTCCATATCTTCAAGAATATTAAACTTATGTTAATTATTTAATTTTTTAAGAAACCTTTTCATTTTTATTATCCAATTTACCTTATTTTTACTATTTTATATTCAATTACTAAACAAATTAATTTCATGTCAAGTGTTTTAACCATAAACAGCTCATATGTCCAAAATCAATTTGGTAGGTTGAATTATGTCAAAGATAAAATTATTTAATCATATATAAAAGTTCATAATGATATAATTATTATTTTAATAAATCCATTATTCTTTTAAAACCATTAATGAATGGTTTTTATAAAAAAACTAACTATGTTATTGTCGTGAAGACGATAGGCCGTACATACGCATGTGTAACATTTCCATTTTTTGATGATCGTGATGGAAAAAAGGTAAGTGTAATTTTATCTTTATAGGATTATAATTATATCATAAATATCATATTATTTATTTAAATACCCTTATATATACCATCCATGTGATGTAGTAAAAAAATGAATCACATCATTTAGTGACGCGGTAGTCCACCATATACAAGAATGACGTTATCATTTTCAATGGATGGAAAACTAAGAAAGTATATAATGTATTAATTTTATAGATTTATTAATATTTCATGAATACCATATAAAAACATAAAATTAATCCATATTACTTATATACAAAACATAAGTGAAAAATGAATCACAGCGCTTTGTGAGGAGGTAGTCTGCCGCACACACAAGAAACGATATCGTATTCCCTTTGAAATGGAAAGTAATAAGTAGTATGTGGTGTTATAATTATATATATATATAATTATATCATATATATATATATATTATTTAAATATTAAATAATTCATTATATCCATCTGTGAGAATCAGTGATGGAAAATGAATTACATCGTTTGTGAGGCGGTAGTCCACCATACGCACAATCAACATATTGGTTTCCCAATTGAGAGAAGATCAGATGGTTGTAGTTCATGCCTTTAGAAAAAAAATATCACTAAATTAATGATACTGATGTTATTATATATTTTTTGTTTTATAATATATGATGTATATATATGAATAAATAGAATAAAAACTTTGTTAAAGACGCTACCTCTTCTTCAGACAACTTCATTATGCTTTCTCCAAAATCCTTTCTATGTTAGATTTAGGAAATAATAATGAATCTACGAAGAGGGTATGTAATTAAGGAAGTGATTAGGGTAGATATTTAATAAATCAATTGGTTTTGAAACTGTTGAAAGGATATGAGAGGGGTGACCTTTCATAAGTGGGGGAGAGAACACACATAAAATTTTTGAAATGAAAGAATTAAACCCCTTTTTTCATTCAAAAAATCTAAAAAATCGACAATTTTTTAACATTAGAATAGAAAAGTGATAAATATGACCATCCAATAGGAA
Source organism: Viscum album (assembly GCA_963277665.1). Classification (NCBI taxonomy): domain Eukaryota; kingdom Viridiplantae; phylum Streptophyta; class Magnoliopsida; order Santalales; family Viscaceae; genus Viscum; species Viscum album. The sequence goes on from OY728151.1 coordinate 501,843,384, forward strand.
TTATACAAGTTTTTAGTCATTTTAAAACCTTATATTTTTAGTTTAACCCCTGATAAACCTATTTTTACCTTAACCATGATAATTAATTTTAAATATCTTAAATACTCATTATTTACAAAAATTACGTTGAAATTATTAGATAATAATATAATTATTATTTAAATATGAAATTAATTTTTCAAAATTCAACTCACAGGAATGGTAGAATTTAATTTAAAATTATACCATTAGACATTCTGTAAAAATGGATTTTCAAGACAAGCATTTTTAAAGCACAATATGATACTATATTAAATATATTACAAATAATCATAATTAATATTTATATATGAATAATATATAATTTAAATTTAAATAATTATTTATTAGGGGTTATTTTTATTAATTAAAATATAGAATCATTAGACACTTTAAAACAATTTTTATAAAAATGTGTTTTAAGCCTAAGAATAAACTTTTTCTAAAATTCTGTATAAAGATAATTTAAAAGTAATTATTTGATTTTAATATAAATAAATAAATAATATTATTATTTTAAATAAAATTAAAATGGTAATGATACTTTTAAATTACATAATTGATTAAAAAGAAATGACTATTTGAAGAAACTCAATATTTTTCACTATTTTTGGAAAATGTAATATTTTCAAAGATATCTTAAAATTTCACTATAAGTTAATATCAATATAAAAATTTAAAAAATTATGTTCTTTTTATAAAATAAAATTTCTAAAATTTCCAAAAAAAAATTATATTATTTTATCATAAAATAAATAAAATCCATTTATGAATGAATCATATTTTTGTAGAATAAAATATATTTTTTATAGTTTAGTTATTATTTGTTAATAATTTCTAAATAAATGTATAATTATTGGTAAATTTACATAAATTTCATAAAGTATTTAAATATATTCATACCCTTTAATTTAATGGCTATGTTATATCTGTCGCATTTAAATAATAATATTTTGAAAATATGTTGTGGTTCATTTAAACATGGTGTTGTATGCTGAATATGCTATCAAGAATAGTGTTTTTGAAAATAATGTGGTTTTAAATTATACCACTTTAAATAAATTGAATCCTCATAATTTAAAAATGTGCTATGTAATTAAGGGTTTGAGATTTGAAGATAAATTTATGGAAAACCCACATCAAAAAAGGGATGTTAAATCATCCACTTTAAAAGAGGGAATGGGAAGTACGATGTCTAGAATAACACATAACTATGGTTCAAATTTGGATAACATTGGTTGAAAGTAAAAATATGAACACAGAAGAAAACATGTAAAAAATTTGATGAGTGATAGAGAACATTGATCTTATTATAGTTAATGATCAATGGAATGTTAAGGACCTAAAACCCATAGATTTTTGATGAGTTAAAAGGCCATTAATTAGAAATATATGAAGGTATAAAGATAACATTATTGTTTTACGATCATTTCTATGAAGTTACATGACTATTTTACAGTTAAGATAGAGAAAACCATAAAATATACATTCCAAATATCTTTTAATTTCATAAACACAATTTCATCATTTGGATGTTCTTCGATCACTTTCCACTTCACCACTTAATATAAGGAATGAATATGCAATATGAAATGTTTTTTTCTTAAAGCACTAAAATTATCTTTTAATGGATAGTGGTACATGTTGTACCCTTATTACACATTGGTTGTTGGTTCAAGCCCCACATCCATGCCAGATATGATGAATTTTTTCCAAAAATATGGTTTTTTTACTTTTTATAAAATTTTAATTCCTATAAAATTCTAAAAAATATATTGAACATCATCAAAATAACATTAATATTCAAAACAGTTTATAACCACTAAGGTTTTCTATACAAATTATTTTTCCCTCAAAACCAAATAATCATAATTGTATATTATTTGTAACGACCTGGAATTAAACATTATTTATTCTAGTGTTTTTAACTACAATTCACATTCAAGTATCTTTTCAGTTTAGAGTCTTAGGGAATTATGATAAACTCATACAGTGTAAACCCATACATCATAAGTGGACACGTATACTCAGTATCCATTTTTTCTATAAAAAGTTTATTTAAAATAAAACATGGTTTCTATTTATGAAAAATATTCATAGGTTTCCTCTTGAACTCATAATTTTCCATAATTTCCCTTAAGAACTAGAAATTTTTTTTTAGAAACATGGGATGAGAACAAAAATCTTAATAAGGGATAGTAAAAGAATAAAATACCATTAGTCCTATAAAAAGAGAAAATGCTTGAAAACTTTATCATAAAGTAATACTTTTCACCCTTAATAAGAAGTAAGTAATTTAAAAATAATATCATTACTTACTTTTTTATAATAATAATATTAAAAAATAAACCCATAGTAAGAATAGATAACACATAAGTGTATCATGGGAAATAATTATACTCAAATGAAATAACCATGAAGTTGACTTCCTTATATGTGACTCTTACAAATGGAATAACCATATAGTCTACTTCCATACACAATTAATTGGAGGGATATCATGTACCATCAATCCATAGTTTTTCATTTAACCACCCATTATTGGTTTATCACATAACCACTCTTAAAATGTCAATGTACCATTATATAACACAACACATAATTCACGTGTACGCGCGAATGACGTTATCAATTTTCTATGCATTGATAAGTAATAATTTAAATGATATATTATCTTTAAAAAATGGTAAATATGTATTTAATATTATTTATAAATTTTAATACAATCATTATAACCATTATTGAGTGACGGTGATGGAAAAAAAATTTCATCAGTTCACGAGGTTGTAGTCCTCCATACACATGAACAATGAATTATTTTCCCATTTTATGGAAGTGGAGATGGATTTTAGTGATGATATAAATAAATTAAAATATTAGTATATTAGGGATATTGGAGTTATTATTTATTCATATTTAAAGAATATTAGAAGGATATGGAAGAATAAATAATATAGAATCACTTAATTAGAAATGATACATCTTTTTAGAAATCCTTCATTGCTTAACACCTTCAGCCACTAAGGTCGATGTTATGCCAAAAATAAGTGATCATTAATGTGTATAGTGATTCTAGGATGGTATCAGAGTAGATATTTTGTGAATAAAATAGGTTTTTAAAAGTGTAGAAAAAAGAAGAATATGTTACCTTTTATAAGAGAGGGGATGAGTACTCTTGGAATTTATCATAATATAAAATTAATATAAATTAATTTTTTAATCCAAATGGATCAAACTGGTTTATTTAGAATATATTATAATGTTCAGTTGTTAAAAATTTTTGAAGTAAAATTATACATGTTTTTACTATTTTATAATCCCTATCCTTTTGTTTTAACCCTTATTTAACTCATTTAACTTTTAAAGTGACAAAATGATTTTTTACCACGTGAGGGTTAATATACACTATAAAATTCCAAAATATCCATAAATGAAAAATTTATGAAATTTGAAAACATATCCCAATAATTTGGATGAATCTAAATTTTTAATTAATTTTTTATCATTTAATAACATATTATTTATTATACAATACTATTATTGTCAATTTTAACACTATTCATTACTTTTGATTTTTTTAAACATAATGCAATAAGTTAACCTTTAAAAAACTCTTTTAATACATCCATAATATATTAAGTTCGTCTATATAATTATTTTATGCGATTAATTATATCAAATTATGTTTATTTTATTATTTTTAATATCATTTATTTGATTTTTCCATTGATAAAATAACAACTTGATTAGCGTTGTGTGTAAATATTTATGGTAATTATTTCTTAAATAAAAATTTTAAAATATACATGATGAATATAAATCATTTATATTTAAAATTTATAGTTATATTCAAATATATATTCTGAATTACCCTATATTATAAATGTTATAGTTATTAAAAAGATGAGTGTGACATCTTTTACTTTTATTTAAATAAAAATCATAAAGATATTAAAGTCATATAAGTGGATAAAATAGGTCATAAATTAGATCCAAGTATTATTTCGGTCGATAATAACACATAAAATTAAATTATTACAAGTATAATCATTATCATAATTATATTTACCATTAATTACCCTATTTACCCTTAACCGTGGTAATAAAAATTATTATGTTTTATATTCATATTGTACAAAAATAAAAGGGACATATTTACTAAATTTTTACCTCTTATTACAAATATAGAATCAATTTCTCAGAATTCAAAAACAAAAAAGTGGTCAAAATTAATCCAATATATGGGATGAGAAAAGGGGTTTTAATGTAAAAAAATTCAAAAGTTTGAAATGTTTTTATATCAAAATTAAATATGAAATGATTCCAAATAGGTAAATTGGATTAATATATGTATAATTTATAAAATTTTACTTTTAAACTAATTTCAAGTATAATATAATATTTTAATATATTTAGATGAAATGTTAGTTTTAAATTAAAATGCTGTATGTTTTCAGTACTTATCAAAAAATGAATCTTATTAGAAAAATACTAAAAATTTAATCGAAGAAATTTTTGATATTAATATTAAAAAAAATAATTTTATTTTTTCAAATAAAAATTTATTAAATTTTAAAAAAATTCTTTTAAAAATTGTGCACCATCAAAAGGTAGAAAAAAATGCGTTAGAAAAGAAAATATTACTATACATAAAATTGGATTTATTTTTATATCATGTATTGAAAACACATTGGATAAATTATAAACATTACATTGAATATTATATATATATATATATATATTTCATTAATATAATAAAATAATACTAATTTGTAATATTATTGGTATTAAACACACTTGTGCACATTTAAATAGTTTTTCAGAAAAAAAAATTCCTTTTATTTTAAAAATTGTTCTATTTTCATTTGTAATTAATTAGTCGCCAAATAATTCATTATATATACATATATAAACCATATTTTTATAATTTAGTTAATCATGTTTTTATCCTACATTCTAACAGCTAGGAAATAAAAGTAACATTTAAATAAAAATATTTAGTTTACTGGTTATGATTGATATGGAATATCATCTACACTATCGAACAAATTCATTCATTTAAAAACATTGGGATGTTACATTCTCACAATTTTGACATATTTTATCCTCCCAATTTGAAATCACTCTTGGTAAAAAAGGGTTCAACTATTCAAAATACATTTATTGATAGCCCATATAATAAAAAGGATTAATAAAACATCCAATTTAAAAGAGAGAAAGGAACGTCCAAAGGTCGCATGAGATAACACATTCTAGGGTTACATGTAGCAAAACAAGTACATTTAAGAGAAAACTAACTATCTTGTTCTAATGTGGATTGATAGAAAACATGGTCATTATGAAGTTATCAATCACAAAACCACAATTCTGTGATGGGTTAATATGCCATTTATTTCTTATTAATAAAAGTAAACATATAATGTTATTGTTTCATGATACATTTCCTAGAGTTGAGGAATTATTTTAATATATGGACTAAGAAAATAATGATATATACTAACTTGAAAATTTTAATTTTATCATTGAATCAATTTACACTAGTAACACATTTCATTCTCCACAAAATGAGTATTAAAAAAAGTTTTTTTACACATAAATCATTAGAATATACTTCTTGAGAATCAGATAATACACAAAATTAAATCTATATATTCCCCCTGTCATTAGACATTTACCAAAACCAAAAAATTTAGGATAAGAGAAGGTAATTATTGAAAAATAATAAATATTTATTTGAAAAAAACCTATTTTAATCTCCAAAATTGGACAACAACAACAAAATTTCAATATATATCATTCAAAAAATAATTATCCATCCTCAAGACTATTCAAGACTAAAAACTAAAACAAAAAAATCAAAAGGATTTGATCACATAATCTTCATAATATCATTAGTTAATCATAATGTCTTATAACAAAAATTTAATTACCTAATTCACATAATCTCTAAGATATGAAAACCATTTCCCTAAATAACATGAATCACCATATGTACACTATTAAATTATAGATGCTTCCAAAATATAATTCAACCTTCATTACTCATATTAAATCACATAGAATTCTGTTTAACTTATTCATATAGGTTTCCCATAATAGTGATCCTCTTCCAAAATAACTTTGATCACTAAATCAATTTCTAATAAAACATATGTTCCCAAATTTTAACAACCCATGATTACGTCAAAATAAAAACTCATCTTACCGATAAATCTTATCCATACCTTTAAAATAATTCCTACAAAAGAAAATATAAATCTTCCTCAAATAAAAGCTTCAGATTAAAAAATTAAGAGTTACATATAACACAAAATTAATAAAAATATTCCAAAGTACTCCCATCATCAAAAGAGTATTAACACTTTTAAAAATTTCATCATCACTAAATATACCATAACTCTTGAATCCTTGATATATAGGCATATTAATAAATCATCTTTGTTTTAATCCTTTAACCATGATTTTCCATCTTATTCCTTAATACATATTTCCTACAAAAACATGATTCATGGCCTATGATTCAATAATATTAAAACATGATCCAAAAAAATAATCCATACCTTTCATATGTCATATTTGTTTTACTCAACTTAAATTGTATTGGCATTAGGTATTTATAGAAAAATATTTGTATGGCCTTATTGATCTCATTGATGAGCCTTCTTCCTTGGAAATTGATTTTCATACTAACCATACTCCCCACATTTAAAATATTCAATTGATAACTATGAAAGAAAATATTTCCATTTCTTGAATTAAATGGAATGTATCCATTTTCCTTGGAATATTATTGCTTTATGAGCTTCTTTACCACATTTAAAACATCTTACCACCCTGTTATGAAAATTTCATACGTGTTTCGTTCCAAATTCTTAACACATACATCATTGAATATATTTACCTTTATGATCATTGGTAGTTTAAATTTCTAAGGGAATCATTTCTCTCATATATGACATATTATAAAACCCTACAAGGTTCAAGTGGTTAATCATTACTCCTAATGGTTGGTCTAGAAAAACAAAAGGAGTTATCATTCTCATTCCAATTTCATTCGGTTGCACATTCTAACAACCACTGCATTTTCCTTTAGATCCATTCTTACTTTGGTGCTTACTGGATCCATCCATTTACCAAAACCAAAAATTTTAGTGTCAATATAACAATAAAATCATCATATACCATCTTACGAGGAGATTAAAAACTAATATATTCTTATCAATGTTATCTAAAACTCATTCCAGTTATCTAATATAAATATGTATCTCCCTACTATGAAAACTATAGAGGTTATATATGAAATTAAAATTATGATTAAATAACATATTAACTTTTAATGTTATTTAAATTATCCTATGATACCAACCGTTAGGACCCAGCCTAAAAAATTTAATATTCTAATGTTTTTTTGAACTAGAATTCACATTCGAGTATCATTCAATTTAGAGTTTTAGTGAATTAGGACAAAATCTTACGAAGTAAACCCAAATATTAAAAGTGTACAGTTATTCTCAAAATCACGATTTTCTATAAAAAAATTATTTAAAATAAATCATGGTTTATCTTTATAAAAAATATTCAAAAATTTCCACTTGAACTCATCCTTATCCCTAATTATCCTTAAAAAATTTGAGAATTATTTTAAAAACATCGGATTAGCACAAAAAGCTCAATAATAAATACACAATGATTACCAAAAAACCCATATCAAGATTTCCAAACAACCAATATAAAGAATATATAACACATAAGGGTATCATGGGATATAATTACATTCAGATTAAATAACCATGAGGTTGACTTCCACACATTAACTCATACAAATAGAATAAACCTATAGTTGACTTTCATAACCAATGCATTGGTGTGCTATCACAGACCCACCTGTCATGAGCTTATCGCGGAACCACATGTCATTGGTTTATTGCATAACCATGAAAAAAAAGGTAATACGAAACATTATATAATAACAATATATAAAATATTTCAATTTTTAACATGTCACAATTAAAATTTTATTTTCAGTCACAATAAAAATTTCATTTTATATAAATAATCAATCCATTTTCAAAACCCATTTTAAACATTTAAAAAGGGTTTTTTAATTCAAATTTTCGCATACCAATTTGAATCATTTGAATCTTGCACCCCAATAAATAAATTCATTATATGATATGTTAAATGGAATATTATACTCATAAAATAAATTGGGCATATATAACAAAATATGCCTCAATGAAAGGAGATTGAAATGAGGTCCCCTACATTGATCCCGACTCGTCACAAACATTCTTTATCTTCATAAATAATAAAATTAGGTTAATTATTTACATTATTAAGAATTTTTTAATTTTATTTATTCATTTTATATCACTTATTATAATTTTATAACAATTACTTTATTATTTAAGTCCACGTCGGACGTTTTTTACATTGTTCGGTAATTGAGTCCAAAATAACGGTTGTATGATGTCTCTAGTCAAAATTTTTCATTATTATATGTTATCATGAATAATAATCATGAAATGATTATAGTTTTTATATACCAATTTTAATTTTTAATCAAACCATTATATATGATTATGGGAAATGATCTGCGTTATAATCATAGAGATGGTATGTCATACGTAGGCATGAGTATCGTTTTGGTTTTTAAATTATAATTATGAAAATAAGTTGTGGGTCACTTTATCTTTCTAGAATGATAATTATATAATATAAATTATTCAAATATACTTATATATATTTAATCTATATGATGTGGGGATGGAAAGTATCACATTTCTTTATAGAGGTGATAATTAATGTGTACGCATGAACAACGTTATCATTTTTCTATGAATGGAAAGGTAAGTATTTAAATGATATATTATATTTAAAAAATGATAAATATTGCATGAATGTAATTTATAAATTTTAATTCAATCATTGTATTAAGTATTTAGATATGGTGATGAAAAAAAATTCATCGATTCGTGAGGCGGCAGTTCATCGTACAAACGAATCATAACTTCTTTTCCCATTTTATAGAAGTGGAGATGGATTTAAGTGATGATATTAACATAATGAAATATATATATATATATTGATGATACACGAGTTATTATTTTATAAAGGTTTAATAATATTTTAAGGAGGTGGAAGAAGATAAAAAGAAGAATCACTAAATTAAAAACTATACCACTTCTTTAGAAATCCTTTACTTTTCAACACCTTAATGCCACTAAGGATGATGTTCTACCAAAACTAAGATCTCTATAATTTGTAGAGGAATTATTAGAAATTATTTGGTTATATATTGGCTAAAAAATAAGTTTTTAGGTGTGAATAATAGAGTATAATAGGTTAATTTTATAAGAGAGGGGAGGACACTCTTGAAATATCTCAAAATATTAAATTTATAGAAATTAATTTTTTTCTTCAAATGGATCCAAAGTGATTTATGTTGAAGGTAGGATGATGGTGGGTTGAAATAAATTCATCCAATGAAAATTAGAAAAACAAATTTAATATGTTTTAGTCCTTATCGTTTTTTAACCCTTCACTATTATAAAAAAAACCTTTAACAATATTTCCCTTTATTAGTGTTAACAAAAAGTACTAATAAAGGCGCCCTTTATCAGCTCAAAAAAAGACAGATAAAGGGTAACCATTATTATTGATATTACATAGAACTCCTAAAAGGAACCCATTATAAATGATATATTTTAATGTTGATAAAGGTGAGAATAAAATGAAATAATTAAACAAATAAAAAAATTAACAATTTTATTAATTAAATAGTTTTTGATAAAAATAAATAAATTGGTTATATATATATATAAATATGAAAGGTTAATAAATTATATTTATTAAAGATATAGATATGTAAAATGAATAAAATGAAATATTTAAACAAATAAAAATTAAAAATGGGTGATTTAAGGAAAATATTAAACCTTGTATTAATCAAATAATTATTGATAAAAATGAATAAATTTAATATACACATATATAGATTATAAATATTGATAAATAATATATATTAAATATAAATATAAAAAAATAAATTATAACTATTAAATTAAAAAATTAGTAATGAATAAATTTTAATAATTTAACAAAAAATAAACAATGAATAAATTATAAAATGATTAAAAAAATTATTAATGAAATAACTATTAAAAAATTATAATTTTAATATATATATATATATTAATTATAAATAGTGATAAATAATATATATTAAATAGAAATATATAGAAAATGAATAAAATTTAATAATTAATAACATATTAATTTATTAGTCATTTTTAATGTTTGATTTTTCAATTTAACATATATCAAACATGTGTTACATTTATTTCCCATACATATACATAATTAATGCATTTTTATATATAATGTACACACATAAATATTTACACAATTAATGAAATCTTTTTTAGAAACACATAAAACTAAAAATGAATATTTTTTTTTAAAGTAATCGTATATTTATAAATAAATAATTACATATTTAAGTATTTATATAATTATAATAAATATTTTTAAATATGAAATACTTTTACTATATTTATATTTATGTTTATATATATTTCTTATTATTATATATATATGTATATAATTATATAAATATATATATTGATATAAATATCTATATTATTAAAAAATTATAATTAATATATTTAAATAATGAATATATTTACTATATTTAAATTTATTTAAATTTATTAAATATATATGTAATTATATAATTATATATAATGATATAAATAAATTCAAATTTTTTAAGAAATAACTAAAAATATATTTATAAATTTATATTTACCACATTTATAAAATTATATATCTATAATTTTGAAAAAAAATTATAATTTTTTTAATAAGTGTTTATATAATTATAAATAAAAAATCATATATTTTGATAATTTTAAAATTATAATAAACACATATATAATTATAGAAATATATATATATTTATTTATTTATTTATAATTATAATTATATATAATTTATTAGAGTTAATGTTTTAGTGCTGATAAAGGTTTCTTTTAACAGTGATCATTTAGTACTGATAAAGATAGAGGTTTATCGATGCTAAAAAAGAACTGAAAAAAAGGTATCTTTATCTGTGAAAAAATGATGATAAAGATGAATTTTATCAGTTCTTATCAATTTAGCGTTGATAAAAGGTATATTTATTAATGATTTTTTGTCAGCACTAATAAAAGTTCCCTCAATCTATTTAAAAGGACCCTAACCCTGGCTGATTCAATCATGATTCTCAAGCTCTCCCGGAACACACCTGCTATTGGTACTCCTCCTCGATGTTCTCTTAGATAAATCAAAGATAGAATCCAAGTTATGTTATTTTCTCTTTTTCCTATCTGATTGATTGATTTTTTGGGTTATTCAGTTTATGTTTTTCCACTGTTCTCAACCATGATGAACCCTACATCTTCATTGGACAAAAAATATTCCTTATGATTTTTAGGTTTTGTATGTTATTCAATGGGTGCTCAACCATATCCTTCTTTTTTCCTAACCCTCATCTAGAATCCCTACACTTCTAAAATTCTCATAGAAGGATTCCCATTTATCGTAGTCGAATTGGAAATGCAACATAGTGAAAAAATCAACATGATCCATTGTTGCTACCCATTTTGAGTTCACCTGACCATTATGCAGTCTGGTTTTCCTTTATAGAAGACCATAAAAAACCTTTATGTTGGTCATCTATTTACTTAATGTTATAAACCATGGTATTCAAAATTCCATTTTCAGAACCTCAATTTCTCTTAAGAGTAATTATAAGTAGATATGATGTGTTCCATATCATAGGGTTATTTTATAGTTACTTTTGATAAGATTTTGGAGATGTGAGTAACATTTTCTACACCTTTCACTATGTCTATTTTAGGTTTAAAAGATTTTCATAGGTAATCTCCTATCTCAAAAATCCATCCGATATTGAATTGTGAAGACCCAAAGTCCCTTTGGGAATCCAAAGGCATTTCGAAAATATTTAGATCATGTAAGAAATGTAAGAGTTTATAATGTATGTATTTTAATTTTTTTTTTCTAAAAATTAATCAATTTAATGTATATTAACAATTGAAATATATTATTCATGATTTAAATAGTTTAATAACAATTAAGTAACTCCATTGATAATGGTTTTAGATTGTTTTTTAACATAATCAATTACAGTGAATTGTTATAATTATATTAGATTTGAGAAAACATGGGTTATAATGAATCATGATCAATTATTATGTATTAAAAATGCTATAATTGAAATATTTAACTGATTATCATGTTTTATTTTTCAATTAAGTATGTAGATGTTTACGATAGTAGATTAGTTATAGTTTTTATATATGTATTTAATATTTAATTTTTTATATGAAATGGTTCATAACATATATATGTTGATAGGATAAATATATTAACCAAATTATTTTACTGTAATCATACCCAAATATGGTTTTAATAATCATTATATTGTAATATGAACATATACACATTTATAAGTAATTTTTTTACGGAGAGAACTATATGAGTTGTTATAAAATGTAACAATATTTTTTTCTAGACATTAGAATTTTAGGAAATCGAAAAGTTCTGCAAATTTTATTTACTAATTCCTCAATTTTATCTTTTCATACATATTTTAATAAGTTCTTAACTAATTTTTTATTTTACCCATCTAATAATTTGTTTTTTATAGTAATTTTTTTGAAAATTTTTATATTAATAATAATACGTAACTATTTTTTGTGAAATTTTTGTAAATCTCACAGTATAATATTTTATTTAAAAAATCACTTAATATTATTTGAAATGAATTTTAATATAACTCTCAATGAATGTTTACAGTATTTTTTTATAATAAATACATGTATTGATGTGATGAAAATATTTTTTCCATATATTAAAATATTATTGGTATTATGTGAGCGATATATAACAACCTAGGATTAACATACATGGATATTACATCATTTTATATGAATATTCACTACATTACAAAAATACATGCCCATGGACCATAATAGTTTAGTGTCTTTGGAAACTTGGAAACATAATCTTCTAAATTGGTGAAATATTTTCAATATCTCCCTTAAATATCATCCCCTTTAATACCCATACTTAAAACCTTTCTTTATAACCTTGGAAAATGAAATATAAGAAAGGGGTGAGCTCTTATGCTCAATAAGGTTAAACATGGAAGATTTGTAAGTATAACATGAGCATAAGGGTATAAGAACATGATCTTAACATTAGAAGACCATACCTTGCATATCGAACTTCAAAATCAAGAGTCGTGACATAAATATTGGTAGTTCATAAGACATGAATCATAATAAAACTAAGAAAATAATCTATGAGATCATAACATAATCATAATACATGTGATTATGGAATTCATATAATCAAAGAAAATCTTATTTCAAGGATAAAAACCAAGACCTTCATAACATGTTAGACTTACTATAATCACTTGTGTAAATGCTTTGGGATTGGGATGACCTCCTGTATACCTTCATGTTTCAGGATTGAAAAGCCCAAACATGTACCATATTGTTTCCATCTTTGGATGCCCTCCCATATAACCTATTGTTTGTGTCTTAGGATACCCTCTATATTCCCTATTGCTTCAGGCATAGCATTCCATCTTGTTTATGGATTTGGATTCCGTCCCATGTACCCTCTTATTTTAGGCATGTGATTCCCTCGAATATACCCTACTGTTTCATGATTAGGATTCCCTCATGTTTTGGGAATGGGATGGACTCCTGTGTACCCTTTGATCTCATAAAACATTTATCATTTCTCAATTAATTATAGGGAGTTTTAGGTAACACCCATCACAAAATAAAATCATACATGAATGAGCTATAATAGAAAACATTCATCATATCAGGGCCCATAAAAAGAGATTGGTTTCGTAAACATCATATCATAACCCATGAGGGGATTTAGGTTTCATAATAATTTCATCATGGTATAACTTGTGGAAGAGAAATAGGTTTCATAAATAACTTTTAATCATCACATAAACCATTCAGAGAAAGAACAATATTGGTTTCCTTGGATCCTATCCCCAATAAATCATAAACTATATCAAATGAATTCATCTTATATGTTAAATAATTTTGAAAGTATCATTTCAATAATTTCTTTATGAAAATATCATTTCCTCTTTGATTTTTTTTTAAAACATAAAATATTTTGAAAACCATTTTCTTTGAAAAAAACCTTGAAATATTATAATGTAATATTTGAAAACCATTTTAAAACAATTTTTTTAAAAAATAATCATACTTGGATATTTTTTAAAATATAATTCAAAACATTTTTGTAAACATTTTACAAAAACATGGTTTAAAAAATATATTTCTGAATGAAGGGAAATAAAGTCAAATTTTCTTAAATTTTTTTCTTAATTATATTAAGAACCAAAGAATAGAAAAATTCTACCAATATATAAATACATCAGAAAACTATAGGAGAATAAAATTCATGTAAGTTTTTGAGATATGAATCATAATATTTCATCAAGTGATGTAAAATCATAAACAATCCCAATAAATGATGAGATTTTGGTAATAAACTGTTATCACTTTTGTAACATAGAATCATAATAACCATGAAAGAAAAACATTACATGAAGCTTATAATATATTTAAAATAATTATATTCATGATATAATATGTCAAAGGGAATTATATGTATCTCATTGAAAAATATAGGTTCATAACAAGGAATATATTTCTTTTATTTGGGAACTTTTGAACCATAAACACCATGAAATAAATATTAGAAAATGGATATGTAAATACACATATATATAATGTTAATAATAATAAAAAACATTCATTGTAATTATATACACCACAAAAAATAAATTAGTGGTGAATGAGGCATATTTCTCACATAAATAAAAGTGAGATTAAAAACCCCTTACCTTAGGTCTAGAATTTCTTTGTACACATTCAAAACAATTTTATAATATATATATATAAGTGTATTATAAATCTAGAAAATAACCATTTTCTTATATCAAATTAAAATTTTATTTTATTGTGAATTTATATTACTCATTTATTAAGAATTCCATATTAATGTTCTGTTTCTGGTAATATCTCTTTTGTTTTTCTTATGTGTTTAGACTTGTAATTATTAAGCCTCTAACTTAGATCAAGATTTAATTATTTAAATAATTTAAAAATTATATAAAAATTATATATATTTAAATATTTATAATAATAAATAAAATATTGAAATATTAAATGGAACACACCGATCATAGAGACGATAGACCGCACGTACGCATGAACGCAGTTTCTGTTTTCCTATCATATTGATAGAAATGTAGTAAATGAAATATATTTATATATATATTATAATTAAATTATAATTATTATTTCATATACATGATATACATTTACTAAACCCATTTTTAATACATTTCACGTAAAGTGTGAATGAATCACATCGCTTTGGGGGGACGGTAGTCCACACATCCACACACAAAGTTATCGTATTTCCAAAAAATGGAAGGATTGAAGGTATGTTTTATATAATAATTAAATAAGAATAAATAAATCATAAATATTATATATTTCATATAAAAATAGAAATTACAATATTAGTTTTAACCTTGAATGGTGGAAATGGAAGAACGAGAGACAACGGTTCGCGAGGCAGTTGTCCGTCTTTCACCTAAATGATGATTGCATATTTCATTTGATAGAAGTGTGTGAGAGTGCACATATAACATTTAAAATAACAAAATATAAGTATATTTATTATAATTAGTATATTATATATTCATTTAATAATAATAATTAATTTGGCGGAGAATGAAAATAAAAAAGGGCTTGTGAAATGATGTTACCTCCTGTTTGGGTAACTCCTTTTGGTTTGCACCAATGGCTTAATTAGTTGGATTTATAACAAAATTGAGGTTTATAGGTTGATATGAGGTAATTTTTTATCTTATTTGGTCATGTTTTAGGTGAGAACAAGGGTCTTGAGATGTGTGAGGAAGTGGGCGGGGGGGCATGCCCCATTATAGTGGAGGAGGAGTGGAATTATTATAAATATAAAATGAAAACACTATATAGAGGTCTCCATTACATAATTTTCCACCAATAATTTTCTATTTTTAAACCATTATTATAATTGGTATAAATATTTCAAACCAATTAATTTTTTTTCAAGTTTCTAGGTCGTTTAGTCTTTAAAGATTAAATTTTTACCATTGAGTAAACATGTTGTTACCTTAATTACTCTAATTAATTTTGATTACTTTTACTAATATTTGTAGTAAAAAGGCTAATCAAACCTTAATTTCAATTATATATTATTATGATTAAAAATACTTCCTAAATATTTCAAATTTCTAATCACATAAGTGGCAGAAATTAATTTAAAATTAATCCTGTAGACGGGATGAGACGACAAGTTTTTAAAGTGAAAAAATCCAAAAGATTTAAATTTTTTTTCAAATACCAATGTAATTTAGTTATGAAAAAATAAATTGGATTAATTTATTTATAAATGATCTCATTATACATTAAAATATAATTTAACTATATAAATAAATTAGATAAAGAAGTAGTTTTGAATTAAAATTCATAATTGTTCACTATTCATCAAAATATGAAACTTATCTTAAAAATACCAAAATTATCCAAAAGTATATTTTTATATCCTGATTTTTAAAATAAAGTTTAGTTTTTCAAAAAAATTATAAGTTTCCATATATATATTTAAAATAGGTTCTCCATTAAAATGTAGTAAAATTTCCAATTAGAAAAATACCTATTTTTATTCATATAATTGGGTTTATTATTATATTATTCATATCAAATATATTAGATGAGTGTCCTAAAATTTGTTTGAATATATAATATTTAAATTTTACTAACATCTATCATCAAAAGAGGTCTGTTTATTTTACTCAAATAAAATGTTGTTTGTACATAGAGAAAAATATTTCTTAGAGAAATTTTTTTCATATTTTCAAATAGTTCTTACTTTAATTTCTAAATAATTGATAAAAAATGGAATTATTTTGTATTCATGTGTAAATAATATTTTTGTAGATTTGTTAACCTTATTTTCTAATTGCATTCCAATTTCTAGGTGGTACCTATAATATTTTTTAATAAGAATAACAACAGTACATTATAGTTTGGTAAAACTAGGTCTTGCATGTAACACAAGTTATAAAAGGAACACGAAATTGTGTACAATATAATTAAAACATAGTTTTTCATGTACATAAAGATAATATAAGTATTTTATGTAGCATAATATTGACCTGGTGTAATGTACAAAGAAATAATAAATTGGAACTGTGATATAAAACAAGCGATATACAGTGTTGTGTGAAATGAAAAATACTAAAATGTTTAAATTAATTCAAAAATAATTAACAAAATATTGGGTTTTTAAAAAATATGTATGTTATGTTATAATTTTATTTACTATATACATTTTACTGATTCATCAAGGGATATGGTGAGGGTGATGTGACATTTTTGTTCTTGTTTTTTCTTCTTTATGGGTTTTCAGAAGTAAGGTTTCACTAATATATTATGTCACCCATTATATGGTTATTTCCTAAGGAAACCAATTATGTTAAGAATTCACCATATTTCAAATTCACTACCTATGAAAAATGGCTATATTATACGCATTTCATGATTTTGATGCAATAATTACATGTTATGTTTATCCATGAGGGATAGTCTTGGATGATATGGATATGAGGTTAAATCTAATGGTACCTATGATTTGGTTATCTCCATAGAGGGATATGTAATTTTTTCTCTTCATATGATTCAAATTTTAACCTCTTATTAGTAAAAATGATTTGAATTTTAGTGAACAAACTTGGTATAAACTGATGGTATGATAAATATAATTGAATTGTATAAAATAAAGTCGGTGCATTTAGTTATCATGGTATAATGGTTTGTACACAACAACATGACTTACATGTGTATTATGAGTGTTACTAATTTGAACATATACTCAAATATATACTATGTTTCATATATTGGAGTCCTTATTAGTATTTTCTTTTTTATTTTTATACTCACACCCTACACATGAACCTCAGTGGATATAGAGCTCCTATATTTGAGATACAGGAAAGGGAAACGTACTAGTGGCATTGATTTGAGTCTGTACACAAAAGTAGATATGATTTGATGTTCTCATATAATTTTCAGAGACATTTAGGAATTTTGAGATGAGATTTAAAAATTGAAATTAACATGTCGTAATTTAAAAATTTTTAAGGAGAAAACTTTAATCCTCACAAACTTCATCTTCCAAATAATTTTTATTGTATTTTATTTCTTGATACTCATACTCTATATGTTCTTTGTTTCTTGAACTATTCTGAGTAGTAGTCATCCAAAATGATCACTGATACCCAGTATAGGGTGACTGCTACTCAGAGTTGTTCAAGGAACACAGGTAAAAGTCTAAAAGAGATGGATGATGATTATCAAGTAACAAAATGAAATAATAAAAGTTTAGGAAATGAAGTTGTTGATGATGAAAGTTGTCTATGAGTTTCACCTATTGATAAATTAATAGGATAACACCAACTATAGAGGAATAATTATTTTCTTAAATTTAGTTACACATTTCTATGAGAATTTATGCATTCTAATTATCTGAAAAAAGATTATGAATACAAAGTTAAAGAGTTCATCATTATTGCAATATATCATACATGAGAACCTTATCCAATCCTCTATACATGTTTATATTGTTGTTATTTCATAAATATTAAATGTTTAACTACTCATGAAGACAATGTCTTCTTCACATGACTATGTTACCAATCCCAAGTAAGAACATAATATTGATAATCAAACTACCAAATTATTAGGGGATCAACAGAATGTTCATGGAAAAAACAAAAATGATGCATCATCATAGTGTTGAATAAATCATCCATGCAATAAGTCATGGTATAAATTTTGAGGTTAGTTGGAATCAACACGTCCAACCTATGAACCCTAGAAAGTCAATGTTTATTAGTTATGTTGGGGTTACAATGAGGATGAATATTCTAATTGATATTGATTCTTGGTTCCACACCATCCTATAATGAGGGAAACCATTTAGAAAGATATAACAACAATGTTATGATATACTTTCTCTATTTTACCAAAAAATTACAGAATGAATCGTAGATTTAATTTTCATTATTCCTTATAGAGTTCATTTAGTTTAGAATATTCCTTTAATAATTTATTCATAATGGCTGTTAGAAACTCCTATAGAGTCTTATAGAATCTTATTAGGATGTTACATATTAGGTATGTTGAGGGGAATGTAAAGCCCCACCCACCATTTAGTTCTGAAAAAATTAAAAATCAAGAAGCATTGAATGATTTCATTAACCATAACAACGAGAAATAATTTTAGCTAAATTGTAGTTGATAATATAATATTTGAAATTATTTATTTTATCTAATTCATTTCAAAAAAATTACTTTATGAAATAGGAAAAGTGTGATGAAAACAAAGAACATGAATCAAAACCAATGTACCCATATCACAAAGCAAGGATGGGGTACTCATCACTATAGATGAAATTGGTTTTTATTTTAAATCAAAAATAAAAGTTTAATGTGATATGAAAAAACATATGTACATTTGTGTATATGAATATTGATGAATTAAAATCAAATACACTTCTATCCCACGTCATATTCTATAGAAGGAGGCTTGTGTAGATTTGGTGGGTAAACTAGATAATGAAAACACAAAAGCATAATGGGAAACATGAGTAAGTATGAAATAATAGTAATTCATTATTATTTATAATAGTATTACATTAAAATATATTTTAATGTTCATATTTTTTATACTGTTTAGAAATAAGAATCAGTAGGGATCCTACCAAAAGAAAAACTACTTTTTGTAGATTTGAAGCGGCCAGAAAAATATGGTTGGGTTAGAGGACAAGATTTTGGAATATCTTCTCTAATATATTTCGAGAATATAAAACCAAAGGAATACACATATAATATGGTGTGATGATTTTTTTTTTAAAAAATTGACTCATTGAAAGATATTATTGTCTGGGCTAGTTTGGTAGACATGTGTATAAGAATAGATCAAATTGAACCAGCTGTCGAACAAAGATAATCATATAAAGCAAATGACCCCATTGGATTTGAGGATAGTCATTCCCCCAACCACATAACTTAACCTAGGTAATCAATTTTTTCATTATTAATTCTCTAAAATGTGAATCAAAAAGCTTCTGATAAATTTATATTACTAAAATTATATAGGGTATAGTTGTAGTGATCTGTATTTGTCAACACCCATGCACCATCTTTTTGCTAGGGCTATGATGTATAATATCTCATAATACAAGATACAACATAAATATATCCCAAAATATCACATGAGAGTGGGGATGTAGGTAGTTCACTAGTCGAATGACGAGTTGTGTGTTCCACTTGATGATCTACATATTACAATGGTTAATGATATAATAGAAACATTCAAAGCATGGTCGTCTAATCTTATAAATATACATGGGGTATTCATTTGAAAATTCATTTCATGTGAAAAACATATAATAGTTAATGAAAAATGTCTTAAGTGAGTCATGATATTACAGATGGATAAGGAAATGAGGAAATATAATGTTAGATCATGATAGTCTAGTGAATCGACTAAGAAATCAGAACGTCCTTTCGGAAGTACAATCTCCAATCTAGTTCAAGATCAACATTTATTATCCCTAAAACATCATCCAAATACCATATTTAAAGATATAAGTATTCCTTACATTCCATATTAAATATAAAATATGTGGAACTTTCAAAAAAAAACATAATTGGTCTCAAGACTATTAATGTGATTCCCAAGAATGAATGCTTGAGCTTCTTAGTTGTGAATACATACATAAGGTACATTTTCATAATATGTATATCCAAATAGTGAGGTAATATGTTTATTAAAGTTAATATCTATTCATATTTTTTATAGGATTTTATATTACTATTATATAAAGGTAAAATCATGCGAAGCACAATTTGGATTCCTTAATCTCTGTATAAATTATATAGAAAAACGTACTTTGGAAAATGATTATATTAATAAGAAAAAAGATGTGATACATGAAACATTTGTGAAAAATATATCAGATAAAAAAATCTATTTGATGCCTAAAATGTAGAATTAAAACAATATAACCCAATAAAATAATTTTTTTTATTTTTTCCATTACTTATGTGTTTTTTAGGAAGCACAAGATACTGGTCGAAGTCAATCTAGATTCCAAAAAAATTTATTTTTTGGAACCAATGTATAGATATTAGGGGTGTCCATGGGTCAGGTTCTATTGAGTTGAGGGAATATTTGGGCCTGACCTGTGGAAAACTATTCAGGTCGGGTAGGGTCGGGTCACATGCCTCGCGAGCAGCTGACCCGAACCAACCCGACCTGTTGATGTCAGGCCACCCGACGCATGGCCGAAGGACCCGACCCAACCCAACTCACTTTGGGTTTGGTCAGTTCGGGTTGGGTTATATGGGTTACCCACCCCAACCCAACCCAAATTGACAGACCCGATCCAACAACCCAAACCTGAACCCCCCAGATAGACCCCTGCAATGCACTTGCACTACCAGCCCCCCTGCACTACACCTGGACCACCAACCCCCATGCACTGCACCTGCACCACCAGCACCCCTGCACTCCAGCACAACCCATCCTCCCCCACCCCACTGCACCCCACCCCAGCACCCCTGCACCAGCCTACACCCCTACCATTTCCCCCTCTACCGGACCCCTCCACCAAAACTCCACCACTTTACCCCTGCAGCAGGTCTACGACAACCTCCCCCTACACCTTTACTGCACCCCTGCACAACCCAATCCCTGCATATACACCCCCCCTTCCCCTTCCCCCATGCACCCCACCCATGCATATCCCAACCCCTACATATAAAAACCTCCCCTTCCCCTTCCCCTCTGCACCCCACCCCTACAAAACCTATGCCCTTGCACTAGCCTACACCCCTTCCCCTTCCCCCTCTGCCGCACCCCTCCACTCCAACCCAACCAAACCTCCCCAACTTTACCCCTAAAGGACTTCACCAACAACCCCCCCCTGATCTAGTCCCTCCCCCTTCCCCATTTTCTTCACCCTTGCATAGCCCAACCCGTACATACACCCCTACCCCTTCCCCTCCCCACACACACCCCACCCCTTCACAGCCTACACCCCTGCACTAGCCAACACACCTACCCCTTCCCCCTCTGTCGCACCCCTCCACTTCAGCCCAACCAAACCTCCCCCACTTTATCCCTATAGGGGTAAAACAACCTACCCCCTTGCACCATCTCCCTCCCCCTCCCCCCTGCACCAGCCTCCCCCCTCCCCCCTCCCCCCTTGCTACACCCCTGCACAGCCCAACCCCTGTAAATACACCCCTCCCATTTCCCCCCCTCTCATGCACCCCAAACCTGCACAGCCTACACCCCCACCCTTCCACCTTTGTTTCACCCCAATCTATTAATAAAAATAAGCTAGTCCCCCCAAAAAAATGAACAGGTAAAAAATCCAAAAATATAGCTTCTGTGCATACTTAGCTGTAACAAAATCAAAACATGAATGATGTTCTCCTATAATTTGTATGAAACATGACCAGAAAAATAAATTATATTATTTAATTCACAAATATCTAATGGATAGAAGAAAGAATCATGCAACAAAAAATAGGAAAGGATTTTGGAATCCTCATAAATAACAATGCAGTCATGCCTCACCTCTCCTCTCCTAGTGTTTTTAAAGTATATGACAATGTTCGTAGAGATGAAATGTAACACCCCGACCCCTCTAGGCTAGAGCCGGTGCATTACTTGTGATATTGGAAAGTTTAGAAGGAATGAAAATCCTGAAGGAAAGATCAATTTAGCAGTCTTAAAGAAACTATATACATAGATGTTTCTCAAATGACATTGGAAAAGTTTACAAAATACAATACATAACAAAAACTAAGAACAACATCCCCAGGAACTCAATAAAAGATCTTCTCTTCATCACCTGTTGAAGGTAGAAAATAAAAGGGTTGAGCTCAAATGCTCGGTAAGAATTAAAAATAGCGGAATCATGAGTAAAATAATAATTGAATCAAAATCAATCTGACATAATGATTATAGCATAGTGAATAAATGAATAACTAATTCCATTAATAAACTGAGAATGAAACTGCATCCATAGATTTCGTCATAGTGAAAACCTCATGGATAAAAATAATAACTGATAATGAATGAATAGAATGATTATTAATTGGATGTCATGTATCTGGAACAAGAAACAATAACACCGTAAAAACAGTTTAATTATTTGGCTAGAAACCTGTTTGATTTTTGGAAAGAAACTCGAAGGGTTTGTTGCCAACTATTTTGTCTCATGAGACCTACCGATGCATCAAGGGGCTATAGAGGGACCCACCCACCACTTCATGTCCAAATAATTATTTATTCATTGATTCGATACAATAGAAATATGCCCTTTCCATATTCGTATAGAGTAGAGTATACGAATTCATCAATGTTTCCATAATTAAAATAACTTTCCAAATAAACATCGTATGTAAAGTGGTATACAGTTTAGAAAACAAACATATCCATGACATGAAATTATAGATATTTAATATAAATATAATTTCAAATGAAAATTGATCTCAAATGGGAAGTAGGTACACCACATAAGGATTATTAGGTGCACAATACTAAGATAGTCACAATGAAAACGTAGTTGAGACAAAGTTCCTTACAACAATGTGATCGGTCGAATATTATGACCAGAACAAAATAATTATCAAGTGAATCAATATAGCACATGAATATAAATAGAATAATGTTATTATATATCAAATTTAAGTACGTATATACCAAATATAAGGAATAATTGGCGAATAATGGAAATCTCACATAAATGAATGTGTGATGAGAAACCCCTTACCTTATGCTCGAGTGTATTCTTAGTTAGTTTTAATTACGTGAATAATCAAATTTATCTTCATTAATTAATATGTACACAACATCCTATACATGTAATTGATTTATTATAACCTTATTAGGTTCATTAAAGGACCAATCTATGGGTTCAATTGGTTCAATTTTCATGTTTTGGAAGCATTTTCTTCCATGGTTTTCATGGTTCGTTTACTTGTTTCCATGAATGGAAGTTCATTTGAAACATGGTTAAATATACAGAATCGTTAATACATATTATTAATGAAATTATGGAGATATAAATGATCTTATAATAATATTGTGTTATATACCATGATGATGATTCATTAGTTAAAACATTAATGATGTTTGTTTAGATCGTTTTAATGGTTCTTTGATAATAACAACCTCATTTTGTCTTATAAATTAGAACCATGAGTACCAAAGAATTACAGAACCATGGGTGAGTCATAACACATATATTATAACCAGGTTCAACCATATAAATGGTTTCATGACCATACTTGAAATAATTAATGCAAATTGAAATCACATCGTCTACGATGTCGGTAATTCGACACATCCTGGACTATGTTTTAAATTCATTGAAAAAGTGGGGGAAAAGAAGAAGATTGATGAGGAATTTCTCATGAATATGAGAACATCCATAATATAGTAGATTCTAGAGATTTTATTACTCTTGGGTAAGAGGATATGAAGAAAGTATAAATAAAGAACACAAAATAAAAGAATAATTTTGAAATCACTTACAAAAATTCCGCATCCTAACGGCTACGCAACATGGTTTTAGAAAATATTAAAAAGAGATAGGACAAGGGTCACCTATATAGAAATGGATCATAATATAGAGTAGATCAAGAATAAGAAGAAAAATAAGAACATGTTATGGAAACTTGAATGATATACCACATAAAAGAGAACTTGAAAGGAAAAAAGAAACAAATTGAGAATTTTATTACCGTCTAGAGTAACCCTTAGAACTTGAAGGTTGGAACATTGGGGGATTGAGGAAACCCTGGGATTACTAATATGAAGGTAAGGAGGCCAGAACTTAGTTGAGGGAGAATTGGGAATGAATTCAATGAAGGGAAGATTTGGTATATATAGGAAAAGTGGTGAATTATTTTAGTAATTTCCAAGGGACACCTTATGGGTGGTATTTGCAAAACCATGGGCTTTCCAATGGTATTCGCCCATGGTTAAAGCCACTTGGGACACCTCAAATAATATTTAACTATGAAAAAGTCGACCATATTTATGACATGATTACTACATCATTAATTATGTCATTAACACATCGAAACTAAAATCTGTATTTTTTACTATTCACTGAAAATCAACTGTTTTAGAAAAATTCCCAAATTCACCCTAACCATTTTTTGACGTGTAGAATTCAAAAGTGAAATCCATTTTTCAAAAATAATTTTCTAAATATTGGTAATTTAGTTTTTAAATATGTTCATAGTTAATTCAAAAAATAAGAATCTTATAGTGCAATTAGTTTTATTTCTCATTGAAAAACTAATTAAGATCTCATTATCTTATTACCTTAAGAAAATAAAATAATAGTATTATTTACTATTCATAAGGGTCATATTACTATTCATATTACTATTCATATAGGTATGTTACTATTCACCAAAAATCATGTTTGTTCTATAAGACTCCAAATGACTTACTGAACGCAACTCTAGATGACCATTTTTCAAAATTCAAAACATAGAAGAGGCAAAGTTGTGTTTAATGGATAGATTATCAAATTGAATTCTATATTAATTTTCAAAACCTTGGGGTGTTACATTCTCCCCTACTTAAAAAAAATTCATCCTCAAAATTCACAAAATATTACCTAAAAAGATTTGGGTGTGTCTTTAACATAAGCTCCTCAGGCTCCCATGTTGCTTCCTCCATCTTATGGTTCCTCCCTAGAACCTTTACCAGACGAGTTGTCTAATTTCTCAATACTTGTTCCTTAGTATCAAGAATCTTGATAGGATCTTCACAATAAGATAGATCTGGTTCAAGTTATACTTCTTCATAAGTTAGTACATGTGTTGGGTATGGCATGTACTTTCTTAACATTGAAATGTGGAACACACTGTGAACCTTGGAGAGACATGGTGACATTAACAAATGGTAAGCTACGGCTCCAATTCATTCCAGAATTTCAAAAGGTCCGATGTACCTGGGACTTAACTTTCCCTTCTTACTGAATGGTATAATACCCTTCCATGGAGATACCTTTAAGAAAATCTGATCACCTTCTTGAAACTCCAAATCCTTCCTTCGGTTATCTGCAAAGCTCTTTTGCCTACTTTGAGCTATTTTTACATGGTTCTGGATAATCATCA
Organism: Viscum album; assembly: GCA_963277665.1. Taxonomy (NCBI): domain Eukaryota; kingdom Viridiplantae; phylum Streptophyta; class Magnoliopsida; order Santalales; family Viscaceae; genus Viscum; species Viscum album. Next base: position 501,869,780 of record OY728151.1, read on the forward strand.
CATTTTCCATTGTTTCTTCAACAAGTTCTGGTCCCATGAGTTTTATTTCACCAACTTCATCCCTGCAAGTTGGTGTACATCATCACCTCCCATATAATTCATCATATGGTTCCATCTGAACACTTGAATGGAAGCTATTGTTGTAGGAAAATTCCACGAGAGGTAAATACTGATCCCACATGCCATGAAAATCAAGTGAACAAGACCTCAACATGTCTTCCAAGGTTTGAATAGTCCTTTCTGATTATCCATCAGTTTGTGGGTGGTATGTAGTGCTCAAATGAAGATCAATATCTAGGGACTTCTAAAGACATTTCCAGAATCTTGATGTAAAACGTGGATCACGATCAGAAACCATCGATAGGGGTACTCCATGAAGTCTCACAACTTCATTAATATATAGTCTTGCTAGATGTTCAAGTGGTAGATCTTATCTTATTGGAAGAAAATGTGTGGACTTGGTAAGATGATAAAAAATGACCCATATTTCATCATTCCTTCTAGGATTCATTGGTAGTCCCATGACAAAGATCATCATGATATTATCCCATTTCCACTCAGGTATGGGAAGAGGTTGCAATACTCTTCCCGGTTGTTACCTTCCAGCTTTTACTTGTTGACAAACCATACATCTTGAAACAAAATCAGCAATCTCCCTCTTCATGTTGTCCCACCAAAAAGGCTCCTTCAAATCTCTATACATCGTAGTGCTACCAGGGTGTATAGAGAAATAGAAACTATGAGCATCATACAACAATTCTCTTTTTAGATCAGATATATTGGGAACACAAAGTCTCTTCCCAAATTTTAAAATTCCATCTTTTTATATGAAGTCACTCAATCTCCCATCATTCACAGCTTTAATCTTATTTTAAAACTCCTCATTATCAGCGTGAATTTTTTTTATCTTTTCTAGTAAAGATGGTTTGGCATCCATTTGAGAAAGCATTAATGTTTCACCTTCCATGGTTATTCCCATATCCATCTTTATTAGATCCATGAAAATAAGATCCCTTTCAACTCTCATCTTGTTCAAAACTCCATGATCCTTTCTTCTCAAAGCATATGCCACCTTATTTTCCTTCCCCATGTGGTAGTGTATCATTTAATCATAATACTTGAGTAGTTCAAGACATATTCTTTACCTCATGTTGAGTTCTTTCTATGAGGAAATATACTTCAAACTCTTGTGATATGTATAAATCTCACAATTTTCACCATAGAGATAAGGTCTCCATATCCTCAAACCAATGATTACAACTGCTAACTTAGGATCATGAGTAGGATAGCTTTTCTCATGAAATTTTAGATATCATTATGCATAAGTAATAACGCTATCATTTTTCATAAGGACACAACCAAGTCCTTTCTTTGAAGCATCACTATAAATAACAAACCCGTCATTCCCCGATGGTAGAGTCAATATAGGAGCATTGACTAATCTTATCCTCAGTTCTTAGAAAAATTCTTTAAAATCCTTTGTCCAAACAAATTTAACCCCTTTTCATGTGAGATTCGTTAGGGGGTTAGCCAGTCGGGAAAAATTCTTCACGAAATGCCGATAATAACCCACTAAGACAATAAAACTGCGTACCTCAGTTATGTTTCTTGGCATGGTCCATTCTTGGATTGAATTTATCTTTGTAGGATCAACTAGGATTCCATCTTTAGAGACAATATGGCCAAGAAAAGAAACTGAATGAATCCATAATTCGCACTTTCTAAACATCCCATATAATTGATTTCTTCTAGGAGTTTTCAGAATAGTTCACAAACGATCCTCATGGTCTTCATAGATTTTTGAGTATACCAGGATATCATCGATGAATACCACAACAAAGTTTTCAAGATATTCCTTGAAAACTCTATTCATTAAATCCATGATAATAGAGGGTACATTTTTCAGTCCAAAACCCCTCAATGTAAACTCATAATTTCCATACCTGGTTCGAAATGCTATCTTTGGAATATCTTCCTTCCTCACACACAGTTGATGATATCCGAATCGAAGGTCAATCATCAAAAATTATTGAGCTCCATGAATTTGGTCAAGTAAATAATCAATCTAGGGCAGATGATACTTATTATTTATTATAATAGCATTGATTTAATTTTAATCAATGAAAAGCCTCATGGATATATCTTTCTTCTTGACAAAGAGGATATGGGCTCCCTATGGAGAGACATTAGGTCGAATAAATAATTTTTCACTCAAATCCTCTTGTTGTTTATTTAGCTCTACTAATTCCATAGTGGCCATTCTATAGGTAGTCTTTGTTATAGGTCTTGCATCAATAATTAAATCAATTTAGAACTCAACTTCCCGCTCTGGAGGATGTCCAGGTAAATCCTCTGGAAATACATCAATTTACTCTTTCACTATGCGCACATCTTCAATTTGAATATTTCGTTCCACTCCCATAGATATTGGTTTATCTTCCTCTTCAAGTATTGAATTCAATAGAGATAATGGGGGTGGTTCTAGATAAGAATCTGGTGGAAAAGTTTCTTCCCTAAAGACAAGGGATTCTACACCATTTCAAAAAAAAATAACTTTCTTTTTCTTAAAATAAATCATCGCATCATAATTTAACAGCCAATCCATACCGAGAATTATATCAAATTCAGTCATGGGTATGATGATAAGATTAGAAACTAAAGAAATTTTTGGTGTTTGGAGGGGGACTAGTCGACATTACTTTGTTGTAATGATACATCCCATGGGAGTTTTGACTCAGAACTCCTTTCTTAAATCAAATTGGACATATCTAATTATCTTGAAAAACTGAGAGGATATAAATGAATGAGATGATCCGGAATCAAATAAAGTGTTGGATAAGTTTTAGGGAATAATTAAAGTACCTTCCACCACGTCACTAGGAACTTCAACCTCTGTGGTTGTAATCACACAGGCTCTCCCATGCTCTCTTGGATTTTTACTATTCACTGAAACTAAAAACAACACCTCCAGGAAGTCAATAAAATATCTTCTCTTCATCACCTATTGAAGGTAGAAAACAAAAGGGGTGAGCTCAAATGCTCAGTAAGGATTACAAATAGCGTAAGAATGAGTATAATAATAAGTGAATCACAGTCAATCTGACATAATCAATATGGCATAGTGAATAAATGAATAATTAATGCCATTAATAAACTGAGAATGAAACTGCATCCATTGATTTTGTCATAGTGAAAAAGTCATGGATAAAAATTATAACTGATTATGAATAAAGAGAATTATTATTAATTGGATTTCATGTATCTGGTACATGAAACCATAATACCGTAAAAATGGTTTACTTCTATGGGTAGAAACCTGTATGATATTTGTAAACAAACTCGAAGGGTTTGTCGCCAACTATTTTGTCTCAAGAGACCTACCGATGCATCGAGGGGCTATAGAGGGACCCACATGCCACTTAATTTCCAAAGAATTATTTATACATTTATTCCATACCAGAGAAATATGCACTTTCAATATTCTTATAGAGTAGAGTATACAGATTCAACAATATTTCCATAATTAAAATAACTTTCCAAATAAACACCGTATGTAAAATGGTATACGGTTTAGACAACAAACATATGGATGATATGAGATTATGGATATTTAATATAAATATAATTTCAAATTAAAAGTGATCTCAAATGGGAAGTAGGTACACCACATAAGGATTATTAGGTGCACAATACAAAGATGGTCACAACGAAAATCTAGTTGTGACAAAGTCCCTTACACCAATGTGATCTGTCAAATCATATGACCAGAACATAATAAATATCAAGTGAATCATTAAATAACCTGAATATAAAGAGAATAATGTTGTTATATATAAAATCGAAGTACACATATACCAAATTTAAGGAATAATTGGTTAATGATGGAAATCTCATAGAAATGAAAGTGAGATGAGAAACCCCTTACCTTATGCTCGAGTGTGTTCTTTATTTGTTTTAATGACCTGAATAATAAAATTTAGCTTCATCAATTAATATTTCCAGAACCTTATATAAATTTAATTGATTTAGTATAACCTTATTAGGTTTAATCATAGTCCTTTCTATGGGTTCAATTGGTTCAATTTTCATGGTTTGGAAGCATTTTCTTCCTTGGTTTTCATGGCTCGTTTATTTGTTTCCATGAATGGAAATTCATTTGAAACATGGTTAAACATCCAGAATTGTTAATAAATCTTGTTAATTAAAATTTTGAGATATAAATGATCTTATAATAATTTTGGTTTATATACCACGATGATGATTCATTAGTTAAAACATTAATGATGCTTGTTTTGATCGTTTTAATGGTTCGTTGATAATAACCACCTCATTTTGTCTTATAAATTAGAACCATGAGTACCAATGAATTACATAACCATGGGTGAGTAATAAAACATATATTATAACCTGGTTCAACAATATAAATGGTTTGATTAGCATACTTGAAATAATTAATGTAAATTGAAATCACATTGTCTTCGATGTCGATAATTCGACACATCACAGACAATGTTTTTAAATCCTTGAACAAGTGGGGGAAAAGAAGAAGACTGATGGTGAATTTCTCACGAACATGATAAAATCCAATATATACAAGATTCTGGAGATTTTCTTCCTCTTGGGTGAGAATATATGAATAAATAATAAATAAATAACTCAAAATAAAAGAATAAATTTTGAAATCCCTTACAAAAATTCGGCAGCCTAACGGCTACGCAACATGGTTTTAGAAAATATTAAAAAGAGAGGGGACAATGTTAAACTATCCAAAAATGACTCATAATATATATTAGATCAATAATAAGAATAAAAATAAAAACAGGGTATTGAAACATGAAAGTTATACCACATAAAAGAGAACTTGAAAGGAAAAAAGAAAGAAATTGAGAATTTTCTTACCTTGTAGAGTAACCCTTAGAACTTGAAGGTTGGGACATTGGGGGCTTGAGGAAACCTTGAGAGGACTAATATGGAGGTAAGGAGGCCGTAACATCGTTTAGGGAGAATTGGGAATGAATTAAATGAAGGGAAGAGTTGGCATATATAGGAAAAGTGAGGGATTATTTTAATAATTTCCAACGGACACCTCATGGGTGGTATTTGCAAAACCATGGGCCTGCCCATGGTAATTGCCCATGGTTAAAGCCACCTGGGACACCTCACGTCTTATTTAACTATACACAATTTTACCAGATTTATTATATCATTATTACACCATTAATAACGTCATTAACACACCGAAACTAAAAACTGATTTTTTTTTACTATTCACTGAAAAATCAACAGTTTCAGAAAAATTCCCAAAATTCACCCCAACCATTTTTCGATGTGTAGATTTCAAAATTGAAATCCATTTTTCAAAAATAATTCTCTAAATATTATTAATTTAATTTTCAAATAAGGTTGTAGTTAATTCGAAAAATAAAAATCTTAAAGTGCAATTTGTTTTATTTATCATTGAAAAACTAATTAAGATCTCATTATCTTATTGCCTTAAGAAAATAAAATAATATTATTATTTAATATTAATAAGGGTCATTTTACTATTCATCTTACTATTCATATTACTATTCATATAGGTATGTTACTATTCACCAAAAATCAAGTTTGTTCTATCAGACTCCAAATGACTTACTGAACACAACTCTTGTAACACCCCAAGCATCTACGGTACGCTTCTCTTTGAATAATGTGATAGCATGTGTTGTACGCAACACCGAGTTCTAACACACCATAACCAATCAAACTAGCCGTTATGAATAGTAATACCTACCTTTTGAAATTATATATATTTTATATTTCAAAATGGACTTCATTTTTGGATTCGGGATATCGAATTTAGCCTAAGGTGAAATTTTGGTACTTTTCGAATAACTTTCATATTTTGATGAATAGTGAAAATTACTAAATTTTAATTAAAAACAACTTTTTTAATAAAATAATTAATAGTGATAAATTATGAATTTGAGTGGTTTTAAAGTATATTTAAAATATATTTTTACCATTCAATATAATTTTGGTCATTGGACATAATTTTACAATTAAACCGAACATAAACAAGTGTCAATCTTTTGATAGTTATTATCTCTTAAAAACACACTTTTTGTTTTGACAGCGGGAATTAATTTTAAATTAATTTCTACCACTTCTGTGTTTTGAATTTAGAAAAATGGATTCCATATTTGGAATCAGGATTTTCAAATTGTGTAAATAGGTAACTTTTATTTTTAGACATTTTGGATAATTACTGCGGTAAATATTTTATTTACCATGGTTAATGGTAAATCCGGTAAATAAGGGTTAAAAAATAATATTATAATAATTCTAAATTACCCTAAAACGTGTCCTAGACTTATTGGTTGATACATGTTCGGACATAGGAATATTTGGGTCTATTTTGGGACCCCATGGTGCCACTTGTAGGTGATACGGACACTTTATTTTAATTAAGTTAAAATGAATACAAAAATGACACAAGCATATATCTTTTAGAATAAAATTTTTTACATAGGGTTATATATGTTGTCTTTTAGATTATAAATATTCATTAGAAATATAAAAATATTTTCTACATAATTATATTTTATTTATAATTTTTATACATTAAATAATTTAATTTATTTATGACACAATGATGATGAATTAATTACTATAATAGTGAAAAATTAAAATAATTGATATTATAAATACCCAAAAAAATATAATATGAAACTTTTAATGAATTAAACTAATTTTATAGGATATTATGATATATTAGTATTGATTTAATTGACTTTGTTCAAAGTAATCATTCTGTTATGAGTTTTAAAAAAATCAACTATTGAATAGTGTCAAAATTGACATAAAAGAGTTTTTAAAACAAATATTATATTATTAATTGATATTAAATTCCTAAAAATCTAAGGTTCGGCCAAGAGACTTATATCATGATATTGGTATCATTAATGGACCACTTGTGGGTCGCTTTAATGTATATGGTAAGTTTATTAACCATATAATATAAAAATACAAAGTGACATGGTAAATGTCAAACTAATTAACTTAGAGTTAATTCTTAAAGATAAGGTTAATATAAGTACACAAACCTGTATAAATTATATTGGTTGAGTTTTTTTTGACCTATCCCCACCTTAACCTTTGAATAATAAACTTTGGAGCCATTGGAAATCGAATATGAATTTATTATAAACTAATATCTCTAGCTTTTCCAATGGTGCCCCTCACCCCTCTTATAAAAGGGCACTCCTCCATCCCATTTCTTCACACCTTCAAAGCCTTTTGGTTCAGCCAAAATCTGACCAAATACTCTCCCAACTTCCCTCACTACAACCTAGAGGCCTTATTTTGATCAGAAATCCAACCTAAGGATCCCTTTTGATCAAATCAAACGGAAGAAACCGAATAAGAGGTAATGATTTCACCACCCTTTTCCAAGTTCCTTTCTTCTTCCACTTCTTCTTCCTTTGTTGTTACCATTCTAAAATAATAACTCCAGTATAATATATATACTGTGATGTTATTATAAATATGGTACAACCATATTCAGTATTCTATCCACCCTTTGAATAACATGTCACCATACGTGCGTACGTACGACTTACCGTCTCCACGTCGTGGTGTAATTGTTATTCAATATATTATTATTTGGATGGGTATAATAATGATGTGTAACTCATGTAAATAATAAATATAACATGTTAATGATTCTGTATATATGATATAACATCCATTTATATATTATTTTAATATCAAAAGAATGATATTTTCGCTCGTGCGTACGTACGGACTACCGTCTCCACGAACGCGATGAGATTCATTCTCCATCATATCCATTCAAGTATAATTCTCATTTGATGGTTAATAATAGTATCTAAGGACTTGATATAATTATATATATGATTAATACACAACCTATCCATTAAAAACATGGCTTACGTAACAAAACATATAAAAGAAAACAAGTAAGTTAACACCCGAAACAACGATAATACTAAGATATTATTATCAAATCAATATTAAAAGATCATATATGATATAATATTAATGTATATGATTATTTTATAATTTAATAACAATTATTTCACCATTATACAGGAGGTTAACCTACCCCAACCAAGGAAAAGTACAAGGTAAGGGTTATTTCACAATCTCTTCATTATCCGAGGTTGTTTATATGTAATAATCTACTGGAATCTATTTATCATCCACATCCATGTTTTCTTAAAAATGTATTTCAAAAAAAATTTATTATTTACAAGAATATGGGTTAAAGTCATTTATACCCTTGTTTGACTTTTTATAAGAGGAATCTTTCCGTCGTTTTCAAAACAAGGTCCTTTTTAACCTTTTCAACAGAATTAAGGTAAGAATGTTTTTTTAACTTATACGGAGGGTGCGGCTATTTTCCGACGTTATAAAATCTTCAAAGATTTCCTTACAAGCTTATAAGAATATTTTCAAAGAAAATGTTTTATTTTATATGGATCTTAAATGATTTCAAAAATAGAAAGAGATATTTCTCTAAAAAGAGTTTTGATTTCATCTATGTCAACATCCTTTGATGGATTTTACGCTTATTTGAAGTTGATTTATTATGATAAAAAAATTCTATATTGTATTGAAGGTTTTGTGATATGTTTGACAGTGGATGTGCTATTTTATACCATTCATAGTTTATGGTGAAATTATTGACATTTCGTATGCTAGTTTTAATACGAATGTTTATGTTATGTTTAAACCTTTTCATATGGGAATGCATTGGACTTAATATGTGACAGGTGGAGCCCGCTATAGCTCCTCGATGCATCGGTAGGTCTCATGAGACAAACTAGTGTCTTGGCACAAGGCCTTGGAAAAATCTTATTTGTAGTTTTGGCACGAGGCCTTGGATATGTGGTTATGATAGTCTGGAATTATTCATTCCAACATTATGAAAGTGGTTATTGATATTGCATGTGATTATTTGATTAGTAGAATATCCATGTGAACAAGTAAATGGCATCATTTTATTTTACTTTTTCCATGCTATGTTGAAGTTCAAGTTTAAAAGGATTTTGTTTTAGTAATTCATTGCCTTAAATGTTTATTCTTATTTTTGAAAGTTCTGATATATTGTTATCCTTACTAGGCATTTGAGATCACCCCTTTTCTATGTTTTATTTTTCCCAGGATGTGAAGAAGTATGTTATGAATGACCTACAGGGATTTTATGTGGGGATATGAGTGTGGAATATGGAGACTATGTTGTTGTAGTATTTTTTCACTTTATGATGTAATGTAAAACTTTATGAATATATCTAGTGTTTCCAAGGCTACTAAACCAATCGGTCTTTCGATATTTGATCTTTCTTATGATCATGCCAATGTTATGTAATAATGCACCGACTCTAGGTAACTAGGGTTGGGCCGTTACAACTCTAGATGACCATTTTTTGAATTTCAAAACATAGAAGCGGAAAAGTTGTGTTTAATGGATAGATTATAAAATTACATTCTATTTTTATTTTCAAAACCTTGGGGTGTTAAATGAAACTTCAACTTTCATGGACGGATTAACATTAGAAGACTGAAGATACAAAATCACACGATGTTTTATTGGGCGTGTTGAAGTACCAAATCTATGATGGAACTAGATAAATTCTAGATAAATGACTAAAATATATTATCAGACCTGTTCTCCCAGTAATATTAATAAATCTCTTTGTGTATGTTCCTACATTTGATCATTGACACTGACATGAATAATATACAAAATGCAAGCCTACAAAGGGTTATAGATAAATCTATTAGTGCATATCATGAATAATGATCATTTACTACATGATAGCAATAGGTAAACAAGGGAGACAGAACCAAGGAGACCTAACTTGAAACTTTTCAGCTTTTAAATAGTAAAAGAAGTTAACGTGTACATTTTAAATTCCTCCATACATAAAAGATTCATTTAAAAAAAGGATAAACTACAAAACTGAGTAAGATAGTAATTAAATGATGACAAGATTCCCTCTTGGACAAAGGAAAAGTGAAATACAATAATTAACTACTACTAATAATCACCATTGAATTTTAATAAATTAATTCAAGTCACCATCCAGAGAGAAGAATAAAAAACACTCCATTTCATATCTAATTGAAAGACAATATTTTTGTCATGAATAATGCCTTCATTATATTAAATTCATAGATCTTACAAAGGAGATAAACTTCACATGATAGGAGGAATCAATACATGTGATGAAACTATATATTCTTTGGGAGTGATCTATGTATGTAAAAAAATATAAATCTATACCTTAATAAAGAGTGCTTCATCATGATTAATCCTTTCTTATTCTACATTAGACATTGAAACTCTAATCATGAATTGTGGTGGTGAATGTTGGAATATCATAAAAAAAACAACAAAATAAAGAACAAGTTAGTATTTTACTTTTTCAAACAAATGATTATAATTGACAAATGAAAAATGATAAAAAATTATTATATTTTTAATGGTACCTGATTGAATCAATTCCACTTATTCTAGTTGCTTTCGAATGTCAATTGGTTTAGACTTTCTAAACCAATTTTGTAAGAAATTTAATGGTTCAACGGTGTTGGGATTCAAACAACTACAAAACGGATCAAGGACTCATCCTCCTTTACTAAAAGTGGTCTCTGAAGATACTGTTGTTAAAGGAATTTCTAATATATCTCTAGAAATGCATGAGAGAACGTGATATTTGATTTCCTTTCCCTTCCACCAAATTAAAATATCAAATCCTTCAAAATCATCCTCACAATCATCAATCTCAGGATATCTCCCTAATTCATTCCTTTGTTGTGTCAATTGCCTTTTCCTTTTCTTTAATCTATATCCATCTTTCCATTTCTTATCATCCTTGCTATCAGTACTAGCATCATAAATTTGTGACTCTTGATGAGAACTTGACTCACATCTATCAAAAATTGGAATGGGATATTTACATTTGTAAATCTCATAGAGATTATTCAGAACCTCTGTTAATTTATTGATCAATTGATTTTTGTCTTCTTCATCATCAAACATCATTTCAAAACTATCCCGAACATATTCCAATTTATATTGGGGATCAAGAAAAACTGCCACAAGTAATATAGAATTATAATTTAAACAAATACCCAAATACTTGTCCAACAAAAGAATCATTGCAATAGCCATTGCACTCACAGTAATATCATGACTCATCATCCATTTCTTTATTTTTCTATATATGTCACAAAGAGTATGAAAGAAAGTGTGACATGTCACATGTATTGAACCAGAAAACTCCACAGTGCTATCAAAAAAAATTAGGAACTTGAAAAATACACAAGCAAGCTCCCAATCATATGTTGTAGGAGCCCCACCTTCATAGACAAGAGCACTCCTAAAACTTGCATCCTCCTCAAGGTGAAGAAATACTTTCTCATACTTCTCTGCAATAACCAACATAAAGTAACAATAATTCCACCTAGTAGGCACATCAAGAATTATGGCATGTTTACTAGGAATCTTTAACTCCTTAGGTATGCTCTTGAAAAGAGTCAATCTTGAAGGTGAACTTCTCACATATTCGCAGGAAACTATGATTCTCGCAATTGATATTGATATTTCCTTCATCCCATCACCAACAATAAGTTTTAAGATATGTGCAAAACATCTCACATGCATATGCTCTCTATTAAGAATAGACCCATTCAAATCATTAACCATCCTCATCAAATAATTGATCGTTGTATTATTAGAACTAGCATTTTCCACAGTAATAGTATTAATCCTTTCAATCCTCCATTTTTTCAATGTTTGTTCTAATATTCGACCAATTGTTTCCCCTTTATGATCTGCAAAAAGACAAAATCGAATGAGTTTTTATATTTAAGAACCAATTATCATCAATAATGTCACGACCCGACCCTACCCGGGCTCGAGCTGCAACTACCCCAGGCCCATCTCCATAGGCCAGGGGCTGGCGACCAGTGTCGACGGCACAACAACTCGGGGAGGACTTTGCCTAAGTACCTGTACACACACACGCAGCAAACTCAATGCCAAACTACAGAGTAAAAGGAAAGACAAGCAGAGTAAAAAAGAACAACTGCTATATATAAACCACAGAGTGCATCGACCTCTACAAGATACAAAGTACAAACTGAAAAGAAAAGGGAAAAAACATGCATCCAACCAAAAAGGTTCCACAACCCCGCAACAGGTAAACAAAAAAGAAACAGCTGACGGGTCTCCCACCTGGAACCCGGCCACGACCACCGCACGCAGTCCAAGCTCCCAAGCTCCTACGCTCCACTAAAGTCACGCTCCACCTTTCCGTCGTCTGCAAGGGCACAATAAGTGCAGGCAAAGCCCAAGTAGGGGTGAGTATAAAAATACTCTGTAGGATACCTTGAAGGCTCAAGGGAGAAACAAAAAAGGTACCGAAGGGTGAGCGGTAGAGCGAACAGAATAGTAGAGGAGTATAACTGAAAGTGCAGTAAGAGTCCAGCTCAACCCAACAAGAGAAAGAAGATAGACTCGTCCAGACACAAGAAGCTGGAAACGGTGAGAAGATGGACTTCCCGTCGAGTCTTCGCTACCTATAGCAGGAGAGTAGACTCGTCCAACCACGAGAAGCTAGACACGGAAAGCACGTGGCATACCTCGCGCGTCTTCGCCTCTCCTAGAAGGAGAGCAGCCAAAACCCAAGGAGTGGGTACTCGTACGAGGTATATACATATATATGCTCTGCCAAGAAGCCCGAACAAGCTCGTAAGGGGATCTCCGTCCCGTAGCTCAGCCAAAGAAAACAAGTAGCCAACAGTCCCAGACATAACCCATCATCGTCGCCCAGCAACCCGCACGTCTGCCCTGAACCACAAGCCAAGGGGCTCAGTCACCGCACCTTGATACTATCCGCTTTGGGCGGCACTGACTCGCCCCCACGGTTTTAGATCGCGTCGCAAGAACGCGTCTCGGTGGGGAAAGCGCCCCTCGTACTTGAGAGTTCTAGGAAAGTCAAACCACACCTCGTCACTTCCCTACAGTCGAGAGGTCTCTTCAAAGCCATAGTCGTTCCATCACTGACCCGTACAACCAAGGGTCCCGCTCCGGTAATCACAGAGGAAAGCCACAGACTGGCCTAGTCGGAAGGACTGAGTCTGGAATGCTAACAGGTGTCCCACTACCCAGCCCCACTGGAGGGTAATTCATAACCAAAAGTCGGGTGACCCACTGCCCAGCCCTGCTGGAGGGTAAACCATAATACATCGTCAGGCGACCCACTACCCAGCCCCGCTGGAGGGTAAACCATATTCAGATATCGGGTGACCCACTGCCCAGCCCTGCTGGAGGGTAAACCCTAATACATCATCAGGCGACCCACTGCCCAGCTCCGCTGGAGGGTAGACCTGGAATAAGTCGACAGGCGACCCACTGCCCAGCCTTGTCGGAGGGTAGACCTGGAACTAGACGACGGGCGACCCACTGCCCAGCCCTGCTGGAGGGTAGGCCCTAAGAGGTCTTCGGGTGACCCACTGCCCAGTCTCTACTGGAGGGTAGACCCTAAGTGTGTCGGGTGACCCACTTCCCAGTCTCTGCTGGAGGGTAGACCCTAAAAGTCAGCGAGTAACCCACTGCCCAGCCCCGCTGGAGGGTAAACCCGAAGAAGTCGATGAGTAACCCACTGCCCAGCCCCGCTGGAGGGTAAAACTCAGAACTACTCTGGCCATCTCTACAGGAGGGTGCAACACCGGCCAATCGAACATGGAGTGGGTATCGCGCAGCCACCCAACTCTAGAACAACTCTCCCAAAAGAGTTTCAGCGCCTGCTCCATCACGGGGTGCCACTAGCACCGCTACTGGCCGATCCTTCGAGAACGAAACCAGGGGAGACCACTCAACCCTACTGGTCAACAAACGAGCACCGAGCCAGGGGAAAAACTCCACCCTGCTGGTCAAACAATCACACGGAGGGACCCTCTACGACGCGAGAGGTCCAAGTACGCAAAGAAGATCCTGGAACGCACGTGGGGCCCACACAACGTGTGGCCCCATCTCAACCCCAACTGAGCGCACAACCAACCTCAGGTACAAACAAACACACGTACCTCCAAGCGCTCCCGTATACTCCTGGAGTATACCTCATTCCAGCCCAAAGGCTATCGCGCACACGGCACCCAGCGTCAACGCGAAGGTGTGACGTAACAACTCCACCTCAAAGGCCCAGACACGACCATCCACATCTCGTGAAACATTTACGTCACTCTCCCAAGAGTGCGTGATCACACGCCAAGGGTCCGCTACAGACAAAGTAGGGCGGGCCGCCACTACAGCACCTCCCATGCTGCACATTCAACAAGATCGTGCAAGTTGCTCCGCACAACCAAACAGATTGCACCGTTGTAATCCTCACGGAAAAACACGCGAGTTAGACTACTCACTCACCTGAAACGGTCAACAAGTGGAAAAGGTACTATTCACTGTGACCAAACTAGTGTGGGGCCCACCCCAAGATCCCGAAACTGAACCAACGGATCACGCCACTGCGATCCCCTCGAAAAAACACACAGGATTGAGTACTCAATCACCCAAAATGGACACCCGGTGAAAATGGCACTATTCACCGTAGTCGGGTCGGGTGGGACCCACACCACGTCCCCGAAAAAGGTCGGGCGAACTGCACCATCGCAAAGCTCTCGGAAAAGCACGTCAAATTGACTGCTTACTTGCGTGGGACGGGTACCCGGCGAAAAATATGCCTTCCGGCGTACCGCACACGAGCGGTGCCACGCGGGACCCGCAACCCGGTCCCGAAACTCAACGAACGGATCGCACCGTTGCGATCATCTCAAAAAAACGCACAAGATGGACTACTCACTTGTCCAAAACGGTCTCCCGATGATAAAGCTGAAAATCACCGTCAAATCCAGAAACGGTCCTCGCGGGGCCCGCACTGTCGTGCGGAATTACAGCGGGCAGACTTCGCAAACACGATGCCCTCGGAAAAACACCCAACATCGACTGCTCGCATGCCCCGAACGGACGTCCGAGGAAAAAGTCGTTAAAAGCCGCACGCAGCTCAAAAGACGGGTCGTGGGGCCCACGCCTCAACTCCAGCCTCAACGCTTGGAACCGCACTAGAAACCTCTTCCTCAGCGCCAGGGTCACAACGCCGATGACGGCGCTCAAAACGGATGTCGGACGTGTCCGCGCCGTCCAAAACAAGAATCCCGGGAAAAGCGCTTGTCCACTTAAGGATGCGTCGCACCTCCGAGGCCCCTCGTTTCGTGAACTAAAAATTCCCGAAACCATCTCAAAAGATGCGCCTCGACGCAAGCTCCGCGCTGTCGCAGACGGTGCGCAAAACGGACGCCCGTAGCCCGAAATACGGGCGTCCGAAGTCTGAGGGGCAAAGCCCCTTGGGCCGGACCGGCCGGTCCGCCCTGCTTGGGCCGGCCCACGCCGGCCGGCCCGGTCCGCACAGCCGGCCCGCGGCTCAGGCCCGGGTCCGGTTCACCCCGCCGCGGCCAGCTGGTCGCGGCTCGCTCCAGCCGACCGGCCGCCTTGCGGCCGGTTGATCCCCCACAGCGACCCGCAAGACGCGGGTCCCGGTCGACGCACGGGGCCGCGCGCTTCGCGGCCCCCCTCTCCTCTGCCTGCCGGCGCCCGCGGCCGGCGCCGCGGCCGGCTTCCGACAACCGCCGCCGAATGCCGCCGCTGCCTCCCGGAAGCGCCGCTGCCTCCCGGAAGCGCCGCTGCCTCCCGGAAGCGCCGCTGCCGCCCTCTGAAGCCCCGGCCGACCGCCCTGCTCCGCCGCGCTCCGCCCCACACCGCCGCCGTCTGCCGCCTTCAGCCCTCGCCGGAAACCGGCCGTGGCCGGAAAAATTCCAAGGTCCACCGGGAACGATCCGGTGGTTGAAATTTCGATCCGGATAGCTTTCCGGAAAGCTCGGGACGGGATCTACGCAACCACGGGATTTTTTCGAGGATCCAATGGTGCGATTGAGCATAAATGAGGATTAAAACGGGGAAGGGGAGTAAAACTCAAATCCGCCTAACTCGTTGGGCTTCGCCCGGTGCTTCCCGCGTGATCCGCCCCGCGCCGTTACCTCACCGGAGTTGGCTCACCGGAGCTCACCTTGCCGGAGCTCTCCGGAGCTCACCGGAAAAGAAGAAGGGATGGGAGGGGTTGTGAGGAAGAAGAAGAAGAGGAAGAAGGGGGGGTGCGTGTTTAAATAAAAACACTTAAACACCCCGCCCGACACGCCCCCGACTCCGCTCCCGAAGCAGACAAAAAGGAGGGCGTCCCTGGGGTAAACACGATGCTTCGAGCACAACGGTGTTCTCGAAATTTTATTCCAAGACCCCGTTCAAAAGTTATAAAATTTAACGCCCGAAGCCGCTAAATTACGAAAACGCCCCTGGGGCCATTTTTCATAAACGGCCCGCGCCCGCGAAACTTATACCCCTCCCAGGGTAAACGACACGCTCCAAACTCAACGGTCCCCTCGGTTTTCCGGTCCGAGCCACCATTTAAAAGATACTCGAGTTTCACCATTCAACGAATAATTTAATTAATTAATTTATCCGTTTAACATTCCAGAAGCGAGCGAGGGGTCCCAATGTCCCGCGCCGACAAGTTTTATGTCGTTCCTAGGGTAAAAAACCCATTCCGGACCCATCCGTACACTCGGATCTCTGATCCGGAACTCCTTTTAGGAGTTATCCCATTTATTTATCATTTTTTGTGTGAACGCACTAAAAATTTAATTCCGGCCACTCCGGGGCTTGGAATCGCCTGCCGTCCGAAGGCGCTACTCTAGAATATCATCAAGAATATTCCAAAGTCTTTTGTAGCAAAAAAAAACTAGGTTCTTACATCATTACCTCCTTCAAGCTTTTCGTCATCGAAAAGAAAAACTAGGGAGCAACACAGGGTACTAAGCCCACACCTGGCTTTCCCACACCCAAAAGAACCCACGCACAGCTCTGCGTCACCACACTCATGCCAAAGGATTGATCTTTTCATACGAGGTCGGCCCTTGCCGATGTCGTGCACCCACTCCAGACTTTGGGGTTAGGGCAAGGCGGTAGGGTACCGCGCCATCCCTTTGCACAGTCTCAAACGACCCGAAGGCCCTCGGGGGTAGCTCACCTCCCCGGTCAAACCTCTACGTCGCATGTCGTGATTGGAATCACCGCCCGCACCTGGAACAAGGCCCGATGATTCCCTCCTTCAGAATATCCATATGGTGAGACACCAAAGGATATCTGGTCACACCAGATTTCACAGTCGATGTTTCTCAACCAAAACTCTCTTACACGCTCGGAAGCGAAGGAGTAACATCATCGACGAAAGGAAAAGGTCTCACCCCTTTTTCCTTACCAAAACAGGGTTACACCCGACGCCATGCGTCACCCTGGTAAAACCTCAAACAAGGAGCAGGGAGAAAAGCCTTTTACACGCAGAGCCTAATAATTTTACTGCAAAAAGTAGAAGAGTCGCAAGGGGTACCTCTTACCATCCCATGCTCTGCAGGATCGTAGACATCCAAAGCTCGCGGCTGTCCGTGGTCCCAACCGTCAGCTCCCGGAGCCTGACGTGGACCACCTAGTAGTGATGGGGAGATCTCGTAAAGTCGTCCCCCACTACCAGCTCCTCCCGCTCCTCTGCTAGAACCACCTCCCTGGGTACTACTTCGATCACGGTGCTGCCTCTACCATGGTGGTGCGCCTACGGCCTGCCCGATGCTATCAGCAACTCGGGTCTGGCAGTCTCGTGCCAAGTGACCTCGCTCGTCGCAAGCATAGCACCGACGCTCTCTACGATGCCCTGGTGCCCTCTGGCGCCACTGTGGTGTACGACCACGGCCTAGGATCCACTCACGGAAGGGCATCCTCGGCTGAGGCCCTGCGCCTTTTCGCCATAGTGGTATACGACCACGTCTCCAAAACCGGCAGTGGGAAGGCCACCTGCATCGAGGTCCCGTCCTCCGGTGCCTGCTAGCTACGACAGACGTCCCGGCTCCGTCGCGCCCACTGCCACTACCAACCGCAAAACATGACAGGAATCCCTCTGTCACTAACGCCTGCTCTGGCACCCGGACAAATGTAGAAATTCCCAAGGGTACTATGACAACATGAATCTCTCAGCAGAGACCCTTCTAAAACTTCCACGCTCAGAGGTTGTCGTCATGGACCAAGTCCGGGTAAAAGCGTGCACGGTCTGCAAAACAAGCCGCGTACTCGGCCACCGTCATCCCTCCCTGCTGAAACTGCAGAAGCTCCTGAATCTGAAAGGAGCACAAGAAGGAGGGGAAAAACTACTCACGGAGCAACAACTAAAAGTCGTCCAACGAAAGCGACGACTCGTCAAGAAACTGAGTCACCAGACTCCACCAACGCCAAGCTGTTCCACGAAAAAGGCTGGCTGCCAAGGCCACTCCCTGATCAGTCGGCGTCTGCACAAGCCTGAAAAGGAGAACCACTGTCTCGAGCCAAACCTCTGCTGCCTGAGGGTCTGGCTCACCACTGAACCTCAGCGGGTCCTACCGCTGGAACTCACAGAGCGCACTCAACCTGCGCTCAAGTTCAGCATGCTCTGCTGAAACTGTCTGCTGCTCAACAGGTGGGGGTACTACTACCGGCCCACCCGGAGAAAAGGGATCGCATGATGGGTTCTGGACTGAGGCCTCGTAGCTCACAGGGTCGTCGTCACGCACCCAAAGCTGGTATCTGGGCTGGCTGTCTTCGCGGAGACATCCTGAATATTATCAAGGAGTGCCGCGGTCAGATGAGCATATATGTATATACCACAACAACAACGATGGGAAGCTGACTCCAGAAGGACAGTCAAAGACTCAGTCCTATGTGACGCACAAACAAATATTCCCTGCAACAAGTGTCTCAGCATGCCGAGTCGACAAGCGGGTTATCAAGGTCCTGGTGAATGGATATGTCGGCCGCCGCACCATCACTGGACTCCCTGTCCTGAGAGCCGCTCTCGAGACACGTTAACACTGTTGCCCTATATCCCAACCAATTCCTCTTTTAGGGACGTCCGCACAACGCCCCAAGGAATGAACCACCTCTGATACCACATTGTCACGACCCGACCCTACCCGGGATTGAGCCGCAACTACCCTAGGCCCGCCTCCATAGGCCAGGGGCTGGCGACCAGCGCCGAAGGCACAACAACTCAAGGAGGCCTTTGCCTAAGTACCTGTACACACACACGCAGCAAACTCAATGCCAAACTACAGAGTAAAAGGAAAGACAAGCAGAGTAAAAAAGAACAACTGCTATATATAAACCACAGAGTGCATCGACCTCTACAAGATAAAAAGTACAAACTGAAAAGAAAAGGGGCAAAACACGCGCCCAACCAAAAAGGTGCCACAACCCGGCAACAGGTAAACAAAAAAGAAATAGCTGACGGGTCTCCCACCTGGAACCCAGCCACGACCACCGCACACGATCCAAACTCCCAAGATCCTATGCTCCACTGAAGTCACGCTCCACCTGTCCGTCGTCTGCAAGGGCACACCAAGTGCGGGCAAAGCCCAAGCAGGGGTGAGTATAAAAATACTCAGTAGGATACCCCGAAGGCTCGAGGGAGCAACAAAGGAGGTACCGAATGGTGAGCGGTAGAGCGAACAGAAAAGTAGAGGAGTATAACTGAAAGTGTAGTAAGAGTCCATCTCAACCCAACAAGAGAAAGAAGATAGACTCGTCCAGACACAAGGAGCTGGAAACAGTGAGAAGACGAACTTCTCGTCGAGTCTTCGCTACCTATAGCAAGAGAGTAGACTCGTCCAACCACGAGAAGCTAGACATGGAAAGCACATGGCATACCCCGCACGTCTTCACCTCTCCTGGAAGGAGAGAAGCCAAAACCAAAGGAGTGGGTACTCGTACGAGGTATATACATATATATGCTCTTCCAAGAAGCTCGAACAAGCTCGTAAGGGGATCTCCGTCCCATAGCTCAGCCCAAGAAAACAAGTAGCCAACAGTCCCAGACATAACCCATCATCGTCGCCCACCAACCCGCACGTCTTCCCTTAACCGCAAGACAAGGGGCTCAGTCACCGCACCTTGATACTATCCTCTTTGGGCGGCACTGACTCGCCCGCACGGTTTTAGATCGCGTCGCAAGAACGCGTCTCGGTGGGGAAAGCGCCCCTTGTACTTGAGAGTTCTAGGAAAGTCAAACCACACCTCGTCACTGCCCTGCAGTCGAGAGGTCTCCTCAAAGACATAATTGTTCCATCACTGACCCGTACAACCAAGGGTCCCGCTCCGGTAATCACAGAGGAAAGCCACAGACTAGCCTAGTCGGAAGTACTGAGTCTGGAATGCTAACAGGTGTCCCACTGCCCAGCCCCGCTGGAGGGTAATTCATAACCAAAAGTCGGGTGACCCACTGCCCAGCCCTGCTGGAGGGTAAACCTTAATACATCATCAGGCGACCCACTACCCATCCCCGCTGGAGGGTAAACCATATTCAGATATCGGGTGACCCACTGCCCAGCCCTGCTGGAGGGTAAACCCTAATACATCATCAGGAGACCCACTGCCCAGCCCCGCTGGAGGGTAGACCTGGAATAAGTCGATAGGCGACCCACTGCCCAGCCTTGCCGGAGGGTAGACCTGGAACTAGACGACAGGCGACCCACTGCCCAGCCCTGCTGGAGGGTAGGCCCTAAGAGGTCGTCAGGTGACCCACTGCCGAGTCTCTACTGGAGGGTAGACTCTAAGTGTGTCGGGTGACCCACTGCCCAGTCTCTGCTGGAGGGTAGACCCTAAAAGTCAGCGAGTAACCCACTGCCCAGCCCCGCTGGAGGGTAAACCCGAAGAAGTCGATGAGTAACCCACTGCCCAGCCCCGCTGGAGGGTAAAACTCAGAACTGCTCTGGCCATCTCTACAGGAGGGTGCAACACCGGCCAATCGAACACGGAGTGGGTATCACGCAGCCACCCAACTCCAGAACAACTCTCCCAAAAGAGTTTCAGCGCCTGCTCCATCACGGGGTGCCACTAGCACCACTACTGGCCGATCCATCGAGAACGAAACCAGGGGAGACCACTCAACCCTGATGGTCAACAAACGAGCACCGAGCCAGGGGAAAAACTCCATCATGCTGGTCAAACAATCACACGGAGGGACCCTCTACGCCACGAGAGGTCCAAGTACGCAAAGCAGAACCCGGCACGCACGTGGGTCCCACACAACATGTGGCCCCATCTCAACCCCAACTGAGCGCATAACCAACCTCAGGTACAAACAACCACACGTACCTCCAAGCGCTCCCGTATACACCTGGAGTATACCTCATTCCAGCCGAAAGGCTATCGTGCACACGACACCCAGCGTCAACGCGAAGGCGTGATGTAACAACTCCACCTCAAAGGCCCAGACACGGCCATCCACATCTCGTGAAACATTTACGTCACTCTCCCAAGAGTGCGCGATCACACGCCAAGGGTCCGCTACAGACAAAGTAGGGCGGACCGCCACTAGAGCACCTCCCATGCTCCACATTCAACAAGATCACGCAAGAGGATCCGCACAGCCAAACGGATCGCACCGTTGTAATCCTCACGGAAAAACACGCTAGTTAGACTACTCACTCGCCCGAAACGGTCAATAGGTGGAAAATATACTATTCACCGTGACCAAACCCGTGTGGGGCCCACCCCAAGATCCCGAAACTGAACCAACGGATCACGCCACTGCGATCCCCTCAGAAAAACACACGGGATTGAGTACTCAATCGCCCAAAACGGACACTCGGTGAAACGGGCACCATTCACCGTAGCCGGGTCGGGTGGGACCCACACCACGTCCCCGAAAAAGTTCGGGCGAACTGCACCATCACAAAGCTCTCGGAAAAGCACGTCAAATTGACTGCTTACTTGCGTGGGACGGGTACCCGGAGAAAAATATGCCTTTCGGCGTACCGCACACGAGCGGTGCCATGCGGGACCCACAACCCGGTCCTGAAACTCAACGAACGGATTGCATCGTTGCGATCCTCTAAAAAAACGCACAAGATGGACTACTCACTTGTCCAAAACGGTCGCCCGGTGATAAAGCTGAAAATCATCGTCAAATCCCGAAACGGCCCTCGCGGGGGCCGTACTATCATGCGGAATTACAGCGGGCAGACTGCGCCAACACGATGCCCTCGGAAAAACACCCAACATCGACTGCTCGCATGCCCCGAACGGACGTCTGAGGAAAAAGTCGCACGCAGCTCAAAAGACGGGTCGTGGGGCCCACGCCTCAACTCCAGCCTCAATGCCTGGAACCGCACTAGAAACCTCTGCCTCAATGCCAGGGTCACAACGCCGCTGACGGCGCTCAAAACGGATGTCGGACGCGTCCGCGCCATCCAAAACAAGAATCCCGGGAAAATCGCTCATCCACTTAAGGACGCGTCGCACCTCTGAGGCCCCTCGTTTCAGGAACTAAAAATTCCCGAAACCATCTCAAAAGCTTCGTCTCGACGCAAGCTCCATGCTGCCGCAGACGGTACGCAAAACGGACGCCCGTAGCCCGAAATACGGGTGTCCGAAGTCTGAGGGGAAAAGCCCCTTGGGCCGGACCGGCCCGGACCGGCCTGTCCGCCCTGCTTGGGCCGGCCCGCGCCGGCCGGCCCGGTCCGCACAGCCGGCCCGCGGCTCAGCCGCGAGTCCGGTTCACCCCGCCGCGGCCAGCTGGCCGCGGCTCGCTCCAGCCGACCGGCCGCCTCGCGGCCGGTTGATCCCCCACAGCGACCCGCAAGACGCGGGTCGCGGTCGACGCACGGGGCCGCGCGCTTCGCGGCCCCCCTCTCCTCCTCCTGCCGGCGCCCGCGGCCGGCGCCGCGGCCGGCGCCGCGGCCGGCTTTCGACGGCCGCCTCCGAACGCCGCCGCCGCCCTCTGAAGCCCCGGCCGACCGCCCTGCTTCGCCGCGCTCCGCCCCGCGCCGCCATCGTCTGCCGCCTTCGGCCCTCGCCGGAAACCGGCCGTGGCCCGAAAAATTCCAAGGACCACCGGGAACGATCCGGTGGTCGAAATTTCGATCCGAATAGCTTTCCGAAAAGCTCGCCGGATCTCGCCGGAGCTCTCCGGAAAAGAAGAAGGGAGGGGAGGGGTTGTGAGGAAGAAGAAGAAGAGGAAGAAGGGGGGTGTGTGTTTAAATAAAAACACTTAAACACCCCGCCCGACACGCCCCCGACTCCACTCCCGAAGCAGACAAAAAGGAGGGCGTCCCTGGGGTAAACACGGCGCTTTGAGCACAACGGCGGTCTCGAAATTTTATTCCAAGACCCCATTCAAAAGTTATAAAATTTAACGCCCAAAGCCGCTAAATTACGAAAACGCCCCTGGGGCCATTTTTCATAAACGGCCCGCGCCCTTGAAACTTATACCCCTCCTAGGGTAAACGACACACTCCGAACTCAACGGTGCCCTCGTTTTTCCGGTCCGAGCCACCGTTTAAAAGATACTCGAGATTCACCATTAAACGAATAAATTAATTAATTAATTTATCTGTTTAACATTCCAGAAGCGAGCGAGGGGTCCCAACGTCCCGCGCCGACAATTTTTATGTCGTTCCTAGGGTAAACACCCTATTCCGGACCCATCCGTACACTCGGATCTCTGATCCGGAACTCCATTTAGGATTTATCCCGTTTATTTATCATTTTCAGTGTGAACGCACTGAAAATTTAATTCCGGCCACTCCGGGGCTCGGAATCGCACGTCGTCCGAAGGCGCTACTCTGGAATATCATCAAGAATATTCGAAAGTATTTTTTAGAAGAAGAAAAACCGGGTTATTACAAATAAAATGTGCAGTCGCACACAAATAATTCAAATTCTGAATTGAAGTCCATGTGTTAGTGGTAAGACATACCATGTGACAGAACATATCAAACATAGAATTCAATTTTTCTTTCTCTGCCAAATATAACTGCAATAAATCCCTATCAACTGTTTGTCTAAATGGAACTTGAAATTGTGGTTGAACAACTTCAATAAATTCTCTAAAACCTTGATTCTCAACATATTTAAATGATAACCCATTAATTATTATCATTTTATCAAGAGCTATTCTGAACTCTTCTTGATTAAAATGAGCTACTGAAATTTTAATCATCCCATCATCCTCATTTTCGTATTTCTTTCTATGATTGAGAGTGGTTTGACTTTTGTCAAAAATTTTGTGTGGATTTTTATTGCACCTTATCAAATGCCTATTCAAATTACTAGTTCCATGTTGGCCTGATGTGTAAGAACAATCTTTGCCACAATAATTACAAACAACCCTTCCATTTTTCTTATGAAAATGATCCCAATCTTGAGAAATTCTAGAACCAGTAAGAGCTTTAGGAATTGTAACCTTTTTAGGAGACCTTTTACCCTCATCACTTTCTTCAACTAGTATACTAGTACTCTCCCATCCTATTTAATGTGCTGTTGGAGTAGACCCCATATAACTTTGGGTTGCACCAACTAGAGGATTAGAATATCCCCTTAATTTATCACCTTCCATGAATCGCTAATTACTGTTAGCTGTGGCACACTCCTGGAAGAATATAAGGTGAATATGTTTTGAAACAAAGATATGGATTTGAAATTAAAAGGATAAATGAAACCAATGCAATGTAGTTTATGCCTCATAGTGGATGCTCAACGAACCCATCCTAAAATTTCTACAACAAAAACTACATCACCAACCAAAACAGAATTGGGCATAGTGCAATAATTCTAACATAACTTATGGAAACTAAGCTGTCAATATTTGTGACCAAACCATAATTCTATAGGAGTCTGAGTAGAAAAACAAAATTGATAACTCATACATAATGAAAAACAAACATCATTTAAAATTACATGATAAAAAATCAATTTCTTTCTTACCACCGCACACCGGACCAGGTATACAGTAGCATGCATGAGGAGGAGGTGATGCGGGGCCAAGGTATTTTTCTCCTGCACCCTGATTACTTGGAAGGTGTATATTGGGGGAGGAGGCAAGTGATTATCCCTTTTCTGGGTGGGTTCGGTTAGAGGTGCGAAATGAGGCAAGATAAGAGGAGAATGGGTGGAGGGTTTTTCGCAAGGTGGAAGAGGGATCAGAAGTAGAGGGGTTGGGGAAGCTCAGGGAAGGAAGGAGGGGGATGAAGGAGAGTCTTCCCCGTCGTATCTTGTGAGGGAAGGAGGGGATTAGGGTTTCCTTGTACGTGAGTGAATGTTGGGGTCAGGGGAGAGATGAGCCAGTAGGCCGGGGGGTCGTGACTTCGTGAGTCTATGAGATAGAGGGGTATTTTTTTTGGCTTGATGCCACAGATGGCACCCATCAGGTCACGGGTTGGGTTGGTTCTAAATGACTCCAATCCACAACCCGTCCCAAACCAAGTACGGGTCAACCCGAGCTGAACCTGACTTGGGATTTTTTCATTGTGACCTGAGCCAACCCGACCCAACCTGGCCCAGTCGGGTCGAACCCATCGGGTTAGGTCGGGTCTGGACACCCCTAATAGATATCCAAGAAAACAATCATTCATGATATGTATTGTGAATTTTTAATACACTAAATTCAATATTTTATAGGTAAACATAAAATTTTATGTTTTTGACTATGTTTTAATAAGTATTTTTTATGATGTGATAGTCACTAAATATTGGATAAATCATGGAATGGAGTTGATGTCTGAATAAATAAATCTTTTGTATTATTAAAAATGGA
Organism: Viscum album; assembly: GCA_963277665.1. NCBI lineage: Eukaryota > Viridiplantae > Streptophyta > Magnoliopsida > Santalales > Viscaceae > Viscum > Viscum album. The sequence goes on from OY728151.1 coordinate 501,895,510, forward strand.
AGAATATTTAGGTAAGTATAGAAATATTCAACTGTCAAAAAATATTTTAAAAAATTATTTTTTTCCAAAGATTCTATAACATCTGCAGAAATATAATTGAACTAATTATGGATATTATGTTTGAAAATTTATGATAGAGATTATAAATCCAAAAAATACCAACATCCCCCTAAAGGTAATTTAGAAATGTAATTAAAATTTCATTAATTATAAATATTAATCATTTTTTTGTCTATATTTTCTTAGTACTATGAAAATTTCTACAACCTTAATACTGGAAAAAAGAAGTTATTTTTTTATAGATGTGTGGGCTGCATACATGTTATCAAAATGTTTTAGACAACATATTTTGGTGATTACCTACTATTTTTTTGATATAGTATGAGCTATTTCCTTAGAAATATATTTGGGGTGTGAAGAATTATTTTTAGATTTCTTATATATTATTTTTTATCTATTCCTCATGGAGAAATATAATGGACAAAATCAATTTGTTTATAAGAGATGACCTGTAAATAATAAAATTGTTTGGGATTGATGGAGGTAGATGAGGAGATGGAGGTGGAGGTGAAGGTGGATGCTAAAGTGGTGTCAGTGACCTAGGTGGAGGAGGTGGTAGATGTGAAGACTGAGGCCGAAAACGAGGTATAGGAGGAGATGAAGAACTAGAAAGTAAACAAATTTTTTTTGGGAAATTGAGTATAATGGTGATCATAGCAAGGCTGGGTTTGAGAAAAATTGATGAAAATTATTCTCAATACATTTCACATAACAAAAGATCATTTAAGAAAGTGTTTCAGGTGGCATATTAATTTTTTTCACCACTTATTTACGTGATTTTAGGAATTTAAGAGGATGATTTTTTTTAAAAAACAAAATAAACACCATTTATTTTTTCAAAATGATAATCACATAATACAATTTATACTAGAACATTACATGTACAATCAAATATTACTTAATTTTGAAAGAAACTCCTCACCATGAACAAACAAAACAATAACAAAAAAATATGTGTTTACTTGCACATGACTTCTCTACACTACAAAGAAAGGTTCTTAGTAGTGGATCCAACAGTCACTTAAGATTCATACAACACCATTTCAATCATAAAAAATATATACTATCAAACATAAATGTTTGAATAAATATGTATTCAATCAACCACTGAACCCAGTAGGTGTATAAGATAACTATTGTAGGAAGACAAGTATTGAGAGAACATGTCCATTGAGGAGGGATGGTGTCAAATAAAACATGGCATCAAATAAAAAGAAAACACATTATTAATAAATCCACATAAAATGAAAAAACTGATTGAAATTAATCTTTCAAGTACCCAAAATATGAATGAAGACCCTTTTGAATAAGAATCTAGTATCATCATCTAAAAACTATAAAAATGAAAATGTACAAAATTTCAACGAATGAGTCATGAATTTTCAGAAAAGAACAATACATTGGTTTCACTTTGGTGGGTGGTGGAATTATTTGGCCAATTATATCATCAATTAGATGCATGATATACTATAAAAATTTCTTGTGAAATGCATATAAGTAATATTCATTATGCATGTGGGAATTCATTATGTAAAAAGATCCATGTCCACAATCTGATTAATAAGAAAATTCATCATCATTATCAATAAAAAATACATGAGAATAGAAATATTCCAATTTTGATGAAAAAATATTTATGGTGTCATGCTAGAGATTATCATCACCTAGAATATTGAAAATGATATACTAATGTATAGTATAATATAAGAATAATTAATTGATTCCCTATATTTTAGAATCATTTGGATGATATAAAGGGTCATACTGATGTTTAATATTATCAAAAAGGGGTAAAAAATTTATAATGAAGTTTATTGTATTTTGAAAATACACAATAGGTCACATTGATTGTTTTAAATCATATAAGGTAAATGGTTTATCATGGTGTTTTTACTCTCTATGATTTTGAATGTGTAAGATATTTTTTATAATGTTCTATAAAACTCACATATAAAAAATTATTTTAGTTCAATCAATGAATGATGATAGGTTTACAGTAATGGTTAATGTTTTCTAGTAATAAATGAATTCATCAAAAATAATAAATCACCCATGTACTTTGACCAAGAAGTCTAATGGTATGACTCAAATGATATGGTTTATGTTTATAATTTACATTTTAGTTTATAACACATATCACATAAGAAAAATTGATAAAACACATTTAGATTATTTTCATACTTTTAGGAAACAATCCATATGTTATTATTAATGTGTAGAAAGAGACAACACCATAATCTGATTCATGATGTTCTTGATGTGACTCAAAGTATCTGTTATCAATTTAAAATTGACATTTTAGTTCAAAAAGAGTCACTCATTGAAAACAACCCAAGTTCACTTGTATTGTATTGATAATTTTGAAAAAAAAACCAAATTAATGTTTTACGTATATTAATTAGTCTTATATGATACCCACATACGATGTGATTGGTATAGATCAATGTGTGTTTTTTAGTTTAAATTTTCATTTTAGTAAAACACTCAAGTGACATATGAAAAAATGAGAAAAAGAATTTATATTATTTGGATACTTTAGGAAAATGATCCATATGTCATTTAGGATTTGTAGGAATCGTCCAAACTTTAATATGACGCATGGTGTGACTGGTATGACTCCAAGTGCATATTTTTATTTAAAAGTGACATTAATTTTACAAAAGTAGAAAACTGACATACTAAAACCTGAGAAAACACCTTCATATTGTTTTTATAATTTTTGAAATTTATCCATAAGTCATTTGTGAAATTTATAAATCAGAGACACATCAATCTGATGCACGGTGTGACTATTATGACTCTAAGTGCATTTTTTTATTTAAAATTGACATTAACTTTACTAAAAAATCCAACTTACATACTCAAAACTAAGAAAAATCATTAATTTTTTTATTAAATTATAAAAAAAATAGATACATCATTTGAAATGTAGGAATCACCATTACCTCAATCCAAAACAAGATGTGACCGGTATGACTCAAAGTTTCTATTATCAATTTGAAATTGAAATTTTAGTACAAAAAAGTTTCAATCCATAAAAATGGTGAAAACATTCTTGCAATGACTTGATAATTTATTACAATGATTTATAATTCATTTTCAACATGTATAAATAAGTCTCATATAAAACCCACGTTGGAGGTGATTGGTATGACTCATAGTTCATGTTCAAGTTATAAAATAAATTTTATTAAAAAACAAAAGGTTCATACTAAAAACTATGGAAACACATTCAAATTGTTTTGATAATTTAGAAAAATTATCTATACGTCTTTTGGTATGTGTAGAAATTAGTGTAACCTCAATCCAATGCAAGGTGTGATTGATATGACACCAAGTGCATCTCTTTATTAAAAATTGGCAAATAATTTTACTTAAAAAGACAAGTAACATACTCAAAAATGAGAAAAAGATTTTTTTTTATTATTTTGATACTTTTTAAAAATGATACATAAGTATTTTTTATATGTAGAATCTAGTTTCACCTGAATCTGATAAAAGATGTCCATGTGTTGACTCAATGTGTTTCTTATTAATTTAATATTGAAATTTTAGTTCAAAAAGTTTCACTCACTAAAAATATATAAAACCCACTCATAATGTCTTGTTAATTTATTAAAATTATAATTAATTCCTTTTTGATGTGTATGAACTAGTCACACAATAAGACTATACACTATGTGACCGATATGACTCAAAGTGCATGTTCCCAGTTTAAAATTACATTTTAATAAAAAAACAAAAGTGACTTATTCAAAACTGAAGGAACAAATTTTTATTTTTTGATAATTTAGTAAAATTATGAATAAGTCATTTTTTATGTGTAGGAATCATCTTCTCTTCAATTAGATGAACGGTGTGACCGGTATGACTCCATGTGAATTTTTTATTTAAAATTGAAATTAATTTTACAAGAAAATACAACTGACATACAAAAAAATAGAAAACACATTAATATTATTTTGATAATTTATTTTATCAATTAAAAGGTCTTTTAGGACATGTATGAATCAACCAAACCTCAATCTGATATATGATGTTCCTGAGATGACTCAGTGTGTTCATTTTCAGTTTGAAAATAAAATTTTAGTACAAAAAGGAATTACTCACTAAAAACTAAGAAAACATGTTTGTATTGTCATAATAATTTAGTAAAATAATTAATAATTCATTTTTTTAAATGTAATAATTATTCTCACATCAATACCACACACAATGTGACCGGAATGAATCAAAGTACGAGTTTCTAGTTTAAAATGACATTTGAGTAAAAAAACAATTTTTGTACTAAAAACCAATAAAAATAAATCATATTGTTTTGATAATTTAGAAAACTGATCCATATGTCATTTGAGAAGTGTAAGAATCATCTGAATCTCAGTCTGATCCATAATGTGACCGCAATGACTCCATGTATATTTTTTATATTAAATTGAAAATAATTTTAATAAAAAAAGAATACTCTCATACTCGAAACCAATAAAAATATTTTGTATTATTTGGATACTTAAGAAAGATGATATAAATTTCATTTTGGACATATAGAAATAAGTCACACCTCAATGCAATACATGATGTGCCCAGTATGACTCAAAGTGTCCGTTTTCAATTTAAAATCGACCTTTTTGTACAAAACATGTCACTCACTGAAAATTGAGAAAACATGCTCAAATTTTATAGATAGTTTAGAAGAATGATTCATAATTTATTTTTAACATGTATTATTGTTTTTTCATATAAAACCCATACATGTTGTGACTGTTATGACTCAATGTGTTTGTTTCCACTTGTAAATTATATTTTAATAAAAAACACAAGTGAAATACTCAAAACCATAGAAACACATTCATATTGTTTTTATACTTTAAGAAAACAATCCATAAGTCATTTGGGAAGTTTAGGAATCAACCACACCTCAATCTGATTCATAGTGTGATTAGTATGTCTCAAAGTGTGTCTTTTTAATATACAAGTGTCATTTTAGTTTAAAACTCACATCACGTTTACAAAATCGAGAAAACTACCCTAGATTGTTTTCTCATAATTCTATCATCTGTTAGATGATTAATATAATTAAAATTTTCATATTATACATATTTAAATAATTTTCATAAATATAATTCATGAAGATGAACAATAAATGGTGTGACTTGTAAGAATCAACCACAACTCAATCTGACACACAATGTTCCTGGTATGAAATAAAGTTTAGTTTAAAATTATCACTTTTTATTTAATCTATTTCATTATATTATTACCAACATAGTAATAGATTTATTTTATAATTTTATTATTTTTCATATGTAAGGGCGGTTTTTTCATTTATATAGGTGTGTTATTTTTCTCTATAATAGTGTTTTTTTTTGTATTTATGGTGTAAATTTTATTTCATTTAAATTTTATATTTGTGTCTAATTTTTCAAATTTATGGTGTTATTTCTATAAATGAAGTGTGTTGTTACAACACACTATGATATTCCTTCTTTTTGGTATTGTAGTGTTCTATAACATGACACTGCAGTATTCCTATTTATCATTGCTAAATAAAATAGTTGATAAGTGTTTTCTTTTATGAGCGTTTCTGAAAGCGCTAATAAAGGGGTAATTTATCAGTAATTTTTTTATCTTAGATAAATAACCCATTTATCTGCTCTTTTCTAGAATTTATAGAGGCCAAGGAATTTTAACTATTCAGTGGTATTCATCACTTTTTTACTACTAAAAAAGGCATATCATAGCGTTGTTAAAGGTATCTTTTTTAGTAGTGCTTATTTAACTCTTTTAACTCTTACCATGACAACATGAATTTTTACTCATTGAGGGTCAATATAGTTACTATTAAATGAAAAAGGACCCATAAATGCATAATTATTAACATTTTCAACCTTATCCCAATATGTTGGCTGAATCTAATATTTTTACAAATTTTATATCATTTAATAATATATTATTTATTTAAAAATATCATTGATATCAATTTTGTAACAATTCATTACTTTGAATTTTACAAAATTCAATGTGATAAGATATCTTCAAAAAAAATATTTTAATAAATCCCTAATATGTAATGTTCAACAAAAAAATTCATTTATGATATTAATTATGTCAAATTATATTAATTTTAATAGTTCAAATATAATTTTTTTAATAATAAAATAATTACTGCATCAGCATTGTGTAAGAATTTATGATAATTATTTGTTTACTAAAAATTAAAAATTAAATTATATAAAGAATATATTTATTTTATCTTTAAAATTATTATGTATAGTTTATGATTTCTTCTGAATAACCCTGTATTAGAAATGTTATAGTTATTATAAATATGTGTATGACATCTTTGACTTTTATTTGAAAAAAATATCATAAAGGGATTAATGTCATATAGATATCTCCAAGAGATCATAAATTTGGTCCGAGGTTGTTTTGGGTCAAAAATAAATCATCTAATAAAATTTGGACAAGTTTTAGGGTAATTTTATATTCCTTATGATAATTATATTTACCCTTAATTACCTGATTTACCCTTTACCATGTTAGTAAAAAAATTTGATTTTATTATTCATATTGTTCAAAAATAAAATAGAACTATTTACTAAATTTGAACCTTAAAATTCAAAATATGGAATCCATTTTTCAAAATACATAATACAGAAGTGGGTAAAATTAAAATAAAATTAATCTCGTAGATAGGGCGATAGAGCATGGCTTAAATGAAAAAAGTTTAGAAAGTTCAAATGTTTTTATATCCAAATTCAATATTAAAAAATTGTTACAATGGAATAAAATATATTAATAGTTTTATAATTTATCTAATTTTTCATTAACACAAATTTAAAATATAATTTAACCGTATATATTATTTAGATGAAAATTTAGTTTTCACTGAAAATGTAGTATTTTTTCACTATTCATAAAAAATGAAACTTATCAGAAAATACCAAAAATTCAATAAAATTAAATTTTGATATTATAATTTCAAAAATAAAGTTTATATTTTCAAATATATTCTTTACAGAGGCAATTATTTTTTCAAATAAGTGCGCTATCATAAGGCGGGAAAAATGCTTTCAGAAAAATACATCTTTTTATGCGTAAAATTGGAATTATTTTTATATCATGTCTATAAAACACTTAAGATGAATTTTAAAAATTATATTCAATATTATATATATATATATATATATTATAATTCAATAAGAGTGATTTTCTATTTTATTGGCATAAAACACAGTTGTGTATATTGAAATAGTTCTTCATAAAAAAAATTCCTTTTATTTTCAGATGGGTTTTATTTTACTTTTTAATTAATTCGACAGAAAATATTTTATAGTAAATAAATTTTAAACCATATTTCCATTATTCAGTTAATAATTTTCATACCCACCATTCTAACAGTAAAATATAAATAATAATATTTTTTTGTTCATTTATCTTGGATGTTTCGTATCATGCATGATATCGAACATAGTATTTCATTTTAAAATATCTAAATGTTACATTATTACCTTAATAATAAATATAGGATCTATGTTAATGGTTTCAAATACAATTTAACTTATTTCCATATAATATAATGTATTATTACTGACAATGGAATTCCCTTGAAACTCATAATAAACACAAGGGTTATCTTACTATAAACATCTCCCAATATAATCTTAATTATCATGGAATTACGTAACTTAAAACATAAAAAATATTTCTTAAAAATTTAAACTCATGATCTAACATATAATTTTCAACCAAAGACACTTTAATATTAACCTCAACCATCCGTGATTATAATCTATTCAAGTCCTTCATGATGGTTTATAAAGAGTTTATGAATTTCCAAAAAAAATATCCCCTAGGAGTGTTAAAACATGTGCACAGTAAGTCCCATTTTTATTTACTATGTAGTTCTTGGGTAAATCCCCAAACACATTTTTTAATTATTACACCTCAGTACATCAATTCCTTAACAATATCCACTTGTAGTATCCAAACATAAATTTAATTTCTTAGAAATGACATACTATATACTTCACAAATATTCTTGGATATTTTTCAATACGTAGTATTATCGTTATACATTTATCACTTGGGTTGTCACTATGATTTTTTTATCCAAGATTAAAAATGTAAACTTACACCTTTATATGATACCAACAATATATGTCTGGAATTAGTTTTAGCAGAATATAATTGATACCTATCAAATCACTCCATGGGTGAAAAAACATCTTGGTTGGGACACACCTCCATCCCTATGGTCATTCCTTTACTCATGAAGCCCTTAGGCAGGGATACATGCTTTTCCCAACACTCACAAGTGATATTTAGAAATGATCAGATTCCTTCCTTTAATTTGATACTAAGAATCTAGACCAAATCCATTTACACATATTATTTCATGATTTTAATATAAAAATCAATTAAATACGACCCAAATATCATGTGGCATAGTTTCTTTGGAAGAATATGTTCATAAAATGACAAAGTGAGGATTTAATATAACTTATTTATTTTATTATCCATAGTGAGCTCCTAAATCATTTCAATATTCTGAAAATAAATTTGATAACATATGGAATGCATAGACAAAAGGGTGAGCTAAAAATCCAATTAAGGGAATAAGAATGATAAAGAAGAAATCATGTGAGTTAAGGATATAACATTATATCATAAAAAACAAAGTTTGTTATTAATAAAATGGAAGAATAACATAAATAAAATAGTATTATAAGATCATGGAATCATAGGAAATGTGTTAGGAACAAAAAAAATGGCATTAATATAACTCAAGGATAGCTACTAAGACAATATCACAAGGTGGATAGAGTCCCATAATGGATTAGGTTCACTCCCTAATCCCATACATGGTATCACATATGACTAAAACATTACCCAATGAATTAGAGGGATATATAATTCTAGGACCAACCATCACATTCATTTCATGTACTTGAATATGTGATCCACTTATTTGAATCTATCATAATGTATAAAAAGATAAATAACTATGGAAAGAAACTAGGTTGTATAATCTTACCTTATATCATGATCAAAATAGATCTCTTATATTTTGAATTTATGAATTGATAATAAGGAATGTATTAAAACATAAAATTAAGGTAGAGTGAGAAGGATATATATGTAAGAGACATATATATAGTATTTAGATTCATTATAAAAAATTAATGTTTTTTCATTGATAAATATAAATACATTTAAAAGTATTAAAAATATTTTGTGAGGAAAATAAACCTTAAAATTTTAAAAATTACATTTAAAAAACTAATATTCACAAATATTATTGAAATAACTTTATTTTAAAATAATCTTAGAAACATATAAATTAATATTCAAGTTAAGTAATGGTTATTATGATATAAAATATTGTCTGTACCATAAAAGTTAAAATAAAATTTCATTTCACATTTTCCGAAAAAAATCAATAAGTACCTTGTTTGGAAAATGAAAAGTATATTCCTTTTTGAATTTTTATTTAAAAAGATAAAATTTATAAAAATTAATTTTATTAATCATATGAGAATAGGGAAAACATTTTTAGAAAATATGGATATGGAAGAGAATGTGTTTTCGATCGAAGAGGGAAATGAATTCATTTTTTATTAAAAACATTATTAGTCGTTATAAGTAACAAAGAGAGAAAAATGATACTATTACTTGAAAATTTCATTAATAACCAGATTATATTAAAATCAATGTTTTTATTATAAAATTATTATATAATGGAAATTCAAGCATAAACAATCCTGAATAAAATCAGAATAAAACACAAACCCTTTCCGCTTTGTAAACATATGAATGATAAATCCAATAAATGAATTTGATGGATTTTAAATTGAATATCATGGATTCATTATATAATATTTATTGGGGTATTATATACACCATTAAGAAGAAATTATGTGCATAAAAGAACACATATCTCAAAGATGTAGGTTTTGAGATGAAAACCATTACCTTCTACCAAATTGATCACATGGGTTCATTATATTGGTGAATAATGAACATAAATTTAATATTTAATTTATTATTAACCTTTTTAATTTTTATTATTCTTTTTATTTTATTATTTACCATATCCTATTCAATTACATGACCAATTAATTTCACGTTGGAAATTTAAATGATAAACAACTCATATGTCCAAAATCACTTTTGTAAGTTGACTAAGGTCAAAGAAAATATCGTTTTATCATATCAAGAATGGTAAAAATGACATAATTATAATTTTTATACAAAAATTAGACATTTAAAACTGATCACGATGAATTTTCATGAAAAATGAACTCTGTTGGAATCATGGAGTTGGTAGGCAATACATATGCACGAGCAATATTTCCATTTTTTGATGATAATAATGGAAAGAATGTAAGAATTATTTTATATTTATTTGATTATAAATATATAATAAATATCATATTAATTTTTAAAATACACGTACATATACCATGCATACGATTAGGTAAAAAAATGAATCACATTGCTTTGCGAGGTGGTAGTTCGTCGTACACACGAACGACATTGTCATTTTCAATGGATGGTAAAGTAAGAAATTATATGACATATTAATTTAAAATAAAAATTAATATTTTAGTAATAAAATATAGAAAAATTAAATTAATCCTTATTACATTCCATGTAAATTGTAAGTGAAAATCTAATCAAATAGATTCGTAAAGAGGAAGTCTGTTGTACACACGAGCGACGCTATCGTATAACATATAAAATGAAAATAAAGAATGAATATGTGAGGTTATAATTAAATAATTATATATATATTTTATATATAATAATTTAAAATTAAATATTTCATTATATATATGCTATATAAGGGGGTATAAATAACGAATATGTCGTTTCATGTGGCGGTAGTTCGCCATACACATGATCAACAGATTCATTTCCCATTCGTGGGGGGTGGAGAAGGTTGTAGGTACTAAACATAACATGAAAAAAATATAATTATATGTAATATAATGATTTTATTATATCATCATTGTTTAATAATATTTTAAGGAGGTGGAAGATTAAATAAAATTAAATTCCTGGTTAAAGAAGTGACTTCTTCTTTAGAAAACATCCATAGGTTTGCACCAAAATCTATTGTCGATTGGATTTTTTATCTAAATAAGGATTCTAGGATGAGATAAGGGAAGTAAGGAATATATTTGGGTATAAATTTGGTGAATGAATGGGTTTTCAAGTGTTGAATTAAGAAGAGAGAGGGTGGCCTTCAATAAGTGGAAGAGAGGGAAGACATGGAATCTTTGAAAAGAATAAATTAAACCGACATTTTCCTCATTAAAAAGGGCTACAAAATCGACCATTTTAGAATATTAGAATATTTCCGGTTTAAATATCCCCATAATATGGTAATTATAACAGTTTTAATTAATTTTTAACCGTTATCATTTTATTTTATCCCCTGGTAAACCCATTTTTACCATAACTATGACATTTTTTTGTTTTCACTATTCATTATGGTTAGAAATTAAGTTTAACTTATTAGATAAAATTATATTATAAATCTATAATCTATATAAATGTATAATTTTATAATCTATATAATTAATTTAAAAAATTCCTTATTTGGGTTTATTTTAACCAATTAAAATAGAAAGTCACTATGCACTTTAAACATTTATTCATAAAAAAGTGTGTTTTTAAGTTTTAGAATAAACTTATTAAAAAATCTAGTATAATGATGATATAAAATTAATTAACTATATTTAATACAAAAATAATAGTAATGTAAAATAAAATAAAATAAAATGAATAATGGACTTTAAATTACTTAATTTACTAAACAGAAATGATAATTATACAAAAATCTATATTTTTTTACTATTCACTAAAAAAGTGATATTTTCTGAAAAATATAAAAATTTCACCATATGTTAATAATTATATGATAATTTAAAAATTATAATCATTTTATTAAATAACTTTTTTTAAAAATTTCAAATATTATTTATAATATTTTCTTAGAAAATAAATAGAAATCATTTTGTGAGGAAAATTATTTTTTATCAAATAGAATATTTTTATTAAAGTTGAGTGATTATTTATTAATAAATTTTTAATAAATTTTAATTAGTATGAACTTTATAATTATTTAATAAATTATTTAATACTATTCTTACCCTCTAATTTATGATTTAGGTTATATCGTCCATGTTTAAATAATAATATTTTAATAATATGTCAGAGTTTGTTTGAAATCGGTGTTTCATATTCAATATAATTTCTATAATAATTATCTTTCAATATCATGAGGTGAAATGAAAATATTTTTAGTTGTAGTAAAATTATTTTGATAACCTAAAGAAGGGATATAAAAAATATAATTAAAAAAGTATAGGGTACTTGCTGCTGTGAAAGTATTGTAAAAATATAAAGAGAAGAAGTGGAAGGAGAAGAAGTAATTGAATAAAGAAAAATTAATAGATGTATAATCTATTTGAAGATTCTATTCTTGTTAAACATGATTATTTTTCAAATTGTATGGTATAAATTATACATAATTGGAATATATTTTGTTTATTACAGTTTTAATGATAATACATGTTCATTACAATCGAAAATAATGATACTAGTGGAATGTATGGTCCCCGGTGATTCCAGATAATGCCATGGATTGACTACAAATTTTGAGTTGTTAACCATGTAATTATTTCTTGTGCCTTTAATGAGTGTTCATTTGTATGTTTGAAAGTGGTCATTCTATTTAATTTAATCATAGATGATGGTTGTTTATAAAATAAACTTTAAAAAATTAAATTCACTAATTCACCCCTATTAGTAACTTTTCAGAGATCTTGAAAGTCTTTATCATGTGGTATTAAGGAACTATTTTTTTCTTCATTGATGAACTATTATTTTGAGTTTATGGAGAAAGAGTTACACTATGTAAAGATATTTGGTCTATAAATTTATATTTTAAATAATATATGATATTAATTTAGTAGAAATCAAGTTTTTCCCCAATTTTTATGGGATAAATTATTATATATATAAAGGTAGGACTCTACCATAATTTTTTTCAATTATTTTGGATGTTTTTGAGGCTACAACTGATGATTTTACTCCTCATCCTAAATGTACTTATAGGAAAATAGTTTATAGAAAGGACATGGTGAATGATTCATTTTCGTGAAATTAAATTTAGATATCTCATTCTAAAAACCATTTTCTTAAGGTTACAGGAATCAAGACAAAAAATGAATCTGTGATAAGTTATAAAATATTTATAAAGGAAACATGAATATAAAGCAAGATAATTTACAAGTTTTAAATTTTAATTATTAAGTCCTCAAGATGAATGATGATGAAATATTGAATTACATCTTCACATGAGTTGACAATACTTTGAGAACTATAAGTGGTTTTGGTTAAAAGTTAAGGGAATCTGTGGTTGTCGAGAAAATATTTCACATTCCTTGAAACATATTCAATACTAAGGTATCGACACATGATGATCGTGATCTGGGTACACTTTAGTTGGATGATTTTCATACCTTGTTAATTTCATATGAAATTTTAAAGGAAGTGTATTGAAGAATAAAATCAAAGACGATTAAGAAATTTCATTTAATGATTAAATAAAAAAAATTTAAGAAAGAAGTAGTTCTGGAAGAAGCATAATCTGTTGAAAAAGAAAATGTTGAAGTGAAATTTGAAGAATATTATCCCTTTTTCAAGAAGTATGAGAATAAGAAAATTAAATATTAGGGTAAAGATACATTTTAATTATTTAATAAGTATAGTTATTGGATATTTAATGAAACATTTTCCAATATGGAAATAGGAATAATATAATAAATATAAATATGAGAGGAAAAGGAGTTTCTTAATGAAGAAAACTAAAAAAATTAATAATTAATGGTTTTATTTGAATAGAAAATCTAATAAATTCTATAAAATAGAAAATGTAAGTACATTATAAAAATTTGAGGATGATTATTATAGAAAGGATGACGGGAAAGTTTATACTTCCATTGTTGTTGATTAAACATTACTAATTACTAATGTGGATGAGGAAGAGAATACAAGCTATGAAGGAAAAAAAATGCTAAAATAGGGTAATATACAAAAATTTAGTTTATATTTGAGAGATGGATTAGGGAATTTATTTTAATGATGTAAAAATTGGAGATGGAGATATGAAATTTAATGAAAGACAATAAATATTCAATAAATAGTGATTATATTCATGTTGAAAAGGTATCAAAGATGACTACACATATTGATGAATATAATAATATTCATAATGAAGAGTAGTATTAAAAAGTTAAAATTTATTAAATTTTAAAATATGTGGATAATAATATTTTATTTTTTCAACAAAAATTGTTAAATTCTCAGAAAAATTGAATAAATTTATATTCAACGTCAAAATTTATGTGTTGTAAGTTGGAGAATATAGAAAGGATAAATTTTTGGGAAGAGTTATAGTTAAATTGAATAATGAAACTAAAGTAGGAAAAAATATCAAATTGAAATGATCAATAATTTACTAAAATTATTACTATAATTTATAATTTGAATCCATATTTTAATAAAATAATGTTTTTTGGTAATGAAAAAAAATATATCATAAATTAGAAAATTCCTGGAATTCTTATTTTGGTGTAAAAAATCTCTTTAAATGTTTTTTTGAAAAATTAAATGAATAAATATAAACTAAAAAAGAAACTATTGTGAGTCTATAATTTTTTTTCAAAAAAATAGTCAAAATTACTGATAAAAAGATGAATGATTTTCGAGTGTAGATATCTAGATAACAAGTTTTTTCATTGAAATATGTGGTTCTTATGGACACTTTTAAAATTGTGGATGATTTGGGAATATGTAAATGAGATATTATTTTAATTACAAAAAATTCTATGATCCTAGATAATTTTGGTGAAAAACATTTAGAGGGATTCAACCCACTCAAAGATGGAAAGATCAAAAGCAGACTAAAATTTATAAACTGAATGTTGATAACGAGATTCAATAACTTTAAGGGGTTTGGAGAAGATGTTAATAGATTTTAAACTTTATTAAATATTGTATCATCATTCTAACCATGTGAGTATTAAGTATAATAATCAATAAACATATATGATGGATGTAAAAGGGAAAATTATAGATTTAATTATGAAGGTTTCACTAAAATCATCAAAAAATAAGGTCTATGGATTCTGGAATGTACATATTGATCACACATTACATGATATTTAGTTGTCTTGAAGGATGATAATATATTTGAGGAAGCCTCACTGACCTTTAGAAATTATGGTTTCCTTTAAAGTCAGATTTTTTGGATCATTTATTATTTGAAATGATACATTGATGTACAAGAACACATTATATTTTTATGGGCTAAAACCAATTTATAAATTTTATCTTAGCACTAAAATAAGGGTAAATAATTATTGTTTTAGAAAAATGGGTTCTTGGTTTAGAGGTATAAATATTGATTCTTATTGATGAGAGGACAAAGAAAATGGGAAACTTGTTTCAAGTTAGTGATGCTAAAAATCATTCCACTTATATTTATAAAAGGAAAATCAATCATGGTATTTAAAAATTGGATATATTAGTCAAAATAACATGAGTAAGATTACATAAGGAGATAATGTTCACGATGTTACATTACTAAAAAGAGTGATAAAAATTAGAATTTATCAACATTTCAGTAAGGTAATATTATTATTTTCTAACAATAAAAAGTAGAGAATCAAATATAAAACATGGTAGAGTTCATTAATTTAGATATATGTGGCATATAAATAGAAAATATCCATATTTATATTAGTATATTATTCTTTTTATTTACTTATTCAATCGTATTACAATAATTATGGTCATGGGGCATAAATAAATGATAATAAAGATGTTTAAAAGTTTTGAAGAAGAGAAAAGAGGGACTCTAGTTTATCCTTGAATAAAATATAAACATGTCGTGTGAAATAAACTAGTGTAAGAGTTAAATTGTATCCTAATTAAAATGGGATTGAACAATAACTCTATGAAACATACAGCCAACATGGAATGGTTTCACTGAATAATATAGTAGAATTTAGGTAGAGATAACTCGTGCAATTTTGATTGAATGTGATACCTCATGTTTTTCTAGAGAGAAGAAAATCCTACAAAAGTTCATATTTTAAACCACTATTTATATTGACCAAATGTATAACATTTACCTTAAAAAATATATTAAAATAATATCCCATGTTTGAAATACTTAAAGTTATTTGGAATCCATTGTATCATCAAAGTGAAAAGTGAAATTATTATGATGTTTGAGATAAAGGATTCGATGTTATTTTGCTTGTTTATCCTCTAAATTAAAGATAGAAACACTTTTACAATAAATAGAGAAGGAATATTATGTATAATTTTGATTTGAAAGTATTGAAACACTCAAATAACTAATACATACATCAATAAAAAGTTATATAAGTGATGAAAATGAATCATTTTTCATTGATAAGTATGGTGAAGCTTATAAAAATAATTATAATTAAAAATAAGTTTAGGTTTAATAAAATGAATCATACATTTAAATATATGAAGAAAAATATTTTTTATATTTTTAATGGATGAAAAAGTAGGAATAGGTTCAAAATATCCTTGGAGAATAATGAAAATAGGTTTAAACTAGAAGAACATTGAGGACAACAACACATTCCACCTTGTTTTCTCAATTTGAACCAAGATATGTGAAAGATGATTTGGATAATTAATAATGTATCAATAATTAAAATGTAATTTTATATTAGATTGATAGGAATGATACTTTTAAATTGGTTCCTAATCCAACAAACAATAATGTAATTAGAAAAAAGTGGGTGTTTCCTAATAAGAAGAATAAAAGATGATACTTTATTAGAAAAAAGAAAGGCTAGTGTGAAAAAGATACTATCATGTTAAAGGAATTGATTTTGATGAAACCTTTACACTAATTTCTTGGATTAAGACTATTAGGATAATTATTTATCTAATATATAGTTTGAATAATAAGTGTACTATTAAACACTAGATATTATAATACATAGAGAGGATGAAGAAAATGGTTCAATGTAAAAATAAGTCCTTATATAGGTGAAAATTTTAATAATATAACGGTTTATCAAGTTATAAACTTTATTGAAATTACTAAAATTGAATAAGTAAAGATTGGAAAAAACCATTTCATTAAAGTTGACACATTTATACCATGTTTTTTATTGTCTACGATGATTATATAATATTTTTTAGAAATGAAGAATATGTTTTAAAATAGATTTATTTTGAAATAAATATGATGTTTTATATGTCCATTCTTTGATAATTGAGGTATTTCATCAACTTAAAAAAATTTAAAGAGTAAGGTAATATCATTTTTTTTCAAGATATGTATGATAAGTAACTTCTAATAAAGACTATAATTAAGTATTTAAAGCTAATTTCTACCCAATTTTTAAAGAACCAACTTTTTTAGAGATAAAAAAGTGTTTACTTTAGTATAAGATAATTTTAGAATATTTTTAGAAGTTTTATTAATTTAAAATATGGAATACTGGATATAGTGGATGCTATCACATTATGTTCTAGGTATCAAAGTGAACCAAAGGAATCTAATTTAACTAGTTGAAATAGAATTATAAATTATATCAAAGGCATGATAAGCTATCTACTGAAATATGATGGTAGTGGAAAGATATATATTTTATTATATATAGATAAAAATTGGTTTGGAAATATAAATGATAGAATATCAAAAACCAGTAGAGTTTACTTCTTCTGAGAAAATTGTGAATTATTTCATGAAGAAAATTAATATTTTATTACTTTTAGTATTACTATAGTAGAATATGTTTCTACAACTCAGTCAAAAACCCAATTAAAGTGAATGAGGAAACAAATGGAAGATACTAAAGTGGGTGTAAAGTTTCTGCTTCTCATTTTATGGGATAAAAAAACCATATATTTATCAAGAAATATGGATAATATTTTCAATCAATTGGTATTGATATATCACATAGTCAAGGATCTTATAGAGAAAAATGTTTTGAATGTGGAATTTGTTATGAAAATGTGTCTAATAGAATATGCATTCACTAAACCACTGTCAAAGGATTTTTTAATAGATTGAGGTTAATGATGGGAGTGTTACCTCATTCTTCTAAAAGATAAGACATAGTTATTCCCTCCCCTTTCCCAATTTTTCTTTGGATTATTGGTGTTGAAGGGTGAGAAATAAAATATATATCTATTTATGTTTATTCCCTTATGTATTTGTACAGATTGATTTTAAGACATATTTTTATCCAAATGGTGTAGTGATATATTATTTTAGGGAAACATTTATTTAATGGGAGTTTTGAAAATGGGTAAGCTTTAAAGTTATTATGTTTGTGTGATATGTGAAATATTATAACTTTTTTTGTGAAAATTTGTACATTAACTTATTATACATAGGTTCATGGAATAGTTTTTTAATGTGGAAGTTGATTTTTTCAAATGTTTAAGAAGTTTTATTCTCTCTTAGTATCAAGTTGAATAAAAAGTTGTGAATAAATGGATGTAAGTAACTTTAATAGATGGAATAATTTTGTTATTCAATTTTCTTATTTCCCTTAGTATGTTCTCTTACATTGTGTTATAATTATATATTGGTGATTCATTAATATGTGTGAATAGTTTTAAAATTTATTTATGGTTAATGGTTAGAAACAAAATTCAAAGGGGAAGATTTTTTATCCCCTCAATGAAGAAGATGTTTAAATATGAAGTGGATACAGATTATATGTTTGATGTTGTATCCTATACATAAAACATATTGAAATTTACATAAAATAAATTTTAAAATGGTAGGTGAAGGTTATTATGATGTTTGGAGGTGTTTTAAATGAATTATGATTTTTTAGGATGAGAATTTTCTATATCTAGAGATGAATGGATTTGGGTATGAATTTTGACAATGTCCTTAATGTGTAATGTTTTTTACATTGAAGAGAATATTGAAAAATGGAAAACTCTTATAAACAGAAGGGATTTACTACTTCTATTTTGTGAAAGGGTTTTATATCCATAAGTAATGAAAATTTAGAAAGGTATAAAACTTACTTTTATAATTTTTGATTTTGTATTCAATATTTAAGGATTTTTTGGAGCAGATTATTAGATATTCTGAAAATTATTCAAGATATAAGGATTTATTCATATAAGGTAATATATAAAATACATTTTTTGTAGAATAAAATTATAAATTTAATCAAAAAATGTTCATATAGAAAAAATTTCATACTTAATAAATTACATACATAAGATTTTATATCTTTTGAGAATGTTTTTCTTCATACTTTAGAACTTATGAAAGAAAATATTT
Source organism: Viscum album (assembly GCA_963277665.1). Classification (NCBI taxonomy): domain Eukaryota; kingdom Viridiplantae; phylum Streptophyta; class Magnoliopsida; order Santalales; family Viscaceae; genus Viscum; species Viscum album. Next base: position 501,914,948 of record OY728151.1, read on the forward strand.
TATATGATACATAATACATTATAATTTGATAAAAAAATAAATGATGGCGATGAATATTTTATTTTTATGATTAATTTTAATTAATGGAAATCATGAAAAAACATCTTTTAAAATATGAGTTAGTCCATGTTATTAAGGTAATGTTGTAGAGGAGAATGAAAAGTGGTTTTTGGGATGAAGTCGTATTGTGGTGAAAATCTATGAAAATTGTTATCTATAATATTTTGAGGTGATCAAATGTAGAATGATAAAATTCATGTTATCTTACCACATTCATGTTTTCTTTTATAAGAATAATATGAGTTTTTAAATAAGATTATTATTATGATGTAAAGATAAAAGTAGTTGAAGAGTAATTTTTTATACTACTGGGCATGAACTTTCAAACTGTGATGACCTGAAAAGATAGTAAACTGTTATTGAAGTGGGATAAGATGAAAAAATGTTGATAATAACAAAAGGTAGTTTGTTTTCTAAATTTCTAATTTGAAATTCAAAATTTAAGGGGTAAATTAAGAGTTTCTGTTAGAAAAAATATTTCTTGTTATTGTGAAATTTTCTATGCTCAATGAAAATGAATATGTAGAATATAGTGATACAAATTATAGATTAATTACTTCTTTTAAAGTAGAAGAAGAAGAGAAATTGGAAGTAGATAAATGAAAAGAAGAATTAGTTTAAAGAGAACTTAATGGAAGTCTAAATCATTTGAAGACTCACTTATTGTAAAAATAGTTTTTTATTAACATCTTAAGGATCCCTTTTACATAATTAGGAGAGATTTTCTATATCCCTAGCTCAAGGATAAACTATTCTTTTTATAGATCACTATGATGATACAAGTGAACTATGTGGTCTTAAGTGATTCTAGATTATAACATGGATTAACTACTCATTTTGAGTAATTAACTTATAAAAATATATTGGTCCTTCGATTTGTTTCTGTGAAAATGACAAATTCATTCAAATTAAATATTGAAAAAGGTGGTTTCTAAAATAAACATAAAATGAATTTAATTAATTGATTCACCCCACCTATCAGTGAATTATCACCGATCTTTCAAGCCCTTATATTTATGTTAATCCACCACTAAGTTGGTCTATGTTATAATTAGGATCTTTATTAATGTTGATTTTACCTTTACCTAACTATATAGGAAATAACACTCTTAGTTTAAGGTTGTATGACCTTAAGATTAAATAATTTTTTTATGGTGAATTATTTTTGAGCTTAAGCATTAGCCTCATTAGTCCAACAAGAATGACCATAAACTACCCATGGATAGATATATATCACTTTATTGGTTGGAAACACACAAATGGAATCATGGAAAAAAGGAAAGTCTCTGCTCTCTAAAAATGAAACATGATTAGCTTAGACAAAATATTTAGAATTTGGAAAAAGGAAAGGAATAAAACTTGTTAGGTTAAAAACCTATAAGGTAGTCTAAATAAAAGAAGTGTTCCTAATGTATAAGCCTATAAAACCATAGATAAAGGCTTTATCAACACACAAAAGGCTATTTCTAGTGATAAGAAGCACTAAGATTATCTGAACCATTAAAATCCCAAAAATTTACCATTACTTTTTGGGCATATTTAAAAGCACCTTATATCAGTTCTATTTTATGAAATGATTAAAAGTTCATTTTTTCAACACTAATAATAGAACTTATAAAAGACACATGTTGAAATAATTTTCTACTATATTGAGAAAACAATAAAGTAACCCATTCAAAATAAAAATAAAATTTAATTTCAAATAAATGAAAAATATAAAAAATTTACATTACAAATATTTCATTAAATTATTATAAAATTTATTTATAATTTTTTTTTACAATATTTACATATTATAAATAATTTTAAAAAACACTGGATTCCCCTATATTATGTAGTCTTTAGAACTCCCTTTCAAAAAAGCTTAATCACGCTACTAATTTTAGAACACACCACCCTTACACGTGAAAAAAGAAGAGTGTACCTATAATTAAAAAAAAATATTTTTTGTAATATTATAAAGAAATAAAAAATGATATAATGAATTAATAAAATGGAACTTTTAAACTAAAGACATAAATTTTGAGTTATATCAAGAAAACCATGTGTTGAACTGTTTTGTGGTTGATTTATTCATATAAAAATGATTTTTGGACGGTTTTACCCACGTATAATGAAAATAAAAATGTTTTGTCTTAGTTTGGAATATGTTATATCTATTTTGAAAAAAAAATGTTAATTTGAAATAAATACACACACTTGTAGACATACCAACAACATTGTGTTTCATATGGAGATTCCCTTAATTCCTACACATAAAAAATAGAATATAGATCATCTTCATAAATTATCAAGACAATATGGGTGTGTTTTATTTTTTTCGAGTATGGAAAGTGTCTTTTTTACTTATATGTTGATTTTAAATATAAACAATCACTTTAAGAAAAACCAAACACACCATTTTTCAGATTAATGTGTATTTGACTCCAATACATCAAAAAATTAGTTTCCTAAATTATGAAAACTATCTAAGTGTATTTTAATGGTTTTCATTGAGTGAATCATATTTTGAACTAAAATGATTCCATTAAACTAAAAACACATACTTTGAGTCGTACTTGGAATAGTGTGTATTATATTTATGTAAGGATAATTCCTACATAGCACAAATGACATATGTATTGTTTTTCCAATGTATAAAGTAAATAAAAGGGTAGTTTATAAAATTTTAATGATTGATGTAGTTTTTGAACTAAAATGTCACTTTTAAACTGAAAACACATACATTGAGTCATACTAGAATCATGGTGAGTTTGATGGGAATATACCAAATATCTAAATTTCTTGAATAAATTATGGATTATGTTGATAAAGTATCAATTAAACCTTACTATATTTTCTTGGTTTTTCATATGTGAAGTGTGTTTTATTAAAAAAAATTGATTTTAAATAAAAACATGCATATTTAATCATACTGTTCACACTATGTGTTTAACTGATGTGAAGATGATTAAAATATGTAAAAAAACATACGGGTAATTTTCCTAAATTATCTAGATATTCCACGTTTTTTATCTTGGATTTCAGTATGTGATGCATGTTTTGAACTATAATATTACTTTGAAATTGATAACACACAGTTTGAGTCATATAAAAAACACCTTATGTCATATTTATGTGAGGGTGATTACTGAACATCAAAAATAACTTATGGGTTATTTTAAAAAATTATCAACACAATCCAAGTGGGTTTACTCAGAGTGATGAATGTTTTGAACTAAAATGTCTCTTTTAAACTGAAAAAATGCACATTGAGTCATTCCAGACACACCATGTGTTATATTGATGTATAGTAAATTCATTGAAATAAAAAATGATTTATGTATCATTTAACTAAAGTATCAAGATACTCTAATACTTTTTCATAGTTTTGAGTACACGATGTGTGTTTTGAGCTAAAATATAGATTTTAAATAAAAAACAAATAGTTTCAATCATATTGGACACAACATGTGTCATGATAATATGAGTATTATTCTTATATGTAAACAATTATATATGGATTATTTTCATAAAATATAAAGAAAATATAAGTTTTTTTCATAGACCTCAATTAATGAAATTTTATTTGAACTAAAATATTGATTTTAAATTGAAAACACACACATTAATTCATATCAGGGAAAAAATGTGTCAAATTGATGGGACACATATTATTAAACATTTAAAATTACTTATGGATAATCTTCCTAATTTATTATGATAATTCAGGTGGGTTTTCTTGGTTTTCAGTGAGTGAAACATGTTCTGAACAAAAATATCTCTTTTAAACATAGAACATTCACTTTGAGTCATACCAGACACACTTTATACCATATTTATGTGTGTTTGATTCTTTCATATCAAAAATAAAGTATGTATATTTCTATAAATTTTCGAGAAAATAATAAGAAGTTTTCATAGAATTGAGTATGCAATGTGTGTTTTAAACTAAAATGTTGATTTTAAATAAAAACACATAATTGTAGTCATACCAGACACATTGTGAATTAGAATTATGTGATGATATTTAATACCCATAAAAAATTATGTCTTAATCATTTTAATAAAGTATTTATAAAATCCAAGTGATATTTCTTGGTATACAGTGAGTGACACAAATTCTAAACTAAAAATGTCACTTTTAAATTGAAAAATTCACTTTAAGTCATACTAGCTACACTATGTGTTAGAATGATGTGCATATAATTCCTAAACACCAAAAATGAATTAATAATAATTTTAAAAAATAACTAGTGTTATTTTTCCATGTTTTTAGTGACTAATGTTTGTTTGGAATTAATATGTCACGTTTATACTGAAAAAAGGCACTTTGAGTCCTATAAGTTAAACCATGTGTGGAATTGACTTGAATTGTTTTTAAACATCTAAAATGATTTATGGATCATTTTAATAAATTATCATGAAAATATTATCATATTTGAGTATTTATGTATGTGATGTGTGTTTTGACCTAAATTATCAATTTTAAATAAAAAAACACACATTTAGACATATTTTCCTCACTATGTGTCAGATGGATGTGCTATTGATTCCTACATCTAAATAATGACTTATTTATTTTTGTTCAAAAGTATTAAGAAAATCCTAGTGTGTTTCCTTGGTATTTAGTGAATGATTCACACTTTTAACTAAAATGTCATTCCTAAACTGAATACAAGAACAATGAGTCATATTGGGCACACGATTAGTCAGATTGATGTAAAGATGATTCCTAACCATAAATAATGAATTCTAGATCAGTATATAGTATTGTAAATAAAATCTATATTTATTTTCTTTTTTTAGGGAGTGACACTTGTTTTGCATTAAAATGTCTCTTTTAAAATGAAAACATGCACTTTGAGGTATAACGCACACAACATGTGTCATATTGACATCAAAATGATCCATACACTTCATAAATTACTTTTGAATCATTTTTCAAAAGTATCAAGTGAACATTAGAATGTTTTATTAGTTTTGAGTATGTGATGTGTGTTTTGAAGTAAAATATCGAATTTAAATTAAAACGTACACTTTAAATCATATCGACCACACAATATGTCAAAATGATGTAAAGATGATTATTATATGAAAAAAATGACTCTTGTATCATTATCTTAAAGTATCAATCCATCTGAGTTTTTTTCTTTTTTTAGTGACTGGAACACATTTTTAATAAAAATGTCCATTTTAAATTAAAAATACAAACCTTGAGCCATACCGGTAACACCGTGTGTCATATTAATTTGTGGTCGATTAATTCATGTTAAGAATGTATTATGGATCCATTTACTAAATTATCAATAAAATTTCACTATGTCTTCTTAATGTTTATAATTTTAATTGTGTTTTGAATTAAAATTTAGAGTTTAAATAAAAACAGGAATTTCCAATTATATTAGGCACACTGTATGTCAGATTAATTTGTGTTTAATTTCAATACATAAAAAAGAGTTATATATATATTTCTACAAAATTATCAAGACAATATGAGTGTGAATTTACAATTTTCAGTGAGTGATGTACGTTTTAAACATGAATGCCGATTTTAAACTGAAAATATGTATCTTAAGTCATACTAGGAATATTGTATGTTAGATGGATTTTATGTTGATTCATTTTGATAAAAAATAAATTTTGAATTATTCTCCTAATGTATCAAGGAAATATGATAATTTTTTCTTTGTTTGGATTATGTGATTAACATTTTAAATTAAAATTCCTATTTTAAATCAAAATATGCATTGTCAATCATATTAGGAACTCTATATATCAAGTTGATTTGCAGTTAATTCCTATATATCAAAAATTATTTATTTATATCTTTCCTAAATTATCATGACAATACAAGGGATTTTTATTGTATTTTAATAAAAGAAACATTATTTGAACTAAATTGTAGATTTTTTTAAAAAACATGGATTTTGAGTCATATGGACCACATCATGTGTCAAATTGATTTTTAGTCAATTCCTATACAAAAAAAGTGATTTATATATCACTTTCATAATGTTTTATAACTGAAAAACTGATAAAAATATTAGTTACAAAATAGAATGCATTATATCTCTACAAAACATAAAAAAATAATTTAAATAACTAAAAAATATATGGAGAGAATTTTAAATAGTAAAATGGTGAATCATACTTGTCAGATCCTTCAACATGAATTTATTTTTCACCAAACATTTTGTTATTGTAAATGAGAAAAATGCCACTATACATAGTTCACGATCTGTCATGAAAGATAAAATCCCATTTTATCCTTCATAAAAAGAATAATGGACTCTCTATGGAGCCTATTTGTACTATTTATAGGAATAAAATTCATGTAAAAAGTAAATTCTAAATCATAACTTCATGATATGTAATAACTGAGCCCCACTAATAGCACAAACACTCCTCCTTAACATGGACATTGGGTCCTGGCCCACAAGGTACCCCTGGTTTCGTAGCAGACATGTGCTCCCATCCCTGAGGCCCACACACATGCCCGAGTAGGTCATCTGACTAGTGACTATCCCCATCAGCCGATGCATGTTTTTTCTAATGTTATTTTCCTCACTCGCACACACGCTATGAAACTTCATAGAAGGTCACCCATCCTGATCACTATTCCAGGCCAAGAACACTTAAGAATGGAGTTCTAATCAGGTAGGATGCCAAAAATAAAGGTGAACCCTGTCGAAACAAGTCATATCATGTATAATTTTAAACCTTCATCCTTTGGTTATGTTAAATTCACACTTACCTTAGAGAATAACATCCTCGTTTTCGACCCTACATCTCAACCGAGACCGTTCCACCAAAAATAAATAATCATTTCAAGATCTTTAACAACTGGTCCAAACTGATAGCATATACAACCATCTTTAACATGGTTGTCGTGTCCTAGACCACCAGGTACCACCCAGACATGTGTAGTCCCCTCCCTGGGGCCCACCCACATTCCCAAACTGGTCATCTGACTAATGGATTTTCCCATAGATGTACACATGTTCTTTCCAATGTTCTTTTTCCTCACTCGCACACAACCTGTAGAGCTTCCATGAAGGTCATCCATCACGATCACTACTCTGGGTCATGAATAGTTAATAGTAGAGTTCTAATCAGGCCAGCTCCCAAAAAGAAAGGCTCACCTTACTAACATGAGTTATATCAGTTAGTCTTTTAACCCTTTATCGATCTGTGATGTTACATTCACCCCTTTTAATGAACCACTTCCTCGTTATGGACCATATATCTCAACCCAATAAGTGTCACCATACTTAAGGATGGGTTCCTTCTCAGATAAAAATGTAACAAATGCCCCCCCCCCCCGATAGCACAAACACCCCCTTAATGTGGTCGTCAGGTCCTAGCCCACTCGATACCACCAATTTCACCAAAAACATGTGGTCCCCTCCATGGGGCCCACCCACCTTCTGGAATGGGCTATCTGACTAAATAATTTCCCCACATGCCAACACATGTTTTTTCTAGTGTTCTTCTTCCTCACTCGTACACACCTTATGAAGCTTCCCATAAGTTCATCTACCATGATCTCTACTCTAGGTGAAGCATGCATAACAATGGAGTTCTAATCATGAAGTCTCCACAAAAGAAAGTCCCACTTTATTGACATGAGTCATATAATATATTATTTCGACCCTTTATCATTATGGGATGTTATATTCACCCCCCTTTAGAGAAACAATTCCTTGTTGTTGACCACACCTCTCAACCCAAGCAGTGACACCACACTTAAGGATGGTTTGATTTACTGATTAAAATGTAACAATTGGGCCCTGCATACAACACAGAAACCCCACCTTAACATGGTCATTGGTTGTTGTCCCACCAGGTACCACCGGTTTCCTAAAATACATGTGTTCCTCCCCCTAGGGCACACCCATGTGCCCGAATAGGTCATCTGACTAAATACTGTCCCCACAGGCCAACACATGTTCTTTTCAGTGTTTTTTTCACACTCGCACGCACCCTAGAAAAATTCCCATAAGTTCACCCATCCTAAACACTATTACCGAACAAGCACACCTAACTATGGATTTCTAATCAGGTGGGATACCAGATATAAAGATACGCCATGTTGAAATAAGACATATCATTTAGTATTTTAAACCTTTATCATTCTAGGATGTTACATTTTCTCTATTAAAATTAACTAAATAAGTTTTAAATACAAATGATAAGATAATTAACTAAAATAGAAGCAGATAAAATTATATGAAAATTACTAATAATAAGTAGACACAAAAACTCTTCAAGATATCTATGAAATAAAATAAATTACAAATATGATAGGAAGTCATTGATTTATTATATCCGAAAACAATATGAAACTGTTTATTCTTCCCACTAAATTCTAAACAAATATATTTCTTATTTTGAATACATAGATTTTTGAAAATCCTACTAGTATTAGGAAAATATAAATTAATAAATGATTAATAAATATTTAAAATGAAATTTTAATTATCATTATAATTTATTCTTTAAGGATGTTAATTTGTTTATGAAATATGAAATCATTGATAAATTTGAAAATGTAATAACCATAATCATTTTTATTATTTTGTTTAAAACTCTATAGAAACATTAAGTAAAATTAGTAATTGTTTTATAAATTTTTTAAAAATGAATTTTTTTTATATATACCTTAGTACTTATCCTATTATAGAGATCAATATTATTCTTGTGTTCATGGGCTATCCTCATAAGTTGATTTTGAGGATATTTAAGCACTACCCAATAATATAATTTCATTAAAATAGAATATAAAATGTATAACTAGAAGTTTATTTGTAAAATTTTGAATGTTGTTTATCACAAACTGATAAAGGTAACTATGTGTGGTTGATTTTCTATGAGTCCATTATTTGAATATGATTGAAAATTGTTTTTTTATTATGAAAACACTTTTATGGAAAAAGTGAGAAACCATACATGACTTCACCACATCACCAATTCACCACTCACCACTTGAAAACATACAACCAAAATGGATAAAATCCATTCAAGACTTAAAGCTGACAAACCATCAAAGCTGGAGCCGAAGTCACCAAAAAGGAATGTATAATGAAAGAACCAAAAATATATTTTATATGAAAAATTATATATTTTTTCCCATCCATTATGAGTATTGATAATATTTTTTTCATTTATAAGTTTCTTTTCAAACATTGTGTCCAGTCAGTCTACTATTATTAAATACTTCTTTTATTCCAATGAGTCTTTTTGTATAGAACTGTTTTGACGAATAATGGCTCCAATTTTTTTTTATAGGGTTTTCCTATCACATGATACTAGTATATATATATATATTATTAAAAACTATGAATATCATTTAATTATAATTAATGTAACAGTTTAGCTATTTGAGAAAAAAATTTCAAAACAGAACTGATGTATACATCTCAATTATGGCTCTCAACCATTAATTATTTAGGAAATAATCTATATTATCTAGGGAAATCTAGTATGTAATTTTGTCTCCATAAATTATTTCTTCAAAATCAATGAATACTATATAAATATCTTTAAATAGTGTAACTGTATGAATGTTGAATATTAGTAAATACGGTTTTTGAATTGGATTAGTAAAGGTACTCTCCAATTGTATTTTTGATTGATTGGTTGATCCTTTAGATTGTTTTTATACAATATTTTTTTTAACACATCCTTTTATCCTTCAATAATAAAATTCCATAGTATAAGACCTTTTTTATTATTATTTAGAGGTTTACTATAAAAAAAATTATTGAGGACATAATTCATTATTGACATGTATTTCTTCAAGATCAATCAACAATGCTAATGAATATCCCATAAAAATTTCAACCATGTAAACATTTATATCATCTAGTGAAAAAGGTAGCTCGACACTTGGTGCATGAGATACATGGATCCATACTCTCACATGATATTTTACAAGTAGTTTGTTTCATAGAATATCTCCTTTTATATTTTACATTATATCCCTTACAACAAGGTGATGTCTGGGTGATTATAGATATATATCACTATCAATCGCATCCTATTGAATAATATTATATAAAATGTGTCAATATATTCTTGATTCACATTTCATAGAAATATTTATGAAAGAACTAATTACCTCTAGTATAATAGGACTTTGGGAGGAATGGATAGCCTAAAAGATAGTGGTGGGGGAAATAGATCTTCATTAGTAGTTTTTATGTATAATTTATTCTCTTTTATTACTTCCCATATCATTATCTAACAAATAATCCTTCAAATTAAGTTTTTATTCTAGAAAATATGTTTGTGGTTGCATATCATCCATTTTCTTACCTCCACCCATGTATTTATTTTCTCAAAATATGATCAAGATGAGACTCCAAACCCACACCTTTAACATGATAATACTGTTCTTTCCACTATAAGGCCATTGAAATTATTCATTCATTAAGTATAGTCGATGAGTATTATTAGGTCTAAAGTATATAAAAATATAGTAAAATAAGTACCCATTGTTTGATAATTCTAATTTAAAGCAGAACAAATATTTATTATTTCATACTTATACATGATTACCACACTATTTATTTATTTTTATCTACTATTATTTTGTATTTATTTTTATGAGACTCTTTCCATATAACATGAAAAGGGATGGAATTGTAATTTTATTTTTATTCTTCAATATGCATATAAAAAAGACAATAATTATATCGTTTTATTTAGATATAAAAGTATTATTATATATTGAAATTACATGTCATTTTTTAAGTGAAGAATAACCTATCTATGATTTATAGTAGGTGTACATTGGATTTGATGCGAGATACTTATTTTAAATACTTAGACATTATTTCATAAATTAAAATTACTTAATCAAAGATATAAATACAAAAATTTCTATTTAAAATATTACCAAACCCAATTTACCTGAAATGATACCTCCTCATGATGGACAAAAAATGAATTCAATGTTTATTGGTTTATTATTTGTATATATATTAGTGATGGGAAAGGGGTTTTCTTTTCTATCACTAACCCTGAGAAGATTATTTTTAATAGTTCTAAAAATGTCTATATGATCCTTTCTAAAGACCCTTAATAAAAAAATCCAATTAGCTGTCATTAAGTATAAATAAACACTTCAAGGGAAAATGATGAGTAAATAAACATTTCATTTTATATTTTTAGTAGAATAGATCAATTATATCATAATTTTACCCAAATATATTCACAAATTAGTTCCTTCAACAAGAACACAAAATTATTACATATATCTACATCAACTAACACATAAATTGGAGTAGGGACACTAATTTAACTAAGGTAAATAGACTTATTGTGGTAAAAAAGATGGAATTGTTCATTCTATATGTCCATGAATTTTATACATTTTCCTCTCACCTTAATAATTTTGGTTATGACTTCTATGCTATGTTGCCCTTATTTTTTCCCATATATAGGTTGTTCACCATCTACAATTTCCCTAATTTCAAAATTATCAATATGTTGTTTCTTAGGATTGATAGAATCAACATATATAGAAACCTATTATTCCATAGGACTGAAAGAGTATATATAAAAATGTTTTATTATCTATATAATTAGTTAAATATTTAATTTATATCACCTAAATATAGTAGTGAACACATTATTCAATGAGGCAACACAATGTCTGTTAAAATAAACATTAACCGTGTTATTGGAGTAAAACCAAGATATTTGAAAAAAGAAAATTATATTAGATAGTGTAAACGACATTAAACATTGAGTTTATATGAGAATATAAAACTACGAGATTTTATGATATATGTAATATATTTGATAGCTTATAATAAATGCAATAATGAACTTAAAAGATACAGGAAATATATTACAGTTATAAACTTGTAATTAAATGTGTGGTAATGACTTATATTAACTACATTATTAATATATATATATCATAATCAATATATATTATTGAAAATTTCATAGTAAACAATCAATCATTTTTAGTAAATATATTTTATTCTTCAAAAATAGGTTTTCTTCACATATTGTTTTTATTTTTTTTGTAACAAAATGTAAAAATTAATTTTTTAAATTTTTTAAAATTTATTTGATAAAATTTACATAATTTTTGAATTCTTGATATCAACATTATATTTTAGTAAATTTTTGGGATTTTTCAGAAAATATTGAATTTTTGGTTAATAATGAAAATATCGATTTTTCATAAAAGTCATTTCTTTTCAATAATATAAATATTTTATTATTCCCACTATTTTTTGAATTTCATGTAAATGAAAATAAGTATTATTTGGATATATTTAATCCAATTAATTTTTTTTGAAGAAACCAGATATTTTATTTTATAATAACTCTATTTTTGGGTTTAAAAACAGGATTTTTCTAAAAACTATTTTAAAATGCATAAGGTTTATCCTTTATAATTAATTAATAAAATAACTAATGGTGAGTGTTTTAAATGAAATTTATATATTATATATCATTATATTTTATTTTATTTTCATAAAATGATTATTATTATCCATATATTTAATATACAATCATTTTTTTCATAGAAAGTACACTTTATAAAAAACATGCTTTCTGACCGTGTCCGTGATATTAACGTTAAATTAAAATTTTCAACTTCTATTAATATAATTTGAATAAATGTATTCCATATTTATAACCATAATAATTTATATTATCTATTAAGTTCAACATAATTTTTGACCAAAAATTAATAGTGGAAATAATAAAAAGTAATTACCACGGTTACAGTAAAAAGAGATTTACTTGTGGTAAAACTAAAAGTATAAGGGTTAAACGGAGTTAAAAAATTTTCCATACCCATTTTATTTCCATATTTGGTCCTAAAATCTTCTAGGTTATATAATAGCACATTTTTTATTCCTTTGGCAGGATACAAATGTGGGTATGATTGAGACTTTTCAACAAATTACAAGTATGCCAGTCACCACATTTATAAAAGCTCACTCCATATCCTATATTATTTATAACTTCAAATACCATTATTTGTCTAATAATAGGGCAAATACCTTATAAAATTTCCTTTATCACATCCTGGAAGCATTATTTTGTTCTGGAATCCAACCTAGTAAGGCTTTTCATGAAAACCTAAGGATGATACTTGAAGAAGACGTAACGTTCATCAATGAATATTTTTGTTTTATTTCTACCTACACCTCATTCAATTATTATTATACCATGATGATATTATATAGTAATTATATTAAATATAATAACATTTTTCTATGTTTAGTTCATGATATATGACCATCTACACTTCTATCAAATGGTTTATGAAATCATAATTCATGTATACGGAAGACTACCACTTCATAGACTGATGTCCATAATTTTTCAATTACTAACTCCAATGGTTGTTTATGATGATGGATATAAACTATATATAAGATATTTATTGTAACACCCAAATATTTCATAGTAAGTTATCTCTTTAAATTAATTTAATAGATTATATTCCACACAACACCGACCTGCCTTACGTTATATGCAAGATTTTGTTTCTGTGAAACAACACATTAGTATTATAATTATTTAAACAATATATTTATCTATCAATTAAATAATGTAATTTGAATAGTAAAAATTAAAATTTAAATGTTATTTATAATTTATAACAAAATTTATATGTTTTTTCAAAATAGTAATATATTTATAGAAACTATATATATATACTAAAGCAAGATTCTTTCTGTACATGTGTCTTCCTATGAAGCCACATCACACAAATGATGTCTCCCTTCCTCAAAACCCAAAACTTTATCCTGAAATTTAGACCACTATAGAGATTTACCACAACAGCTGCTCGCTCCCCTCCTCGAATCCCCTCCCTGATTCCCCTCTCAACTCTAGGGTTCCCACACACCTCCATGATTTCCCTCTCCCCGTCTCCCATCATCTTCTCCCCGTTCTCCTTCTCTCCATCATTGACTATCTCTCCACACCCACTGAACCCCTCCCATTCCATTTGTCTGTTTCCCCAAAACCCTATCCTTAGTCGCTCCTCGCTTCCTTCACCTCCACCTCCGCCTCCATTTGCTTCGCCTCCACCTTCTCCACCTCTACATACTCTACTTCTGCCTCCATGAATTCATCAAACCACTGCCATTAACCTAAGCCGACTCGAACCTTGTCTTCACAATGAAGACAACCAAGGTTGAACATCATCCAAATGTTGAAGAAGATGGTTGATCGATATGACTGCGCTCGATCGAAGGGGGGTTCATCTGAGTTTCAACAAAAAATATGGTGGCCAACCGAGTTGAAGAAGGAGACACAAGATGTTGATTAACTCCCATCTAATCAGAAGACGTTGAAGGTGCCCGAAGCTTCTAATATGGGAATTGAAGATTGTTTTGGTTATTATTTGTTTTCAAGTGTTCGATTGAATAGGATGGGGCCTCGATTCTTACACACAGACAGTATATTTGTTACCATATCCCACCATTCTCCCTTGTGTTCACTCAATCTGTTCACATAGACCATAGGAAAAGATTCATCGATGAAAACTACACACTCTTTCCCCCTTAGTTCTATTGACAATTTTGTATTGCATTTTTTCCAAAAATTCGCTCAGGTTTTCCTTATGTCCCCAAACTCATTATAGTTTTTATGAAATTATCGATACATCTTAGGTTTTTTCAAGAATGTTATTTGAACACCCTATATTGAACATCATGGTTATTCATACTAGGTTAATTTGTGGATGAGGTCTCACTACTATACATAGAGGAATGTTCTTGAATTTCATAGTTTTTTGGATTGGAATTCATTCAATGTTTTATTCATCACTAATGTCAATTTATCTATCTATTTGTTGATTTATAGATGCTGAAGTGGTGGTCATTCAAATTATGGTATGTTCTCCTCGTGTAATTTAAGTACTATTTAATTGAAATATTTGAGCAGTAATGAAATGGTTTTTGGTTCATAAATCTGTAAATTTATTGAAGCTGTTTCAGGAATATATTCACCATTTCAAATCCATTCTGTCTAGAATTCATGCATTATTATCTCGAAGAATTTCTGCTCATATTATAGCACATGGCAGTACTTATGGTATATAAAAACATAGTTGTTCTTGAATACCATGACTTTCATTGTTTTTGAGTGATTCTAACTTTAACTGGAACTGAATTTGATATTACATTATACTTCCATTTATATTACATTTTATATTTCACTTTATATTGCCCTCTATATTAGTTCCTGTTGTACCAAAATTGCAGTTTACATTCTTGTTTTCATAGCTATTTCAATATAACTTCATATTGCAGTTGATATTGATGTTTATATTACATTATCATGTACTGAGATTTCATTTTCCTTGTAGATTATATTATCATGCATGTTGTTTCCTTATGTATAATACAATTTCCTTATCCAAGCATTCATTATCATGCATGTTCATAGTGACTTTGGCCGGTAATGTTGATTTATGTATTTGCAGTTATTACTATTTTTTCTTCCATATATATAGTTGCTTCCATTGGTTTTATTTGTCCATGCACACAATATATTTCTTACCATTTCACCATTTCACACCATTCTCCCTTTTATTCACTCAATTTCTTCACATAGACCATAGATAAAGATTCATCGATGAGAACTCCACACTCCCCCCCCCTTCGTTGTACTGACATTTTTCTATTGCATTTTTTTTCCAAATATTCACTCAGGATTGCCTTATATCCCCAAATTCTTTACAGTTTTTATGAAATTATCGATACCTCTTAGGTTTGTTCTAGAATGTTATTTCAAGACCCTATATTGAATTTCTTGGTTATTCATACTAGGTTAATTGGTGGATGAGGTCTCACTACGATACATAGAGGTATTTTCTTGAATTTATTAGTTTTTTGGATTTAATTCATTCTATGTTTTATTCGTCACTAATGTCAATTTATCCATCTATTTTTTGATTCATAGATGATGAAGTGGAGATCATTCGAATTATGGTATATTCTCCTCATGCCATTTAAGTACTGTTTAATTTACATATTTGAGCAGTAATGATATGGTTTTTGTTTCATCATTTTATAATGTTATTGAATTTGTTTCGTGGATCTATTTGTTAATATTTATTTAATATAAAAATTCAGATTCTACTTCTCTATTCATCTCTATTCAAAATTGTAAACTAGAATATATAAGTTCATATTTGTTAACAATATATATTCATTTTTAATAGTAATTTTTTCTAATGTATAGTTTTGTAAATATTCTGGTTTGAATATTTTAAATAACGTACATGTACCAGGAACTGAAAAATTTCGATTCATATTTTTACCAATATTTGTTTTTTTAACGATAATTTTATAGAATGCACATGTTTGTAAATATGAAAGTTTTTATATATTTTTTGTAACTTATAAATATCAAGACTATAAATATATATCTATTTGAGCACGAATAAGTCATGAGGTCATGAATGTTAGTGAGAAAATATATGAAGAACTCCCTGGTATGGATCCAACCTTTTCATATCATATTGATCAGGCCATGAAAGACATGGACATGACAGAAAAAAGGTGATTGTCCTCCATTTTTCTTCAACATGTTTTGTTGAAATCTTGTGGTTATCTGAAGCACTCCCTGGTATGGATCCAACTTTTTAGCATCAGATTGTTCAGACCATGAATGACTTGGACATGATAGAAAAAAGGTGATTTCTCTCCCTTTTTCTTCAACATGTTTTGTTGAAAACATGTGCTCCTATACACTTGACTATGGTATTACTACTAGAAATAAAGGAAAATTGAAAGTGTATATATCTCAATGACATTTATAGGTTATGTTATTCATTTTTTATAAGCCATTCTGGTTAGAATTCATGCATGATTATCTCAAAGCCTTTCTTGTCAAATTATGGCACATGGCAATACCTATGGTACGTAAGATCATAGTTGTTCTTGAATACCACAACTTTTATAGTTCTTGATTGATTCTTACTTGAAATGGATCTTAATTTTATATTCTATTATACTACCATTTATATTGCATTTTATATTTCACTTTATATTAGTTCATGTTGTACTGAAGTTACAATATACATTCCTGTTTTTATAGCTGTTTCAATATAACATCGTATTGTAGTTTATATTGAGGTTTATATTTCATTATCATGTACTATGATTGACTTTACCTTGTATATTATATTATCATAAAAGTTTCTTCCTTATACAGAATACAATTTCCTTCTGCAAGCATGCATTATCATGCATGCTCATATGTGAGTTTTGTTGGTACTTTTGATTTTTGTATTTCTAGTGGTTAAAATTTTTTATTCAATATAAAAGTTTCTTCCATTGGTTTTATTTTTACTCCAAGAACCAAGTCAATGTATCACATCCCATGGTTTGGTTATTTACTTGAAACATGTCTTTCCTTATAGTTTTCAATAACTTATATCAATTAATTACTTCAAAGTTTTTCACCGATGTTTTTTTAACAGCGTTATTTTGATGAATTGTTTTATGTGGATCTCATGATTTTTTTATGTAGTGTATCATTTGATGGACATATTAGGTTACTACAATGGGTGTGACTCCAACATTATCAGGGATTAGTTTTTCACCAATGATTATTCATTCATGATTTGATTTGACACCCCCATTACTGGCAGTATTTTACTATAGCTTATATTTTGGGAATTGAATCAACTCTCGAGCAACGGTAAAACTATTCTTGATGTTAGAAAATGTATTAACGTGTTAAATTATGTTTCCATTTTTTAATACATCAATTCAAATTACAAATTACCCATATTCTTATCATGAAATTCCATGAAAGTGGTATAGCCTATTTCCAATTAGATTTAAAAAATTTCAGTGACACAGGTTCTTCCATGCCTTCATTATCAATTGGTATATTTAACCTCTTTTGATTAGTACATTGTTTCTGTATTAAGGTTACTCCATCCCAATTGTTCAGATTTTTAAAAACATTAATCACAAAAAAATAATGACTACACTCATTTTTGGAAGTGTTGTAAACATTTTGTTTATTTTGAAGGATGCTTTGATGTTGGAAAAATACATAGATCATCTTTATGGAATGAAAAATATGATTAGGAAAGAATACGTTTCTTAGATTTAGATGATAAATGAAATTCAATCTAACATATATTGTATGAAAGGAAGGTCTCTTGAGTGATTTAAAAATGTTATTTTTCTATGGAACGAGGTTCTTGACTATTAGATATTTATTATTTTTTCTTATATTGATATTTTTATGATGGGAAACCCCTGGATTCTCTATGGGATCTTCCATGCAAATAGTGACAAATCATTTCACTGAAATTTTTTCATTCAATTAAAAATTAGAAAATAATGGATACTTCATATTTGTATTGGAATATTTATTTATCCTACTTTTATTTCTCAAGAAGAAATCACAAGTTCGCCTTCACCTCCAACTTTATCACAATCTCACCTCTTTCCTCCAACTTCGCCTTCACCTCCACCTTTTGTTTCATCTATTTATCTTGTCTCTAACTCTTCCATTTTATCCTGTTTCATCTCCATCACAATTAGTCTTTAATTCATTTCCTCAGGTCACAAGAACCCCATTCACTTCATTATCATCATCTTATTATAAACATTATTTTTAGAACAATGATATTACAATTTTTTTAATGACTTAGAACCAAATTATTTGAAACAAAATTGAATAGTCCTGTGCATTTTCACGGGCGGAGTACTAGTTTTCATAAAAGAACTACTTTTTATGTTCTTTTGTGACCAATGATAAAATTAATTTTAGACACTCTTAAAAATTGAATTTGTTAAAATAGACTTCATTTTTGAATTTGTAATATCACAAGTTTATAAGGGTGATTTTTTGTTCTTTTTCTGAAAAAAAATCGATTTTTGATGAATAGTGAAAAATACTTCATAGTACATAAAAATCGACTTTTTCATTTAAATAATTATTTTTAAAACATTAAATATTAAAAAATAATATATATACATAATACATATATTATTACAATTTAATTCATTTGAGTCATTTTATAATAATATTATATATATATATATATAATTTTATTGAACTTTTTAACGTCTTTTACCCACATTCTATGTAAATTTAAAAATTTGCATAAAACATAATTTTACCGCTTCTTTGAATTTAATTTAAAAAATAAGACATAATCAGTTGTCAAAAATTATTTAAAAAGTATTTAAATAGGAAGAAAATAATTTTTGGTGAATAATAAATTTTAAACATTATTTACCACAGTTAAAAGTAAATTTGGTAATTAAAGGTAAAAATAATATTATAAAAAAATTAAATTACCTAAACACATGTCCTAATTCTATTGTATAAGTTATTTTCAACCAAAATATACCTAAGTAAAAAAATATGATACTTTTTATCCTCATGGGTTAGATTGGGACACTTATTATATTTTATTTAAAGAGGAGTTAAAATTGTTAATTGAACTTTTATTAACTAAACCATTTTTAATATAGGGTTATACATAAGATAAATTCGACTATAAATATTAATTATAAATCTAAAAATACTTCATATATCATGGTATTTAATTTATTTTTTAAAATATTAAATAATTAAATTTATTTATGACATAGTGATGATGTTGTAATTACATTATTAATGAAAGATGAAAATAAATATTCTTATAAATATTAAAATAAATGTGATTTAAAACTTTCAATTTCATAAACTAATTTTATAGGTGACTATAAAAGTTTCTTATTTATTAAATATATATTTTTTCTATGGAATCAAGTGGTTGTGACTTTAAAAAAAATCAAGTATTAAATAGTTACAAAATTTCCAGAAATGATATTTTAAAATAAATATTATTTTATTAAATAATATAAAAGTCATTAAAATATAAGGCTCTTAAAACTAACTTGGATAGTGTTAAAATGTCATAAATTTCCACTTTAGGTTCATTTAAAAACTTATAGTAACTATATTAACCTTGTAGTATACAAATATAAGAGGGCATGATAAGAGTAAAATTATTTTACAAAGAGTTAAATATAAAAGATAAGGTTAATTTTATGATCTAAACGTGTATAAAACCTATTTTTTGAGAGTATTTAGACCAAATACTCATATTATATTCTAAATAAATCAATTTTTATATACTAGAAACCAAATATAATTTTATAATAAATTAATATTTCAAGCTTTCCCAAAAATTCACCTCACCTCTCCTATAAAAGGGAACATACTTTTCTCTTTAATTCACACATCCAAATCCATTTGGATCGGCCAAACCCTGACCAAATCTCCTCCCAAATTACCTAAATTTAACCTATATTCCTTAACTTGATCATAAAGCTAACCTAAAGATCTATTTTGTTCAAATCAAAAGGAAACACCAGAAGAAGAGGTAATTATTTTATCACCTCTTTCAAAGTTCTTTTCTTCTTCTACTTCCTCTTTATTTGATGTTACCATAATAAAATAATAAATCCTTTACATTTTAAATTATTATATGTTATTATAAATATGGTTGAAACATATTAATTATTCTATCCATCCTATGAATGAAAAGGTCACCATGCGTTCATACGTACGACTTACTGTCTCCAAGTCGTGGTGTAGTTTGTTATTCAACACTACATTATTTGGATGGGTATAATAATGAGTATAATTAATTTAAATAATGAATATAACATGGTAATGATTCTTTATATATAATATACCATCCAATTAAACACAGTTTCACCAAAAATAGAATGATATTGTTACTCATACGTACGTACGACTTACCGTCTCCATGATGCGTTGAGATTCATCTTCAACGATCACGATTCAAATTTTTTTATGAAAATATTTATTTATTAAGTATGATATGTATGAAATAATATTTATAATATAATAATATATATGTTTTTAGATAAATATATTTATTTTACTTACTTCCAAACTATATAATAATAAAATGGAAACAACGTTCATGCGT
This sequence comes from Viscum album, assembly GCA_963277665.1. NCBI lineage: Eukaryota > Viridiplantae > Streptophyta > Magnoliopsida > Santalales > Viscaceae > Viscum > Viscum album. The sequence goes on from OY728151.1 coordinate 501,935,958, forward strand.
ACGTACGGACTACCGTCTCCATGAACGGTGTTCTCATTTCACATATCTATCTATTATACATATTTATATTATAAATATATATGATAAATAAATAATGTTTTATATTATTGAATTATGTAAATCAGGATCTAAGTGATACGATCAAGAATAAAAAGTTAAAACATGCACGATAAAGAAAGCAATTATTACCCAAAATGTTACTTTAACATTGAAATGATTATTAAATGGGTAGTATAAAGTCATAAATGTATCATATATGATATCATAAATATGAATATGGTTTTGGTATAATTTAATAACATTAGATGTTCATTATACAGGTGTTTAAACATACCCTCAACTAATCAAAAGTACAAGGTAAGGATTAATTCATAAATCTCATTATTATCTGAGATTGTTTATATGTAATTATTTATTGGGACATATTTATCATCCATGTATATGTTTCATAAAAATGTTTTCATAAGGAATATTTTAAGGTTTTATGTAAGAGAATCTTTAAATCGATCATAATTTTAAATGTTTTAATGATTTATTATTCTAAATCTATTTAATTAATGTCCTTGTTTTCAAATTGATTTTAAGGATTTATTTATATGGACATGATTGTTTTAAAATGTTAATTATTTTAAAAAGTTTAAAAGTGGTATGGGACACTTTTATTTAAAAATATATTTTAAATTAATTCCTTTATAAATTATAATAATTTTAATAATTTCATGAAAAAAGGATATTTCACCCAAAGGGTTTTACTGATTATGTTTATCTATGCCAACATCCTTTTTGGATATTATTCGTGATTAAGGTTGATTTACTTTAAATAAATTATTCCATATTGTATTTAATGAGTTATTATTTGTTTCACTATGGATTTAATATTTTTATACCATTCATGTTTTATGGTTAATGTATTGGAATTTCATATGATATTTTTAATACGAATGTTTATGTTATGTTTAACCCTTTTAATTTGACGAATCAATTGGACATAGTAAGTGACGGGCAGGGCCTGCTATAGCCCCTCGATGCATCAGCAGGTATCATGAGACAAAATAGTGTCTTTTCACAAGTCCTTGAGAGAATATTGGTGAATGATATTGGCTCAAGGCCTTGATATAGTAGTTATTATGTCCGGTATTATGCATTACCTCATTATAAAATTAGTTATTACATGCGATTATTCAGCAAGAAGAATATCCATTTGCATATTCATATATATAGTAATGATTGACTTATTTTTACAATATTATGTTCATGTTTTATTTTTAAAAGGATTCTGTTTTTATAGTATATATTTCCTTAAAAGTTTATAGATTGCACTGAATTATTTACCCTTACTTATCATCTGACCTCACCCCTTTCTTATGTTTTATTTTCCCAGGATTGCAAGAAGTGTATTATAACTGAAATGCAGGGTTAAGATAGGGGAATAATGGATTTCTAAAATGATTATTTACGTTGTGTTTTATGTTATACTTTAATAATAAGTATAGAATACCCCCCCTAATTTTGGTAAAGATGGGATTTCATGGATATTCGATGCAGTACATCCCTGTCTAGATTATACACATGGATGTGGTTATGGAAAAGATGTACCTTGGGATTAAAACTCCAACAAGGTGTTCTGGGCTTTACTCAGGGTTACCTAGTACACGACAATAGGCCTTAATGTGCACCTAGTTTGACACTCCCAGGGGATATTCTTAGGATAATTCAGATTTTCATTACAAACCATTACGATATATTCATGATTAAATATGTCCACAAAGATTCCATTTTTATGATTATGAGATTAGATATGCATATATATTTTTTCAATTTATGTTATGTATTTTGCTAGTTTAGAATCATTCATTATGATTCAAAACCAAATCAAGTGTATGAAATTGTTTAGAAATTGCACCTAATAGAAAGAATGACTACCCCACCAATGTAAATGTTCCAAAGAGTAAGAAGGATCCTATCTTTCATGGTCTTAAGCCAACATTTCAAATGGAAATATCCTCATATGTATTCTCCTCATATGACTAAATAGTATCATGTGTTGATAAGATAAGAAATGAATTTTCGGAGTCCAGTGGATTTGAAGGGAAGTTAGAGAAGAAGAGGATGGAAGAGAGAAAGATGGATAAAGGGAATAATGGAGAGAAGAATTTTCCCATATGTGATAATAGTGGAAATAATCACCCTAGGATTTTTTTGAAAGGATTGGGTGTTCATTATATGTGTGGAGAAAAGGGTCATCAAGAAAAATAATGAAAAGGAAACCAATAAAAGACTAATATTCAATGTTTAAACTATAGTGAAATGGAGAATTATGCAAATAAATGTCCTAAGTGTCAAGGAAATATATCTCATAATAATCAAAGTGATCAAGGTCAAGTATAAGATGTTACTAAAGGTGATGTGGAATAATTAATGTGTTTGTGTTTTTGGATTAAAGAATTATGTCATTTGAGTGTTTTATCAATGATGTATTGGTTATATGAATTATGGAAAAAAACAAGTATTGTACTACAGTACTATTTCATTGAGGATTTGAGACTGTATGGTACTAAGAAAAGTGACTCAATAGCATGTTAAATTTTTTGGAAAATACATGGTTAAGAGAAAGAAAAACCTTAATATGGTCCTGATACTGAGGTAGTGAATAAGGAATATGAGATGATTAATTTGGATAAATTATATTGGATATCATTGACTACCTTGGAACTAATTAAGTGTTTGTTTATTCCATCATTGTTGGATTTTACAACATTTTTGGATTTATGGAGTATATCTAGCATTCTATAAGGAATAAGGGATCATGAATGTATTGAATAAGGTTCTATGTTAATTCAAGGTGATACCATGTTTTAAGAGAACACATGATGAAGTTATTCACATGTTATTATGTGGAAAAAAGAGATATTCATTATGTTTACATCATATATAAATTTTTGGAATGTGATTTTGGACATAAGTATTTTGGATTGGTCTAAATAATGGAATGGAGTAAGTTAAGAACTTTATATTTTGTTTGAGATTAAAGTATAATTTATTGGATACATTGACCTAAACTTTTGGATTTCAGTAAACATATATAGTATTAAGGAAATGACTGTTGACCTTGTGATTTATCAAATGCGCTTCAGGAATAAAAACATTTTTGAACATTTATTTCCTAGTGTAAGGGATGAATTGAAAATAGATCTAAGCACAACCAAATGATGAGATTATGATTAGGATAGGTAATGAAATCAAGTATGTTTTCATAAGTTATTATCTTGATAGTGAATTAATCCCAACTCTTAAAAACAATTACCTAAAAAAAATTTTATCCTAATACCTTATGTTTTTTTGAACCGATGATACTTTAAATCATTATAGATTTATGGCTTCGAGGCCCTCAATTTTCCATTTCTTGTCTACTTGTTTGTGAATGATGACCTCAATCACTCCCAATAAATATTTATGTTTTCCCTCAAATTATGTGTCTCTAATTTCCAATAATGTTATATTATTCTAAATCTGAATTTGGTGGTGACTTTTTTATTTCCCTTCCCCTCTTATTAAGACTAAATTTTATTAACCATATCTCCGATATGGGTTTTCTACAAAAGTGTTTTAAATTTTCAAACTTTTATATTTTTAAGAACATCTTAAAATTGTGAGGACACAATTTATTGAAGGATGGTAGAATGTTTCACCCAAATACTTCATAGTACATTATCTCTTTAAAGTAATTCAATAGGTTATATTTCACACAACACCGACTTGTCTAGCGTTATATGCAAGATTGGGTTTATGAGAAACAACACATTAATATTATAATTATTTAAATGATATATTTTTTAATCAATTAAATATTGTAATATGAATAATAAAATATAAATTTTAAACCTGATATATAATTTTTTCACATAAATAAAAAATATTTATAATTAAATGTAGAAGTTTTGTTAAAATTGTTATATATTTAGAAAAACTATTTTATTAAAAGAACTATTTTTTATATCCTTTTGTGAAAAATATTAAAATTAATTTTAGATACTCATAAAATTTGAATTTTATAAAATAGACTTAATTTTTGAATTTGGAATATCCAAATTAGCTTAGGGTGTATTTTTTTATTTTCCTGAAAACATTCAATTTTTTTATGAATAGTGAAAAATATTACATAGTACATAAAAACAGACATTTTCATTTAAATAATTATTTTTAATTAAAATTTATCTAAACATAAAAATAGAAATATAATATATATATATATATTAGTCCAATGTGAGTCATTTGAGTTATTTTATAACAAGATTACATATATAAAATTTTATTGAACTTTTTAACGTCTTTTACCCACCTTCTTGGCACATTTGAATATTTTCCTAAAATTTCTTTTACCACTTCTATGAATAGAATTTCAAAAATCCAAAAGTCTTGGTTTTCATAATTATATAATTTTTTTTCAATAGGTTGAAAATATTTTTTTTGAATAGTAACTTTTGAATTTTATTTAACACTGTTAAAAGTAAATAGGGCAATTAAAGGTAAAAATAATATTATAATAATATAAAATTATCCCAAGACATGTCCTAATTATATTGGATATGTGTTTTTTGTCCAAAATAAACATTTTGACAAAAATATGATACTTCTTTATCCACATGGATTAGATTAGGACATTTATTATATTTTATTTAAAGAAGAGTTAAAAGTGTTAATTCAAACTTTATTAACTAAACCATTTTTAATATAGGGTTATACATAAGATAAATTCGACTATAAATATTAATTATAAAGATAAAAATATTTCCTACATAATATTATTTTATTTATAATTATTATACATTAAATAATTAAATTTATTTGTGACACAATGATGATGTTGTAATTACCTTATTAATGAAAGATTAAAATAAATGATATTATAAATATTAAAATGAATGTGATTTAAAACTATTGATTATATAAACTAATTTTTTAGGTGATTATGACATGTTATGATTTATTACATGTATTTTTTTATAAGTAATCAAGTTGTTATGACTTTGAAAAAATAATGTACTAAATCGTAACAAAATTGACATAAATGATATTTTAAAATAAATATGATTTTATTAAATAATATAAAAGTCATAAAAACCTAAGGATATTCCAAAAAACATTAATAGTGTAAAAATTTCATAAATATACAATTTAGTTCGTTTTTAAACTTATAGTAACTATATTAACCTTGTAGTATAAAAATACAAGAGGACATGGTAACAGTTAACTTATTTTACAATGGAATAAATATAAAAGATAAGGTTAATTTTAGGAACTAGACATGTTTAAAAACTATTGGGAGAGATTATTTAGACCCATCCTCATCATATCCTCAAAATAAATCAATTTAGAACTATTATAAACTGAATATAATTTTATAATAAATTAATATTTAATACTTTTCCAAAAGTACCCCTCACCTCTCTTATAAAAGGGCACCCACTTTCTCTTTAATTCACACCTTCAAAGCCCTTTGTATCGACCAAACCCAACCCAAATCGCCTCCCAAATTCTCTAACTTCAACTTAGAGGCATTTTTTTACCATCTTGAATTTTTTCTTGCGAAGAAAACACTTTTAAGGAAAAGTGGGAATCCTGTCAAGATACAAAGGGACATCACCCAACCTGATAAGAAATAGCTGAATCACTGAATTATAATTTAAGCCTATTAGAAATATTACCTCTGAGTAGGCTCCATTGCAGAGGTGGATCCTTATCATCTGGATTAGTGCTGAGAAAGATCTCAATGTTGTAATCTATCATGTCCCAAGTCTGTATGAGCTCTTACACAGAAATATTTTTCTCGTTGAATCCACAAGAAAGTATTCCAAGATGTTTTTGGATCCAGACACCTTTCTCCTTAGAATGACTGACCTGAATGTGCCTCCCCACTAACCTATCAAATTCCTCTTGTGTGGTGATGACTTGAATCCCCTTGTCACATAAATTTTCATTACAGTTGATGATGCTTTCCCACTCATCACATTCAATCAATTCCTTACCGCACAGGGGGGAATTAGAATCAGCAGCCTCCTTAGCACCAAGCATCTTCTTGGAAACCTTCATAGGTAGCTTGAATTTTCATGAGGATTGAGTAACATGGGGGCTAGGTAAAAAAGAGTAATCCTTCTTCCTACGCGGCCTCCGAGAGTGATGGATAAAACCATCATGGTCTATTAGAGTGTTTTCCCCTTGGTTGAAGTGGCTCTAATATATTCCTCCGCAATGTGCACCTCCTTGGACATTGAAGATAAGTCCGAATCAGAATCCTTATCCTCATTGGGAGCCACCAAACTTTTAGGAAGGTTCATATCATGGGAAGCCACCACATCATTTCCTTCCTCAAACAAGTTTCCTTCTTCAACTCCCAGCACTGAAAACCAGTTTTGAGGATGAATATATATGATACATAAATTATGTTTTATATTCTATAAGTATTTAAATCATAATCTACGTAATACAATAAATAATAACAAGTTAAAACACATATGATAAAGAAAGCGATTATTACCATAAATTTCACTTTAACATGGATAATATTATTAAATAGGTAGTATAAAGTCATAAATAAATCATATTTTATATCATAAATATGAATATGGTTATTTTATAATTTAATAACATACTATGGTAGTTATACAAGAGGTTAAATGTACCCTCGACTAAAGGAAAGAAAAAGGTAAGGGTTAATTCATCAATCTCATTATTATTTGAGATTATTTATGTGTAAGTATTTATTGGGACAAAATTATCATCCATGTCCATGTTTCATAAAAATGTTTTCAAAAAGAATATTTTAAGGTATTATGGAATGAGAGCTTTAACTTGATCATAATTTTAAATGTTTTAAAGATTTATTATTCTGAATCTAATTAATTAATGTCCATGTTTTCTAATTGATTTTAAGGATTTATTTATATAGACATGGTTGTTTTAAATTGTTAATTCCTCTCAAACATTTAAATGTGTTATGGGAAAATTAGATCCAAACTATTTTTTTTAAATGACTTTCTTTAGACGTTTTAATACTTTTTGTTTTTTTCATGGAAAATGAATATTATCCCAAAGAGTTTTACTGATTATTTTCAACTATGTCAACATCCTTTTTGTATATTATTCTTGACTGGTGTTGATTTACTATAAATACAATATTCCATATTGTATTAAATGCGTTATGATATGTTTGGCTATTGATGTGCTATTTTTATACCATTTGTGGTTTGTGGTTAAAGTATTGGGATTTCATATGCTAGTTTTAATACGAATGTTTATGTTATGTTTCACCCTTTTCATATGAGGAATGCATTGGACTTAGTAAGTGACGGATGAGACCTGCTATAGCCCCTCGATGCATCGATATGTATCATGGGAAAAACTAGTATCTAGTCAGAAATCCTTGAAAGAATATTTTTGAATGGTCTAGGTACAAGTCCATGATGTAATAGTTATTATGTTCGACATTATGCATTCTCTCATTATGAAATTAGTTATTACATGTGATTATTCCACTAGTAGAATATCCATGTGCATGTTTATATGGTAATTATTGACTTATTTTTACCTTATTAGGTTTAATATTTTTGTTGAAAAGGATGATGTTTTTATTATACATCATTCCTTAAAATCTTAAATCATCTCCTGAATTATTAATCCATTACTGAGCATCTGAGCTCACCCCTTTCTTATGTTTTATTTTCTCAAGATTCCAAGAAGTGTATTATGATTGATATATAAGTTTAAGCTAGAGGAATAATGGTGGTCTCAAAATATTATTTATGTTGTGTTTTATGTTAGAATATTTATTGTATCTTTCATGTATGTAATATATTTTCCAAGACATATAAACTGGTCGGCCATTCAGGACATGCTTCCTTGTAATCATGCCAATGTAATAAAATAATGCACCGGCTCTGGGTAAATTTGGTTGGTGAATTAAATTTATGAAATAATTATATATATGAAGTCATTATATCATATATAATTTTTTTTCTTTATACTCCTTAGGTTATATTATAACATTATTCATGTGTACAGCGAACTACCACCTCACGAAGCGATGTGATTCATTTTTCACTAACACTTTACATGGAAGAAAATAATGAGAAATATAATGAGGATGTTTGATATTAATTAAAAAATTATTATATTCATGAAAAATTTATATGTTTTAAAAGATATTATATCATTTTGTTTCTTTCACTAAAAAAAGATTACATCATTTATAGACGTGTGAGCTAAACCTCCATAGATCGATGTGATTCATTTTTTCATCACCATATCACAAAAATGATATATATAAGTATGTATAATTAAATATTATGTTATTTTTTATATTATTATTGTTTTATAATGATAAATTATTACTTATCTTATTTCCAAAATGATCATTAAAATATGAAAGCGTTACTCATTCATGTGTTTGGCCTACCATCTCCCAAATCGTAATGTCAGTTAATTTTTCATAACCATATTCCCTGATTGGTTTTAAAATTTTAAATTTTATATTAATATATTAATTATTTCATGATTATTATTCTATATATGTTTAAATAATGACATATTTGACAATATTTAACCTAAAAAGTCATTTTTGACATATAAGTCGAATATGGTAAAAACAACCGATGTAAACTTTATTGATTAAGTAACATTATATATCATTATAATAAGTTAAATAAAATTAATAATAATATTTAAAAAAGTTGTCAACCAATTAAATAATTAACGTACATTTATTATACCGGAAGATAAAGAAACATATGAAAAGTCAAACTCATAGTAAAAGACTTTGTCTCAATTTCCTTTCATTGAGGTATATTCTGATGTTATAAACATATACTCTTTTATCAGGTGTTTGTAAAGTCCATTTGACATTTTATATCTTTAATTTATCCATTCCCATGGTATTTATAATTTGGTAATTCTACTCTTTCATGGGTCATATGATTAAAATATTTACAATGTGATAGGGGTCTTTTATTTAGAAAAACTGTCTTTTAATGTCTTCCTTACAACTATTTATTTTCTATGAACATATTTTTAAAATGATTTTATGAAAATTTATACATGGAAATAATATATTTATAACGTAAATTTTATATATATTTTTACTTTTTCCATCATTATTCAAAAATAATATATTTATGTGGTTTGTAAAGAATGTTTTGACAAAAGAAAAAAGGAATTTTCTATTGTTAAAATACAAAGAGGAAACTAATATTATGACACTCTTAGCCAATTTTCTATTTCTATATTAATTTGAAATATTTCATGTTTTATTCAAGGAAAAACCATCTTTGTCATTTTTTGGGTATTTCGTTATTGAAAAGGGGTTTTAAAAGGAAAGGATATTTTTTATTTGAAATTGTTTTAAATGGGATAAAAATAGTTCTTCAAAGGATTTTATGATGTATGTATTTTATTCATAATATGGTAATTGAGAATTATATGAAATGGGTGATCCTAATACATTTTATACGAAGGTAAGAGCCCCATTATATCTCACATTTGATCCAGGTATAGCTTATACGAAGGTTTTTTTCCCCATTATAGCTCATGAAATATGTGTTATCCCAACATAGCTTATATGAAGGTTGCACACCATTATAGATCTCAAATTCATTAGGTAATGTTTATATTAAAATTTATCCATATTTTTATTCCAATTTAATTGTTTTTGAAATTTGTTTATGAATATGATGCTATAATTCACCAAAAGGGGTTTGTAATTTCTCACTATGGGGTTTAGAGATATTATTTGATAAAAATGCACGTTTGTTTTTTATGTGAAAATGTTTTAATTCGTACAGTCAAAGAATGTTTATGGTAAAGGTAGAAGTTATGTGATTTTTTATATTTTCCTCTAGTCTAATGATTTTATTTCTTTTTATTTCCCTTATTTCACTTTTTTTGTTCATCCCATGTTTTAAAATGTTTTTCACATATTTTAAGGATGGGTAGGGGAAAGTAAGATATCAGTTTAGAAGTTGTGGAGATTTTCCATGGAAATAAATCATGATTTATTTAAAAAAATATAATATATAAAAATTGGATTCTAATAGGAAGTGTCAAATTCGTATTTTATGGTTTTTTAATGTACGACTTATGGCCTAATTCTCAAAAACACAAAACTTGAAAGGATCATAAAATGTGATAGAAGGAATTCTTGAATTAGAACTCATGATTATTAAAAGTTTATATTTAGGTCCTTATATTTAGTATCTGAGGATATTTTGGAAAAAATTAGAGGTTTGTATAGTTTTACTATCATGCCCTTGAAATATTTTTCCTTATGGATAAGTTGAAATGATATAGTATTTTAAGATTAGCATGTTGCTTCATTTAAACAATGTTGTAGTGATGGGTTAGTTGAAAAAATATATAAATATTGTGGGTATCCAAGATATAGTGGAATCAAATCTACAATGAAGTAACATGCTTATAGTAGAGCACTTTATGGGGAAACACCATGAATAATTCGGTGGATAATCTATCCCTATGGTATTTTAAGGATATATTAATGCTCTGGAAAAGGTATTATATGCTAAGGAATGTTCAAAATGTCAAAAGGTAACTCTTTCCATTTATCCTCTTAAAGGTGAAGCTGATCAATGGTGCAATTTGGTTAAGAATACTAGTGATAATGATGATCTCTATGCTATGGAGTGGAACACGTTTTAGAATATTTTACTAGTAAATATTTTACTTAAGGATATTCAAATTAGGATATAGAAAAAATTATTGTAATTGAGGAAAAATGACGAAGATTCAGTTTTTTCATATGGAGAAAATTTTAAAAGGTTGGCTACGTATATACCAAATTTTTTTCAGGACATTAATACCAAAATTAATAGATATTGATCCAGATTAAAACCAAGATTGTGAATATATATTACCAAAAGATAATTTAAAATTTAAGAGAAAGTTATCCATTGTGCTGAGAAAGTTGATATAAAATTTTACATTAATTATGTTTCACAAGATGAAAAGAGTTAGAAACATTCAAAGTGGAAGGAAATGGAGAAGCAACAAGTTAATAATTCTGGAGGTAAAATCCAAACATGTTCCACGTGTGGTAAAATATATTTTTTGGAGTGTATGTCAAGATCTAGAAAGTTTTAATTATGTGGTATGTTTTTTCACATCGTTTATGAATCTAAATAGAAGATTCATGAACCACTAAAGAGTGAGATAAAAGATATGAATTCAACCGTGAGGTTTTTTAGCCTCAATGAGTTGATTAATTATGTTATTGTATGTCCAAAGTTTCTTACTCAGATTAGAAGTCATTATGATCTAAAAATAAATGTGTATAAAATTCATAGGATACTACTATAGTTAATGTTGGGTCATATGGTGAAGTGGCTATAGAATTAGGAAGTTTGGTATTTTTCAAAGTTTAATCATAAGTTCAAAGTTTATTACACGCATTTATAGGTTTTAAGTGATGAGATATCAAAGAGATTAATTAAATTTTAAGAGATGTTTTGTTGGGTTTATACCCAAGGACTTAGTTCAATGTGATGTATGACTTTCCTATGTGGACATGAGTTTTAAGGTATTCATAATCATTGGGGTTTATATACTCTTAGAGGATTATGTTTATTTATATGTATGTTCATCATATTTATGGGAACATTATAATGTTGTAATTTTATGCTAAAAGATAGCTCAAATGACATGTGATAGTCCATAAAAATTGGTATGGATTTGAGGCTTGAACCCACAACTAAAGGTCAAAAAGTGTGCAATGCCTCCCATTGGTGTATATGATGTCTTGGTTAGTATGAAATCATTATTTTAAATTAAATATATTCAATTATAATGTTAAATTTTACTTCCAAATTATTTGTTTTATCATATTGAAAATCATGGGATTAAAAGTAATTTTGTGATTAAGTTATTATTGTTGTTTCATAAGAGCATCACTATAAATTCTGTGAATAATATTACCTTATGATAAATTTTTTGGTTTTATTTAATGTATAAATATATAACAAATATATTTTTATTCTAATAGGGATTCTGTAAAACAATATAAGTTGATTTTAAAGCTTCAATAATAACAAAAATCATCTTGGATAATCATCATTGGAAAAATTATTATAGGGTGGTGGAAATTAATTAATTGAGGAAATTCTACTAGAAAAGTACATATATTTCATTATTATTTTATTTATTATGGTAAAATAATTCGCCAAGTCTAATGAAAAGATCTTTAAAATAATAATTGTATCCTATAATATTCATATCCGGTGAATTATATGATGTTTTTAAATCATATTATATTAACGATTTAGAGGCCTTTAACTTTCCATTGATTATTTACTTTTTTATGATCGATGACCTCAATCACTGATTATTTATGATTTTCTTCCATGTCCAAATCTTCACTTACCATGTACTTTCTCATACTTTAAAAAATAATTATGTAATATTCTATATGACCATAATACTCCATTTTCTTTGTATCAAGAGGATGTTTTATTAACCATTTTTAAGACATGGGTTTCCAATGAATGTACTTTCAAATATCCATTCTTTGATTACTCAAATAAAGTTGAAATTGTGAGGATAAAACTTATTAAAAGGTGGGGGAAGAATATAATACTCTGAGATATTAAAATAATAAAATTATATTAAATAACAAAAATGACACTAAACCATTAGATTATATGAGAATGTAACACCCCAAGACTTTACAATATATTTAATCTATTTGGTATCTTGCAATTCTTGAAACACCAAGGTTAAAAAACACACAAAATATATAATTGTTATAACATAACCATTAAATTAGATGTAATGAATATTATTAACCAAATTATGAATATATATATATATATGTACTAATAAATATATATTATTGATAAATTATTTTTAAATAGTAAATTAATTTTTAATAAAGTTGTTTTGTTCTCCAAAACAAGTTATCTTCGAAAATGATTTGTATTCATTTTTTAAGGAAATATTATAATTATTTATTGACACTTTCAGATTTTTTTTGATAAAATTAAAATAATTTTTAAAATCATCAAATAAAAAGTAAATTATAGTGATTTTTTGGTATTTTTTGGAAGATAATTATTTTTTGTTGAATAGTGAAAATACGGTTTTTTCACAAAAACAATTTCTTTTCAATAATTTAATTAATTTGAGAGTCCCATTATATTATGAATTTGATTTAAAGAAACATAAATATTCTTTATATATATATATAATCTTCTTAAATTATTTTTACTATACATTTTATTTTATTTTAGAAAAGTTTATATTTGGGTCTAAAAATAGGATTTGTCTAATAACTTTTTTAGAATGCATAATGTTTCTCCCTTTAAATTAATTAAAATAATATTTAATGGTGGATTTTTTATAATTAATTTTATATGTTATATAACCTTGTGTGTTATTTGAGTTTTATATGATGATTATTATTAGTCATAGAGTTAATATACAATTATCTTATTCAATAGAAAAACACTTGTTAAAAACACGCTTTCTGACCGCATCTACGAGATTAATTATAAATTAATTATTAACACTTATATTAATTTTATTTTGAAAAATGGATTTACTATTTTTAATAATCAAAATATACATTATATAATAATTTCAACTTATTTTTTTCCGAAATTAATGGTGGGAACAATAGAAATTATTTTTTGCGATTAAGGTAGTAATAGATTTACTGGGGGTTAAATTAAAACTTTAAGGGTATAAATTGTCTGAATACTTGTCGAAAAAATATTTAGTGGATCTATTTTGACTTTAAATGGTCGATTTTAGATAATTTACCATTTTGGAGGCTCTTGGAATTATAAAAATTTGGGTATGATTTATTTTTTTTCCAAAAATTACAAGTATTCCACTCACCTCACTTATAAAAGGACACCCCTCTCCACTCATCTTCAAACATTAATCGACATTGAAATTCACTAAATACTTAAACAAAACAAATTTAATGGATATATTTTGACTTTAAATGGTCTATTTTAAATAATGTACCATTTTGGAGGCCTGTGGAATTATAAAAATTTGGGTATGTTTTATTTTTATCCAAATATTACAAATATGCCACTCACCTCACTTATAAAAGGAAACCCCCACTACACTCTTCTTCACAATATTAATATACTTTTATTTTGATAATACCTATAAAAATACCTTTAAAAATTCCATAATAACATCCTATAATCCCTATTTTTAGAAAAAAATCCCACCTATGATGGATTTTTGGTAGAACCCAAGGAGGATACCCAAAGAAGAGGTAACATTCATCAGTGAACATTTTGGATTTATTTCTCCCTCCACCTCTTCAAATTATTTTTGTACCATAATGATATAAAAAAATCAGTATCTTAAATATAATGAGATGTTTTGTAATGCCCCTACCCTAGTTACCCAGATTCGGTGCATTATTACATAACATTATCATGATCACAAGCGATCAAATCTCGAAATACCGGTCTGTTTAGTAGCCATTTAATTACAAGATACATACATAAGTTTGACATTACATTATGAAATGAAAACAAAAAATATTGTGTATCATTTGAACACACTCATATCCCCTATCTTATCCCTGCAAGTCTGTCATAATATATTTCTTCGCAACTTGGGAAAAATAAAACACAGAGAGGGGTGAGCTCAGATGCTCAGTAAGGATAAAAATATAGCAAAAACATTCATAAATAAGAATAAACATTTAAGGAAATTTATAAGACTAAAACAAAATAATTTTAAACTTAAAATTCAGAATAATATAGCATTGATAAATTAAATAATTCCATTTACTTACTCACATTTATATTCTACTAGTTGAATAATCGCATGTAATATCAATAGATACTTTCATAATTATGAAATGCATAATGTCAGACATCATAATGACATAGTCAAGGCCTCGTGGCAAGACTAAAAAAATGAGTTTGTTAAGGCCTTGCGCCCAGACACTAGTTTGTCTCATGAGACCTACCGATGCATCAATGAGTTATAGCTGGCTCCACCTATCACATGCTAAGTCCAATGCATTCCTCATATGAAAAGGTTGAAACATAACATAAAAATTCATATTATAACTAGAATACAAAATGTTAATACTTTATCCATAAACCATGAATGGTTTAAAAACAACACATTCATAGTCAAACATATCACAAAACCTTCAATACAATATGGAAGATTATATCTCAATAAATAAACTTCAAGAAAGTGTAAAAATCTATCAAAGTATGTTCACATAGATGAAATCAAAACTATTTGAGAGAGATATATCATTCTATTCTGAAATCATTTAAAAGTAACGTAATTATAAAAGAAAAAATTTATTTGGGAAATATTATTATAAGCTTGAAAGGGAATTTCACGACCCGCCTTCACCAAGATGAGGGAAGGGGCAGCAGATTTCCAAACCCTTCCTTCTTCAAGTTGAAGGAGAGATAACTACCCTCGAGACCTGCCTTCAATAGGCCCCAGAGTGGAGACTAGCATCAAGGGAATAGAATCACACACAGGATTGAAGGCATTAACCTTTTTCTTTATTAGGATTAGGAGATAAGAAATTAAATACCAACAACACCAAGACTAGGGGGTAAAAGTAAAGCCAAAGAAAACCATTCTTATATGAATGTTACAAAAGCAAAATACCACAAAAGTACAAGGAGACTAAAAATGTAAAGTACCAAAGAAAAGAAAAATAGAGACTGCAACTGTCCCAACGTCCAAGCTAGCACGACCCTGCATGATCAGGAAAGTCCTCCTGGAAACCTAAAAGAAGTTTTATATAAGTAGGGTGAGTATACAAGTATACTCATTAGGTAAAAACCAAAGACTCTCGTGCATAGGTGGGGAGGCATTCTAATGCCCTGTGAGAAAAGAGATAACCAAGAACCTAGCAAGCAAAACTATCCACCCAAGCCTCACCAAGGAAAACTCCCCAAATAATTCAATTCAAGTAATGTATAGTAATATCACATTGATATTTGTGTACCCCGCACCACTTTACCACTAGTTATTGAATACATTCTACGCATCAAACTAATCCCGCCATTCTCACTACAATCCCACTGCCACACCCTACCCGCACACACCTGGGACACAACCACACATCATTTCCACAAACACCTGGGCCACAACCACCACACGAAACCACGCCCGCAAACACCTGGGCTAGAACAACTACTGCCACACCCGAAGACACCAGGGCCTCATCCCGAAGACTCTTGGGAAACAACCAGCCCACACACACCTGGGCCAAACACCACAACTACCCTGCCCGAATAATCTTGGGCTATAATGGTACTCAATCCATTACACCCTCCCTAAAGGGTCTTGGGCTATTCAAGAAAGGGAGCAGAAAAGGATCTAATAACCAGCCACCCATAGGAGTGTTGGAAAAAACACCCTCCCCCCTGAAATGGGGATGTTCAGCACTAAGTGCTCAACTTGGGTGGAGCACATATAAGAAACATAAAAAACTACAAATATATGTATAGGTAACAATAACTCATCCAAACCTAGGGTTTCCAAAGACAACCTATGTACAGACACCCTCGTTACTATTCATTCATAAAAGAAAAGCACAACACTCATGACCAAGTCGAAACTCATTCCCAAAACCAATTCCCCATTTAAACCATTCTCATTTTCATGTTCAAGAGATCCAATTCAAGTGGAATATACACTACTGGGAAACTAACCGACATACCTACAATCCATAGAAATAGGAAAATCCAACAACTATTTAAGCATTCATACATAGTTCACTTGTAAAGTCACAACAACAAAGGGATCAGTGAGATCCCTCAAAGTACTGGAACCAAACCAAGCCTCGAGATACAGCCCCAAAAAGCTTCAGATTCACAACCAACAACCGTTTCATAACATAGGATCCCATCCCCATCCACTTCACCCCATAAGCATCAAGAAAAAAACACACCTACTATCAAAATAGTGTAGGGAAACTTCCAGGTTCAAGAACATCATTCATTAGGTTCTTCTTTCTGTTGGTTAACCGGGGTGACCACAGAAGGACTGATATTCACTGGGTATCCATTTAACCAACCGAGTTTAGGTGATTAACCAATTTTTATGGCACCGTTATTTAATCGTCACAGAAGAAAATGGTTCATTAGTGCGCAAGAAAATACCACCAACGACCATGACTTTCAGTGAGAATAAGACCATATAGTTCACAACATATAGCAATTATAAAACAGTACAACAGTATTTTCAAACGCTCCCCATCATTCTTTAACAGTCTATTTATTATCTTTTTTATGGTTTGGTTTCATCCATTCCCACAGAAACAATAGTGTACCCACCCCGCATGTCACACAGTAAGGAGAGACGAAAGTAGAAATCCCTACTTGGATGATCAAAGATCGATGTCTCACTCCACGCACCAAGAACTGGGGATGTGAAAATTGCAGGGGAGGAGCGTCCGAGACTCCAAGATGAGCAGAAAAACTCCAGCACAGGCACACCACAATCCTCGGGAAGGAGGGACTCCAAGCTCACCACGGAGAAGAAATAAATCCAGCCAAGAAGGAGAAGGAAGAAACTCTATCATGAAATAAAGATGAGATCCTCTTGTTACGGGATAAGGAAATCTGAACAGCTTTAAAGTCAGATCATGGTTCACCACGTGGTTGGGTGGTTACACACAACTTAATTGATTGTTATTTAATAACTCTCATTGAGAAAAGGTTGTAACATCAGTGAATTTAAAGGACTTTATATAAACAGAGGGAAACATTACACAGACACACAACGGGGTCCGTTGAGTGTCTCCCCACTCCTAGGAATTTAAACATCGACTATGGGACTGAAAACGGATTTGAACCACATCCAAAAGGTCAAAAAGGATTAAAAGTGGAGTTATGGGAAAAACTATAAAAGAAAAACTCGACAAGGCTGCGGGACAACAATCGTGTCACACTGATCGACGAGACACTGATCGGTTGCACCGATCGGCGACACACCGATCGTGTCGCACCGATCAGCGACACACCGATCGTGTCGCATTGATCGATGACACACCGATGGTGTCACACCGATCAACGACACACTGATTGGTCACACCGATCGTGTCACCACGATCCGTGACACTCCGATCGGTCGCACCGATCGGTGAAATGCTGATTGTGTCACACTGATTGGTGACACTCCGATTGTGTCATCCAATTGGTCGCATCGATCGTGTCACGCCGATCAGTCGCACACCGAAATGACGTCCTGCTACTGAGACGCTATCCTTAATATCCATAATTTGGAAAACGGATTGACCATGAGGGTATGGGCCACTACATCAGATACCCCTCAAACTATTCTTGTCTTCGAGAATCAAAGATAGACCTAAAGATAAGAGAGGCATTTGAACTCCCCCTGAAAGATACCCTTCAGGATCAACCACCCCAAACAGACATGCCGAACTCAAGGTCCCTATCGTCCCAACACACGGTTCTGAGAGTTCCTTCCTCCATGTCATGATACTATCCACATTGGGTGGCACTGACTCACCCACACGGGTTTAATCGCATCCACCTTAATGAATCTTGGTTTGGGATAAATTCCTACCTTCTCCACATATCAGCACTTTTCATAACTTTCACAAGGTAGGGGAACAAAAACACATCATAAACCAACAAGGTTAGCATTACATCACAAACAAGCACAAAAAAAAATAGAACAAAACTCAAAACAGCTCTGGGTATTGGCGGAGCATTTGCATCTCCCATTACCAGGTACATTCTTCAAGCCCGCCATGCCTCCACAACACACGAACTAAAGTAATGGTCCGTCCACAGAGAACCTTCTCCTCACGATCCTCGATCCTCACTGGTCTTTCCACAAAATTCATGTCGGCCTCGACGTCTAGCATTCCCCAGTTGAGGATGTGTGAATCATCATGTAGATACCTTAGGAGTTGTGAAACATGGAATACGTCATGTATTCTCAGTAGCGGTAGTGGTAGCCCTAGCTGATAAGACACTTCTCCGACCTTCCGCAGCACTTAGAATGGACCTATGAACCTTGGAAAAAGCTTAATACCCCTACCGAACCTCTGTTTTCCACGTCGAGGGGAGACCTTCCAGAATACATGCTCCCAGACCCCGAACTCCATGTGTCTCCTCATATTATATGCATATGACTTCTACCGGTCCTGAGCCACCTTCATCCTCTCCTGTATAAGATGAACCTTCTCCGTCGTTCTCTGCACCATTTCCGGGCCAAGAACACTTGTTTCCCCAACCTCGGTCCAACACACGGGTGAGTGACATGGCCTTCCGTACAAAGCCTCGAATGGAGCCTTGATAATGGTAGAGTTATATCTATTGTTGTAGGAAAACTCTACCAGAGGCAAGTGTCTCACCCATGATCCCCCAAAATCAAGAATACATGCTCGTAGCATATCCTCCAACATTTGGATGGTTCGCTCTGTCTATCCATCTGTCTGGGGATGGAAAACAGTGCTAAAACGTAGCTGGGTGACAAAATAATGCTACAACCCTCTCCAGATCCGTGATATAAACCGTGCATCCCTATCCTAAACTATGGACCTCATAACTCCCTAAAATCGCACCACATCATCCACATATCTTTGTGCTAAGGAATCCACTGCACCCGACTCCTTGATCGCCAGAAAGTGAGATGACTTTGTCAACTGGAATACCACTACCCAGATATCATCACAACCTCCTTGTACCTTGGGTAGCACTGTGACTAAATCCATCAAGACGTCAACCCACTTCCACTTGGGGACGTCTAAAGGCTGCAACAAACTGCCTGGAACATGGTGTTCAACCTTCACCTACTGACACACTAGGCACTTTTCTACGAAATCTTCCACCACCCGCTTCACCCTGGGTAACCAAACCTAACTCCTCAGTCCTTGGTACATCTGGGAAACTCTCGAGTGCACCGCTAGGGGTGAGTTGTGGAACTCACCAAGAAATCTCTCGTTCATCGTTTCTAGAACAAACAACTTCCCTCATAAAAGCATCTGATTCTGACCATCCTCCGTCCACCCTTCTAGAGCATCGCCTTGGTTAACCCGGTCATGCATCACTTCACCCTCTATGTCTCCCCACTGAGACTCCTCCAACTACCATAGGAGATAGGATTGCACTATCATCTGAAACATAAAACCTCTACCACCATCCTCCCTTACCTCCAGGTGCAGGGAAGCCAACTCCTCCATCGCCTTCCAAGCATATGCCGACTCTCGAACCGCATACTTCTATGAATTCCTACTCAAGGAATCAGCCACCACATTCCCTTTTCCTGAGGTGTAGGAAATCTTGAAGTCGTAGTCCTGAAAGAACTCCATCCACCTTCCCTGTCATAAGTTTAGGTCCCGCTGGGAGAAGATATACTTCAAGATTTTTTTATCTGTGAAAACCACAAAGTGCTCCCTGATGAGGTAATGTCGCCAAAACTTTAGTGTGAACATGACCGCCGCAAGCTCCATATCGTGGGTGGCATAATTACACACATGGGGACGTAACTTTCTAGAGCATTAAGAGATCACCCCTTGTTGTTGCATCAGCACACACCCAAGGCCTTGTCCTGAAGCATCAAAAAACACCTCATACACCGGCCCTTCTTTTAGAATCCTCAGTACTGGGGAACTTACCAACTTCTCCTTCAGATAGCTAAAGCCTTCCTCACACTGCCCATTCCACATGAAAGCCTGGTTCTTCTTGGTCAAAGCTATCAAAGCTGCTGCAAATCAGGAGAATTTGGGCATGAACCTCCGATAGTAGCCTGTTGGTCGAAGGAAACTACGAACCTTTGCCATGTTCTTGGGTGCTGCCCAAGAAAAAACCGCCTCAACCTTTGATGGGTCCACTGCTATTACCTACTCATAAACCACGTGCCCAAGGAAGTGCACTTATCACGTCCATAACATTCACCTGTAAAACTTCCCATAGAGCTGGTGCTGTCAGAGGACCTCTAAAAAAATTCTCAAGTGCTCAGTGTGATCCTCCTATGATCTTGAGTTGATCAGGATGTCATCAATAAAAACAACTACGAATCGATCCAGGTATTCCTAGAAAATGGAGTTCATGATCCCCATGAACATAGCTGGAGCGTTTGTAACGCCAAAAGACATGACCACAAACTCAAAGTGCCCATATCTGCATCTGAAGTTAGTCTTTGAGATTTCACCCTCCTTCACCCGCAGCTGGTGATATCCCGACCTCAGGTAAATCTTGGAGAATCACCTTGCCCCTTTTAACTGGTTGAAAAGGTCGTCTATCCTCGGTAGAGGGTAACGGTTCTTGACCATTACCAGATTCAGTCTTTGGTTGTCTATGCACAGCCTGAGACCACCATATGCTTTCTTTTTTAATAAGACTGGAGCACCCCATGGTGACTCACTTGGTCGAAAAAACCCTTCTTCATCAGATCATAAATATGAATCCACAACTCCCGCAACTCGGAAGGTGCCATCCGGTAGAGAGCCATCGAAATCAGAAGGGCACAAGGTTTCAAGTCTATACTGAACTCAACATTACGTCGAGGGGGTAGAGTCACCACCTCCTCATGGGAGACGTCCATAAACTCACTGAAGATCCCTAGGACTTCCACTATTTCTGCATCTACCGACTCCACTGATTGTTCAACTAACTAGGAAAGGAGGGTCTCCTCTCGCCTGCTGCTTTTCTAGAAATCCCACTCGCCGATAAAAGTTACACGTCAGCCACCCAAATATGAAAACATGACCCTTCCTTGAATGAATTCAATGACATCACATACAGAGAACAACCATTAAATGCCTAGGATGACATTGTATGGATGCATATGCAATAGTAGAAGATCCCTGATAAACTGATGTTTCCCAATCATCAGTTTACACCCTCGGAAGACATAAAACAAGTCGGTCTGAACTCTGAATGGTGTTCTCAACACCAGGGGCACTGGAAGTCTCTCAGCATCTAAAACAAGAGCACGGGATAGACTGGGTGCAACAAAGGAGTGTGAAGCTCTTGTATCAAACAAGGAATAGACAAGACTACTAAACAAGCTGATCGTACCTCAGACGACTTCTAGACCTGCTTGAACTGCGGCCTCTGTAGCGTGCAATTTCCCATGCCAAGATCCTCTTCCTCTCGGTTGTCGGCAACCTCCCCAATCACGCCCTGTTCAAGGTCCTTAAGAAGTATCCTAAGATTGGCCTCCTCCTCCAATGCCTACCCTCGGAGGAGCGGGATCTTGCTGCCCCTGCTGCTGCGGCTGAAAGGGCCTCGCTGGAAACTACTGCGGCTGAGGTGGTCATTGAACCTGCCCATCCCCATTGTATTGTACTCTATCCAGACACTGACTTCGATTGTTCCCATGGCTTCCACATATGAATCATCTCGGCCCTGGGCCCGAAAGGAAAGGGCGGGGGCCGGGAGAACAGAACTAGAACTGCTGAGGCCTACTTCCTACTGGTCGAAACCTAGAGGGCCCTGACGCTGGAGGTCTGCTGCTGACGACTTTACCCTTCGACGAGCCCAACTTAATTCCCTCTCGTGATACACCTCCCAACATGTGCATCCTCTCCACCACTTCAGCTTTCTTCTAGTCCTCTAATTATGTCGGTAGGGTGAAGGGAGTAACAACATACTGAAGAGAGGGTTGAAGTGCCTCCTCCAAATGGATCGCTCGAGACTCATCATTTGGAAAGAGGTACGGAGAAAAGAAAAGGAGATCCTTGAACCTGATCCCCAACTCTCTCACTAACATGCTCCCCTGCTGGAGGGAGAGTAGCGCCTGCCTCTTCTCTGCCTTCATCATGGAAGGGAGGAATTCCACCTGGAACTCCTTCTCGAAGTCAGTCCATGTCACCACATCCTCCCTCTTCTACCCAAGAGAGAGTGTCCACCACTGACGCGCTGCTCCTTATATCTGGCTTATAGCCAGAGAAACCCAGTACTCTGTTGGAGCCCGGATCAAGCTAAAAGCTATCACCAGCTCCTCTAGGAAGCTTTATGTCTCCATGTCTGAGATGCTACCCTCGTACTTCCCGAGGGTCTGCCGCTGAAAGGCACAAAGAGTCCTCTGCCACTGATCGTCCTCTTCCTCTTGTTAAGTCCTCTTCCGATTGGCCAAGTCAACCTCTTGGGCCTCGATCACCCACACTACTTGTGGTCGTCTCCCAGGTGCCATAGTTTCATGGAAAACAGGGAATACCTAAGCCCGAGTAGTGTGGAATATTGTTCTTAATTTTTTTTGACTTCTTATTAATTTTAAATCCCCAAAAAAATCCCCATGAAACATAACAACACAAGTCATTATGATGCATGTAACGTCCCTAGGGTCTCTACCCTGAAATCAGCACTGCCTCACTTGGTCATTCGGTAGGCCCAGAGTCCTTGCATCGGATCACGAGGGGCCCTAAAATCCCATTTCCTAGCTTGTCTTACCATGCCTATTTCACGCACCAAGATCACCCAACACTGTTTCCCTACCATCCCATGAAATCCTACCTGTGCCTAACCCCAGAATCCATCATATCTCTCAACCTCTACCTCTGATACCATTCTGTCACGACCCGCCTTCACCAAGATGAGGAAGGGGCCGCAGATTTCTAGACCCTTCCTTATTCAAGTTTAAGGAGAGATAATGACCCCTGATACCCACCTTCAATAGGCCCCAGAGTGGCGACTATCACCAAGGGTATAGAATCACACACAGGATCGAAGACATTACCCTTTTTCTTTATTAAGATGAGGAGATAAGATAGTAAATCCCAACAACACCAAGACTGGGGGGGTAAAAGTAAATCCAAAGAAAACCATTCCCATATGCATGTTACAAAAGTAAATACCACTAAAGTACAAGGAGACTACAAAGGTAAAGTACCAAAGAAAAGAAAAACAGCAAGTGAAACTATCCCAACGTCCGAGCTAGTATGACCATACACGATCCCTGAAGTCCTCCTGGAAACATGAAAGAAATTTTATATACGTAGGGTGAGCATACAAGTATACACAGTAGGGAAAAACCAAAGACTCTCATGCAAAAGTTGGGAGGAATTATAAAGACCTGTGAGAAAAGAGATAACCAAGCACCTATCAAGGAAAACTATCCACCCAAGACCCACTACGACACACTCCCCAAATAACACATGTCAAGTAACATATAGTAATAGAACATCGATATTTGGGTACACCACGCTAGTTTCCCACTGGTTATTGAAGACATCCCACACATCAAACCAATCCCACCATTCTCACCGTGGTCCCACTACCACACCCCTCCCGCACACACCTGGGCCACAACCACACATACCGCCAACAAACACCAGGGCCACAACCACCACGTGCAACCACTCCCGCAAACACCTGGGCCAGCAAAACTACTGCCACGCCCGAAGACACCAGATCCTCATCCCGAAGAATCTTGGGAAACATCCTGACCGCACACACCTGGGCCAACCACCACAACTACCCTGATTGAAGAATCTTGGGATATAATGGACCTCAGGCTATCACAGCCTACCATAAGGGTCTTGGGATATTCAGGAAAGGGAGCAGAAAAGAAGCTAATAACCAGTCAATCATAGGATTGTTGGAAAAAACACCCTCCCCTGTGAAATGGGGGTGTTCGACACTAAGTGCTCAACTTATGTGGGGTGCGAATAAGAAACATAAAAAAACTACAAATATATGTATAGGTAAAAAGAACTCATCCCAACCTAGGGTTTCTAAATCCAACCTAAGCACAAACACCCTCATTACTATTCATTCCTAAAAGAAAAGCACAACACTCACGACCAAGTCACAACTCATTCCCAAGACCAATTACCCATTTAAACCGTTATCATTTTCATGTTCAAGTGATCCAATTCAATTGGAATCTACAATAATGGGCAAATAACCAACATACCTACAAGCTAGAGAAAGAGGAACAAGCAACAACAATTTAAGCATTGACACCCGGTTCTCTTGTAAAGTCACAACAACAAAGGGATCAGTGAGATCCCTCAAAGTACTGGAACCAAACCAAGCCTCGAGATAAAGCCCCACATAGCTTCAGATTCACAACCAACAACCGTGTCACAACAGAGGATCCCATCCTCATACACTTCACCCCATAAGCATTAAGTAGAACAACACACCTACTACCAAAACAAAGTAGGGAAACTTCCAGGTTCAACCACATAATTAATTACAATCTTCTTTCTGTTGGTTAACTGGGTTGACCACACAAGGATTAATATTCAATGGGTATCCATTTAACCATACTAGTTTATATGATTAACCAATTTCTGTGTCAAAGTTATTTAATCATCACATAAGTTAAGGTTTCATTAGTGTGAAAGGAAAGACCACCAACGACCATGACTTTTAGTGAGAATAATCCCATATAGTTCACAACATATAGAAATTATAAAAGCGTACAACAGAATCATCAAACACACCCCACCATTCTTTATCATTCTGTTTATTATCTTTGTTATGGTTTGGTTTCATCCATTCTCATAGAAATAGTACCATACCCACCCCACATGTTACGCAGTAAGGAAAGAAGAAGGCATAAATCCCTAATTGGATGATCAAAGATCAATTTCTCACTCCACGCGCCAAGAACTGGGTATGCGAAACTTGCAGGGGAGGATTTTCTAGGACTCCAAGGATGAGAAGAAAAATTCCAGTACAGGCGCACCACAAGCCTCGAGAATGAGGGACTCCAAGCGCACTAGGGAGAAGAGATAAATCCAACCAAGAAGGGGAAGGAAGAAACTATAGCGTTATATAAAGATGAGATCCTCTTGTTACAAGATAAGGAAATTTGAACAGATTTAATGTTGCATCGTGGTTTCACCACGTGGTTGGTTGGTTACACACGACGGAATTGATTTTTATTTAATAACTCTCATCATGAAAAGGTGGTAATAGCTATGAATTTAAATGATTTTATATAAATATAGGGTAACGTTACATGGACACACATTGGGGTCCGTTTAGGGTCACCCCACTCTTAGGAATTTAAACATTTATTATGGGGCTAAAAACGACCTCAAACCACTTCCAAAAAGTCAAAAATGCTTAAAAGTGGCGTTACGGGAAAAACTGTAGAACAAAAACCCAACAAGGCTGTGTGACACCGATCGTGTCACACCGATCGGTGACACACCGATCGACGACACATCGATCGGTCGCACCGATCGTTTCACACCGATCGTTCACACTGATCAGAGACTCACCAATCGGTCGCACTGATCAGTGACACATGGATCATTCGCACCGATCAGCGACACACCGATCGGTCTCACCGATCGTGTCACACCGATCAGTCGCACCGATCGTGTCACACCGATCGGGGACACACTAATTGGTCACACCGATCGGTGAAACACCGATCGGTCGCAACGATCGGTGACACACGGATCGGTCACACTGATTGGTGACACACTGATCGTGTCACACCGATCAGTGACACCGATCCCTGACACACCCATCGTGTCAGTCGATCGGTCACGCCGATTGCGTCACGCCGAGTGGTCACACACCGAAATGACATCCTGCTATCGAGACGCCATCCTTATGATCCAAAATTTGGAAAAGGGATGGACCATGAGGGTCTAGGCCATTATAGGGAAGCTTCGAAGGTGTTATTATGGTATAAAATATCCACACCTCTGTATAAGTTAAAAAAACATTCTTACCTTAATTTTTCGAAAAGGTCATAAAGAACCTTGTTTGGAAAAACAACATAAAGAATCATTAAAAACATTTTATATAAATTAAAAAAAATGGTATAAATGAATTTAACTCATCTTCTATGAAATGGTAAAATTATTTTGAAATTGATTTTTAAGAAACACGAATGTGGATGATAAAGAAGTCGCAGTAGATATAAACTACCTCAGATAAGTAAAGAGATTGTAAAATTAACACTTACATTGTAATTTTCTTTAGTCATGGGTATGTTAAACTCCTATATAATAGTCAAATAATTTTTATTAAGTTTTAAAAGAAAAAAATACATAAATATGATATCATATATGATCTTCTAATATTGCTTTGTTAATAATATTTCAGTAGTATCATTGTTTCGGGTGTCAACTAATTCATTTTCCTTTATATGTTTTGTCAAGTAAGTCATGTTTTTTATGTACAGGATGTATTTTATTCATATCCATAATGATATTTAGTTATTAAACATTATTTTTAATCATAAAATTAAAATTATTCTTGAATGGTTACGATGAGGAATGAATCTCATCGTGTTCGTGGAGACTGTAATCCATACGTACGCACGAGCGACAATATCATTCTATTTATGGGGAAAGAGTATGTAATTGGATGGTATATTAAATATAAAGAATAATTAACATGTTATATTTATTATTTACATATATTATACACCATTATAATACCCATCAAAATAATGAAGTGTTGAATAACAAACAACACTTCGACGTGGAGACCATAAGCTCTATGTACGCAGGTATGGTGACTTTTTCATTCATAGGATGGATAGAATAATGAGTATTTGTGTAACATATTTATAATAACATCACAGTATGTAGAAGGTACTGGAGTTTTTATTTTGGTATGGAAACAACAAATAAAGAGGAAGTGGAAGAAGAAAATAACTTTGAAATAAGTGATGAAATTATTACCTCTTATTCGGGTGCTTTCTTTTGATTTGATAAAAAGGGATCCTTTAGTTGGATTTATGATCAAATAAGTCCTATAAGTTGATGTGAGGGTAATTGGGGGATATTTGAGTAGGTTTTGGCTGATAAAAATGGCTTTGGAGGTGTGAAATTAAGAGAAGGGAAAGTACCCTTTTATAAGAGATGTGAGGGTCACTTTAGGAACAGCTTGAAATATTATTTTATTAAAAAATAATTTTCGGTAAATAACAGCTCCAAATGGATTTATTTATAGGATAAGGTGGGTATGGGTCGATATATTCCCAAAAAATTATTTTTAGGCAAGTTTATGTCATCATATTAACCTTATCTTTTAGATTTAATTCTTTGTTAAATAGTTTGACTTTTACAATGCCTTCTTGTATTTTCATATTACAGGGTTAATAAACAAACTATAAATGGAAAAGAGAACCTAAAGTAGTTCATTAATGGAATTTATATCATTATATATTTCCTTTGGAAAAACCATATATTTTTAGGAATATTATATCATTTAATTATATAGTATTTGTTTTAAAAACTATTTTATGTCGATTTTGACATCATTTAGTATTTGGTTTTTGATAATGTAAAAAAACATGTTAACTTTGAAAAAAAACATTAAACCAATCCTAACATTTCATAAAAACATATAAAATTATTTGAATGCGTCAAAGTCTAAATTTCCATTTATTTGGATATTTGTAATATCAATTATTTTAATCTTTCATTAATAAGGAAATTATTACATCATCATTGGGTCATAAATAAATTTAATTAGTTAATGTATAAAAATTATAAATAAAACACCATTATTTATGAAATATATTTATATTTCCAATTAATATTTATATTCTTATTTATTTTATGGATAACCCTGTATTAAAAATGGTTTTGTTATTAAAATTTTGAATTTAACACTTTTTACTCTTCTATAAATAAAATAATAATAAATGCCTTAATCTAATACATGTGAATCAAAGAGGATCATATTTTATTCCTAAGAATAATTTTGGTCTACAAAAATTTCTCCAACAGAATTATGACATGTGTTAGGGTAAGTATAATATCATTTTTACCTTTAATTATGCAATTTACTTTTAACCGTGGTAAATAAAATTAAAAGTTACTATTTAAAAAAAATATTTTCATCATATTGAACCACGTTTTACTTAATAATGTAAAAAATGTATCTTTGATTTTTGAAATATAATTCACAGGAGCGGTAAAATTACCTTTTATGCAAATTTTTAAATGTGCCTATAAGGTGGGTAAAAAAGGAAAAATGTTCAATAAATTATTATATATCTATTATTATTATAAAAGGACTCAAATGAATTACATTGGATTAATATAGGTATTATATATCTATTTTGAATTTAAAATGAATTTAAATTTAAAAATAATTATTTAAATAAAATGTTGACTTTAAACAATAACATAGTGTTTTTCACTATTCATAAAAAATTGAAAGTTCTTAGAAAAATACCAAAAATTAACCCAAAGATAATTTTGACAATAAAATTAAACAATTATGTCTATTTTAAAAAATTCAAAACATATAAGTTGTATTAATTATTTTAAAAAAATATTCCCGTTGTCAAAACCAGAAAGCATGTTTTTTAGAAGTAAAAAACTATCAAAAGATTCATATGTGTCTATATACAATTTATATATAAAATTATTTCCAGTGACAAACATTGGATTAAATGATAAAAATACAATCTAATTATACTTCAAAACCATTAAAATGAATAATTTAACACTATTAATTATTTTGATTAAAAAATTTGTTTTCAATTAAAATTTAGTGTTTTTACTATTTATCAAAATATGAAAATTATCAGAAAAGCACCAAAAATTTTTAGAAAATAAATTTTTATGTCTTGATTATAAAGAAGAAATTTATTTTGTCAAATTTAATATATAAATGTTGAAAATATTAAATTTAAAAAGGGTTCTCCATTAAAAGGCGGTAAAATTTCATTTTTTTGAAAAATATTTTTTTATTAGAAAAATTGAATTGTTTATTATATTATAACTAAGAAACACATAATATGGATGTTAAAAAATTTTGGAGTGTATAAAATTTAAAATTAAGTTAATACTATTCATAACCGCTTTTCAAACAGCAAGTTTGGTTAGTTGTGGTCCGTTCAAACTCGGTGTTGCGTCTAGCGCAAGCTATTGAATAACTTTAAAGAAAAAAACTAACTATGAAATCTTGGGGTGTTACAATATTCAACCATTTTAGAAATTGAGTCCTATCAATTTTTAAATTAGTCTTGGGAACTACATTGAATGTCCCACATTAGAAAAAGAGCCAATAAAGCTATCGCTTTAAATGAAATAAAGAGAAGTACCTGGTCACCCGAGATAACCCATACAAGGATTACATGTAATAAAAAGTATATATTGAAGATAATATATCTGTCAAGTTCTGATGAAGAGTGATAGAAAACATGATCAGGATAAATTTAACAAAATAAAACCACAATCTTATAATGGGTTAGACGGTCATTAGTTTCCCAATATAAAAATTAAACAGAAAACATTTTTTTTGTTTTAGGTTCTATTTCATAAATTTGAGGAATTTATTTATGAGATTGACTAAGAACATAAATAGATATACTTTCTTTTCATATAGAGTTTCATCCTTTAATAAAGTTCTACCACTAACTCAGCTTTTCTTCAAATGATGAGTATTCAAGATGACATGGTTACACCTAAAGCTCTAGAATCAATTTCTAGAGAATCACACAATACCCAAAGGATGACCTATTTATGTCCCTTTTCTTTAGAGAGTATCCAAAACCAAAATGGTCAGTACAATATCAGATGATCCCAAAAATTAATAATCATTTATAGAAATAAATACTAATCTTAATTTCCAAAATTAAACAAACAATACCCAATGATTAATAAAGACCATTCAATAAACAATTGTCCTTAAAATCCTTCAATATAATCCAAACTAATATTGGAATCCAAAACATAGAAGAACATAATCACACAGTCCTTCATAGTAAATCTTATCATTTATCTCAAAATAACATCAACTACTCTTAAAGTCTCATACAGAAGTGTAATTTTTCAAATCACATATTCTATATGATAGGTTAATAATTTCCACTAATAACATGAATCTCTATAAAAAATATATTCTTACAAAATAAAAATCCACCATTACTCCTCTAATTAAATCCCATATTATTCTATTTTACTTAGGCATATAGTGTTCCTAACAGAGTAAACATATTCAGAAATAAAATTTATCACTAAATCACCAAATCATTTACTTATACTATGGATATCCATGTGGTAAAACATAAGATTCCAAATAAATTAATTATTGATTAAATAAAACATTTAACTAAAAAGAATTAGTCACACTAAACAGGGAATTCACATAGTTCAGTTCTAGGAGATAAACTCCAGTTGCACATTGGTTGTGGGTTCAATTCCCATATCTTTGTCTGACATGGTGGGTTGTCACATAGTCTGCGTGTTTTCCTTTTTAAAAAACAATATTTTATAACATTCCCAAAATGAGATAAATTACGCAAAATAACCATAACATAATTTAACCACAAATGTTATCTCATAACTCGCATTTTCATCCCAAAAATTAATAACCATTAATTATCTCAAATTCAAGGATCATGTAAACCCAAATGGTACTTTATATCTATATCCACAAAGAAAATATAATTCTTCCTCAAGTTGCATTTTCACACAACAAACTGCAGGGTTACACATACAATAGAAAAGTCTTCCAAAGTAATCCCATGAACAAATAGTATTGATTATTTTTAATATTTCTCCATCCATTTATTCTATTGAGGTTATTCCTTGACCTAGTATTTATCCAATAGAATATGTCATAGACTCGGGTAATGAAAAGGTCCATTACATTTATGGAAAATGTCTATAAATGGATTCTTAGTATCGTTTTTATTTTATTCCATAGTACTCTTCATTTTTCCTTGGCAATTATTTAATTTATGTCCTTCATTCCCAAACATACTTCATTTATTTATTCTGTTGAGATACTTTCCTGGGTTCCTCTATCCACATTTCCTGCATGAGGGAAATTGAGATTTCTTTTCTCCATGGTCTCCACTACTAGAGCTCTTATCATTATCCTCCTCTCTCTTCTTTATTGAGTTTGGGAGTTGGTTAATGTATATGATTTTGATCATATTTTTGGAAAACTACTTCAGCATGAACATGATATCTTTTATGCCTATCAAAATTTCATTTAGTTGGTCATTTCCACCATCGTTCCCACCTTGTAAATCATGTTCAATGTTACTATGACTTCCTTTGGAATCCAGCCGTTGACTAAAACCAAAAAGCAGAGTGTGAGTAACAATAGTCGTAAAATCAATTAGAGAATAGCAAGGAACCATATATTTAATCTAAATACCTTAGGATTAAGCATAGTTATTTATTCTCATCTTATATTAAAATCCTTCAAAATATTTTGTAAAGGAAAGGTGAATTATCCTAAGCATATCTCCCAGGAGTGTCGTAACTAAGAGTGAAACAAGGCCCATTGTCGTGCAAAAGTTCTCATTCGAGTCAAGCTCAAAGCGGTGTTTTTAGGTTTTACTCTTAGATAAATCTGTGCCAGATCTACCTCTACCTTTTTCATATCCTAATATAGATGTATTGCTTAGAAAATTCACAAAATCTCTACATTACCAAAATTCTAGGAAGTTTTTCTATACTAATCCTCAAAGTCAATCTTAGGGTAATGTTCTCTAATCAGAGTTTTTATAAATATAGTATCCATGGTTTGTACTAAACTTCCTCTAATACCAACTTTAATTCCCCGACCCTAGTTACTTAGAGTCGGTGCATTATTACATAACATTGGCACGATCACAAGTGATCAAATCTCAAAAGACCGGTTAGTTTAGTAGACTTGGATGTACTAGTTACATACAGAAGTTTTAAATTACAATATAAAATTAAAAACAAAAACTTTGTGTCTCATTTGAACACACTTATAACCCTTATATTATCCCTGCAAGTCAGTCATAATATTCCTTTTTGCATCCTTGAAAAAATAAAACAGAGAAAGGGGTGATCTCAAATGCTCAGTAAGGAAAAGGATATAGCAGAAACATTCATAAATAAGCATAAAAAATTAATGCAATGTATATTACTAAAAGACAATACTTTTAAACTTAAACATCAGTATAATATGGAAAAGATAAATTAAATAATACCATTTACTTATTCATACTGATATTCTACTAGTCGAGCAATCACATGTTATATGAATAGCTAATTTCATAATGATGGAATGCCTAATGTTGGACATCATAACCACATATTCAAGGCATCATCTGATGACTAAAAATAAATATTTTGTCAAGGACTTGTGCCAATACACTAGTTTGTCTCATGAGACCTACTGATGCATCAAGGAGCTATAGAGGGCTCCACTCGTCACATACTTAGTCCAATGCATTATTCATATGGAAAGGTTCAAACATAACATAAACATTTTCCTTAAAACAAGCATAGGAAATGTTAATACTTTAACCATAAACCATGAATGGTATAAAAAAGCACATCTAAAGTCAAAAAAATCACAAAACCTTCAATAAAATATAGAATATTTTATCATAATAAATCAACTTAAAAAAAGTATAAAATTCATCAATGGACGTTGACATAGATGAAGTCAATAATATTTGAGAGAAATGTATCTTTCTATTTTAAAATCATTTGAAAGTAAAATAATTATAAAATTTAAAAAATTATTTTGGAAATATTATTATAGGCATGTAATGGAAGCTCTGAAGTTTTTATAACGGTAGAAAATAGATGCACCCACCATATAAGATAAATAACATTCTCACCTTAATTTGTTGAAACTACCAAAAAGTACCTTGTTTGGAAAACAAAAAAAAAATTCCTTTCAAAAAAAATATATAAAGTAAAAAAAGGGTATAAATGACTTTAACCCATATTGAAGTAAATAATAAAAAAAAATTTAAATACATTTTTAAGAAACACGGATGTGGATGATAAATAAGTCCTAGTAGATATTTACGAATAAACAACCACGGATAAGTAAAGAGATTGTCAAATTAACCCTTACAGTGTACTTTTCCTTAGTCAAAGGTATTTCAAACTTCTTTATAATAGTTAAATCTTTTTTATTAAATTATACAAGAACCACATAAATAAATATGATATCATATATGATCTTATAATATTTCCTTGTTAATAATATTTCAGTAGTAACATTGTTTCGGAAGTCAACTGATTCATTTTTCTTTATATTGTTTATCATGTATATCATGTTTTTATGGATATGATGTATTTTATTCATATCCAAAATGATATTATGTTCTTAAACATTATTTTTAATCATAAAATGAAAATTATTCTTGAATGGTTATGTTGGGGAATGAATCTCATCACGTTCGTGGATACGGTAATCCTTATGTATGCACGAGCGAAAAAATCATTCTGTTGAATGTGAAATCATATGTAATTATATTTTATATTACATATACAGAGTAATTAACATGTTATATTTATTATTTACATAAATTATACATCATTATTATAACCATCCAAATAATGAAGTGTTGAATAACAAACTACACGATGACGTGGAGACGGTAAGTCATACGTAAGCATGTATGATGACTTTGTCATTCATAGGATGGATAGAATAATGAGTATTGTTGTACCATATTTATAATAAAATAACAGTATGTATAAGGTACTGCAGTTGTTATTTTGGTATGGAAACAACAAAGAAAGTGAAAGTGGAAGAGGAAAATAACTTTGAAAGAGGTGATGAAATTATTACCTCTTTATCGGGTGCTTCCTTTTGATTTGATCAAAAGAGATCTTTATGTTGGATTTATGATCAATGTAAGGCCACTAGGTTGAATTAAGGGGTAGATGGGATGATATTTAAGTAGGGTTTGGCTGATCCAAATGTCTTTGTAAGTGTGAAATTAAGATAAGGTTAAGTACCCTTTATAAGAGGTGAGCGTCACTTTAGGAAAAGATTGAAATATTATTTTATTATAAAATAATTTTCAGTTTATAAGAGCTATAAATGGATTTTTTTTCAAGGATAAAGTGGGGATGGGTCGAAATATTCTCAATAAATAGGTTTTAGACATGTTTATGTCACCATATTAACCTTATCTCTTTGATTTAATTCTTAGGTAAATAGTTTAACTTTTACAATGTCTACATGTATTTTTATAATACATGGTTAATAAACTTACTATAAAATTCCAAGAGATCCTCAAGTGGTTCATTAATGACCTTAATATCATTATATAAGTATTTTGGATAAAATTTGGATTTTTAGGAATATTATATCATTTAATAATATAGTATTTGTTTCAAAAACTCATTTTTGTCAATTTTGACACTATTTAGTTTTTAGTTTTTGTGAAAATAAAAAAAAACATGATTACTTCAAACGAAATATGTTAAATAAATCCTAATATTTCATATTAACTGATAAAATTAGTGGAATTCATCAAAGTCTCAATTTACACTTATTTGGATATTTATAATATCCATTATTTTAATCTTTCATTAATAATCTAATTACTACATAATCATTGTGTCATAAATAAATTTTATTATTTAATATCTAAAAATTATAAATAAAAAACAATGATGTATGAAATATTTTTATCTTTCCAATAAATGTTTATAGTCGAATTTATCTTATATATAACCTTATACTAAAAATTGTTTAGTTATTAAAATTTGAATTTAACACTTTTAACTCTTCTTTAAATAAAATAATAAGAAATGTCTTAATCTAATCCAAATGGATAAAATAGGATCATATTTTATTCTTAAGGTTGATTTTGGTCAAAACAAAATTATCCAACAAAATTAGGACATGTGTTAGTGTAATTATAATATTATTTTTACCTTTAATTACTCTATTTACTTTTAACTTTGTTAAATAAAATTTAAAATTTACTATTAAAAAAATATAATTTTACTCCTATTGAACCAAATTTTACTTAATAATGTAAAACATTTCTCTTATATTTTTCAAATCCAATTCATAGAAGCATTAAAATTATGTTTTAAACAAATTTTCAAATGTTCCTAGAAGGTGGGTAAAAATGGTAAAAAGTTCAAATAAATTTTATTTATATAATATTATAATAAAATTTCTCCAATGAATTAAATTGGATTAATATAGGAATTATTTCACTATTTTGACTTTAAAGTACACTTAAATTAAAAAACAATTATTTAAATAAAATTTCGGCTTTAAAAAATAACGTAGTGTTTTTCAGTATTTATAAAAAATTGAAAGTTCATAGAAAAATAGAAACAATTATTCCAAAGATAATTTTGACACTCCAAATTCAAAAAAGATTTCTATATCACCTAATTAAAAACAAAGAAGTTTTATTAAATAATTTTAAAGAATAAACATGTTTTCAAAACCAGTATGCGGAGTTTTTAGAAGTAAAAACTCTAAAAAGATTGATATGTATTTATGTACAAATTTATTGTAAAATTACTTCCAATGACCAAAATTGGATTAAATTATAAAAATATAATCTAATTATATATCCAAACCATTATTATTTATAATTTATCACTATAAATTATTTTTATTAAAAAAGTTGTTTGCAATTAAAATTTAGTATTTTTCACTAGTCATCAAAATATGAAAGTTATCAGAAAATTACCAAACATTTATCCAAAATAAATTCTTTATGTCCCACTTCTAAAGAGTAAGTTTATTTTTTAAAATTTTAAATATAAAAGTTTCAAATATTGGATTTAAAAAATGGATCTCCATTAAAAGGTGGTAAAATTTCATTTTTTTTTTAAATACTTTTTTTATCTGAAAAATTTAATGCGTTCTTTTATTATGTATAAGAAATAGATAATATGGATTTTAAAATTATATAGAGTATATAAAATTAAAAATTAAATTAATACTATTAGTAAGAATATTTTGACTGCTAGCTTGGTAAGTCGTGGTGCGCTCGAACTCAGTGTTGCGTGTAGCGCAAGCTATTGAATTACATTAAATAAAATATCTTTCTATGAAATATTGGGGGTGTTAAATGTTTTTATGTTAATTTAATTACCTAAATTTTCTACAATTACATAAAATGTTTCATTTAATTAAATAAAAACATTCAATAGAAAAGAAATTAAATTTTAACAAAAGGATATATTTTTCAATATTCATTGAAAATCACTCTTTCCAAAAAAATTAAAAAAATTCTCTATAATATAATTTTGATTTAATGATATAAAAATAATTTATTTTTATTAAATATAATTTATAAAATTGGTATAAATTAATTATAATTTCCAAACATAAAATGTAAAACAATATAATTTTTGAAGAAAATTTATTTTGAAAAGAATTTATTAAAAATTTGAGTGATTATTTACTAAGAATTATAAAAAAAATTTATTTATATGAAACTATATATATATATATTTCATAATTTGGATAATCTTATTCGTACCAACCAATTCAACCACAATGTTATAATAGTTATATTTAAATAATATATTTCATGAGTTGTTTATGCTTAGTGTTGAAGGTCGTATACACCATCAAAAATGATGTTCTAAAAATCTACCCAAATTTATTAAGTTTCATCCACATAATTTAAAAATTCACTTAGAAATCAAGGGTTTTATATTTAAAAATTAATTTCTTAAAAAATCACATCACAAAAAAGTGTTAATACAACTTCCACTTAAAAGTGGGAAAATTGAAATAAAAAGGTTGTATGGAATAACACAAAACGTGGTTTATAAGTAAAATGAATTTAGTGATAAGTGAAAATATGAAAAGCGAGAAAAATGAAGATAATTATGGAAGGTGATAGAGATTATTGATTCTAAGAAATTGAATGATTAATAGAAATTCAAATACTACAAAACCATAAGTCTGTAATGAGTTAAATTACCATTGATTCATTGGATATGTGTGTAATAAGATAACATTTTTTTCACGATCATTTTCCTAAATTTGAGGGGTCATTTCACTATCAAGATATATAATGCTGGAAAATATAATTATATGATATATTTTTTATTTTCATAACCAAAATTTCATCCTTTGGTTGTTCTTCAATAAAATTACAATTCACCTCTTAATCCAAGGTATTAATATCCAATATGAACTTTTTATTCCAACAACACGAAAATTAAATATTAACAGATTACAAAATCCAAAAAAGGATAAAAATCTATTCATCTGGTCTTTACTAAAATCAAAATTATTATCACAGTTTATCCCATACGGATAAATACAATACACTAATATAAAACACCTCATCAGTAACACCAAAAATTTAACTTAATCCATTACCTAAGTCACTATTAGTCAAATAATTTACATAAAAACAATGTCATACTCTATTACAAATTAGAACTTTAAGAGCATTAAAAATGAATTTTAATAGTGCTAGAAAAGTTATAAATACTAGAGCGAGGTTAAAAGGCCTAGTATTTTATTAGTTCTAAAAAGTGTGGATAAAGTAGAATACTACAGTATACTATGACGTCACACAAAGACTAGAAAAAAACACTATGTTGTGGACATTTCAAACACTATTTTATACAATTAAATAAGTAAAAATTATTAAAAAAATTAAAATTTAGCAGTCTTCCTTTGTTTTTTGATCCTAACCCATTCTGGAGAAAAAACACCCATGTATAAGAAAGTAATTATTATGTGAGTAATAATATAATCATATAAATTAACATAGAGGGTTAATTTTAAACTAAACATAGAGTCATACCGGGAACACTATGTATTAGATGGAGTTACGATTGATTCATGCACATCACACAATTTATTTTTCTCTATGAAAATTAATTAAATAAATATAAGAAAAAATAATAATGAAATTAAATAAGTAATAGAAGATAGAATGATGATAGAAATATAGGCTTGTTTACTCGGTTTTGGTAATGCGATGCACGTTTAAAACTAAACTGACACATATATATTGAAAAGAGACACTTGGATTCATTTCGGTCACACCATGCATCATATTGATCTTTGGATGACATTTTTCATGTTTCAAATGACTTATGAATCTTTTTTCTAATGTATCAAAACAATCTAGATGTGTTTACATGGTTTTGAGTAAGTCACCTTTTTTTACTAATATGTCATTTTAATCCGGAAACACATACTTTGACTCATACCAAAAACATCATGTATTGGATGGAATTCAGACCAATTTATACACATTAGATAATTAATAATGAATCTAATTTATATGTTGTCAATAAAATTAGATTATTTTCTTTAATTTTATCCAGTGACACCTTGTGAACTAAAATGACAATTTCAAATTGAATACATACACATCGAATGAAATCAAGAACATCATGTATCAGATTAAGGTGAGAATAATTACTACATTTCAAAAATGACTTACGGACCATTTACTTAAAATATAAAAACAATCATAATGTGTTTTTTTGGTTTTGAGTAGGTCAGTTTCCCTTTTTACTAAAATTTGTGTCAATTTTAAATAAAAAATGCACTTGGAGTCATGTCGGTCACAGAGAGTGTCATATTTATGGTGATCAGGATTCCTACAAATAAAAATTGACTTATAAATGATTTCCATAAAATATCAAAACAATATCAATTTTTTTTCTTGGTTTTGAGTATGCTGATTGTCCTTCTTACTAAAATCGATGTCACCTTTAAGTAAAAAATATGCACTTTGAGTCATATCAGCCACATTGTACATCAAATTGAGATTTGGATGATTCCTACATGTCAAAAATTACTTATGGACCATTTCCCAAAAATATCGAAATAGTATGAATGTTTTTTCTTGTATTTTAGTAGGTCATTTTTCCTTTTTACTAAATTCGATGTCAATTCTAAATAAAAAAATTCACTTGGATTCATACCAGTCACACTGTGCATTGGATTGAGGTGTGGATGATTCCTACTTGTCTCAAATGTCTTATGGTTAGTTTCCCTATGTTATTAAAATAATATAAATATTTTTTCTCATTTTTGGGTGTGTCACTTGTTTTATTTTCCAAAAAATAATTTTAAACTAAAAAAATACACATTCACGTATACCAATCACATTGTATATCGTCTTGATGTGTGACAAATTCCTACATGTCAAAATTTGATTGTGAATCGATGACCTTTATTATTAACAAAATCTGAGTGTGTTTGCTCTATTTTTAGTGAGTGGCATTTTTTAAACTAAATTTTTGATTTTAAATTGATAAAATACACATTGAGTCATAACAGACACATCATTTATAAAATTGAGATATATATTATATCTACATATAAAAATTTTCATTTTAACCATTAACCTACAGTATTAATATAATAAAAATTCATTTTCTCAGTTTTGAGTTGGTTAGTTACTAATATTGATGTAAATTTTATATAAAAATATGCACTTGGTGTTATACCAGCCACAACATGTATCAGATTGAGGTACATCTGAATACTAAACATTTGAAATTACTTCTAGATAATTTTCCAAAAGTATCAAAATGATATGAATGTTTTTCCTCTATTTTGAGTATGTCTCTTTTTTTACTAAAATTTCATTTTAAAAAGAAAGACACACATCGACTCATACCGATCACGTCATGTATCAGTTTGATGTGAGACTAATTCCTACAAATACAAAATGACTTATAATTAGATTTACTAAATTATTAAGAAAATACAAGTATTTTTTCTATGTTTTTAATGAGTGAAATTTTCTGGACTAAACTATCAATTTTTAACTAATAACAAACACATTGAGTCATAATGGTCACACTGTGCATGTAATTGAGGTTAAACTAATTCATATACAACCCAAATTACATAAGGTTCATTTAATTAAAGTATCAAAACAATAAGAATATTTTTTCTCATTTTCAGTATTTTAGTTATCTTTTTTTTTTAAATTAATGTCAATTTTAAATAAAAATAAACAATTGGATTCATGACAATAACACCGTGTGCTAGATTGAGGTGCGGATAATTCATACATGTC
Organism: Viscum album; assembly: GCA_963277665.1. NCBI lineage: Eukaryota > Viridiplantae > Streptophyta > Magnoliopsida > Santalales > Viscaceae > Viscum > Viscum album. Next base: position 501,976,662 of record OY728151.1, read on the forward strand.
CCAAAGTCCTAAAACAATCCTAACTAAAAATGTTACCTTGTTTCAAATGTATTTCTATTTTTAATTACCAACATTTCATATATATTTAATCGATGTTTTTAATTGAAAAACTTTTCTCATTGTTGAAAGACATAATAGGAGAGGAATATCATGTTTCTATTATTTCACATGAAGTGACCACAATAGTCACATTCGTTTCCTCAACTCTCTAGGATTTAAACAAAAAAACGTTTTTTGGATAACAACATTGAATCAGTATGCAACTTTGGTAGTTCAACAAAGAAAGGAAATGGAAATGGAAGACATGGTAACATTGGAAGAAAGAAACATTTTATCTCTTTTTTTGTCTTATTGTATATAGTTGAAAGAAAAATATGACTTCCCAAAAGATATGTGAAATAAATAAATAAGTATTAGATAGAAATGATAATGAAATTAAAATTAAAATATTAGACAAAATGATGAAAAAATTAATTAAATAAGTAGTAAGAACTCACCTTTTCCTAATGGTTGTATGAACTCTTTACAAATTTCCTTATTATTATTATCTTAGTTGTAGGATTGAAGACCAATCCCTTATGAGAAAGAGAATCTTCGAACAAACCACCCCAACTCAAACAAAAGAATCCCCCTATACAAGAAGACAATTATTTTATGAGTAATAATAAAAAGAAATAAATTAAAAATAAATATGAAAAAACACATTAATTCATTGAATAATGATTTTACTATGAAAAAATTGATGATTGTAGGGTTATGCTGATGATAAATAAAGAATTATGATAAATATAAAAAATAGATCTCTCCAAACAATCAATTAATGAGTGATGATAATGAGGAGAAAATAATAAATCTTTGATTGAAACTTTGAATCATCTTAGAGAAAGTAGAGATATCCCATTGGGTTCATAAAATATTCATTTTTAAAAATAAATAAATAAATACACTTAAGACAATAATTATAAAACGTGAACGTTATAGATAATTCTTATAAGGGAAACTCAACATTTGAGTCTTTCAAATAATTTCAGTATGCTTTGATGAAAATGGGTAATTTAATTTAAGATAACAATTAGTCCACTATGGTAGCTGTTATCCTATTAATTCATCCAAAGGTGAAAGTTATAGACCACTATCATCCTCATCATCGCATATTCCAAACAATTATCATTTCATTTTGTTCTTTGGCCCTCATCCTCCATTTACTGTAGATATAAATCATTATCTCTTAAAATACTCAAAGAAGTAGTCATCCATATCATGACTACTACTCAGAGTATTAAAAACATAAAAGAGATGAGGGGTGAGTACCAATAAAAAAAATTGGAAGAATAAATGCCCAAGGGATGAAATTGGTGAGGTTGACAGTTTTACTCCATTTATTTTTCTAAAATGTGTAATCTCTCCTAGTTTTTGAGAATTTAAATGATGGTAATAAGAGATTCTTAATGTTGGAACCAAAAGGCAATGTTAAATAATAATCTTTTTTATATGGATTAATGTAAAACATATATAGTTTTTACCAGATGTGTAATGAAATAAATGATGTTATTTTTAAGAAGTATTATTGAGTGGTTTATCATTTAAAATATGGCTATATTTTTACAAAGTTATAGAAAACTATCCAAACCATTTTTTATTTTGAGTGAGTAAATTATTTGGTAATTTTTTTTGAAATAGGAAATTGATTTGTGGTAGTGAAAAATTAGTCATATTAGATAATGATAATATTAAATACTGATGTCAAAAGGGTATGTTTAGATATTTTTATAATGAAAAGATGAATTTTATAGATATTATTTACTAATTTTAATGGGGATAATGTTAATAATTAAAATAATGGTGAAACATCGGAGGAAATTAATGTTGAATTGAGTAGAATTGGGGGGGAGCACATAGGGATTAGGTAGACTCAAAATAAGACATTGATAGTGAGGAAAATGAAGAGGTATTATCAACTACAATAAATAAAAGCATGGCTAAAATAAATGAACAAAACGTCATTGGTGATCAGATAGTTTCAGTGAAAACTCAAAGGTGTAATATATAATAGTTTAGGATTGAAAAAATGACAATGTAATTTTTTTGGATCATATGAGGTATGATATCAAGATATTTATGATTGTTGAAAAAACATCCTTAGATTATAGATGAATCAAGGAAAAAATAGCACATTGATTTCTCAATAAAAATATAAAAAGAGGTTCCCAAGTGATTTGAAATGGAATATTTCAATCCAATGAAAACAATGAACACTTTATAGATGAAATTTTCAAAAGTTAATGATTGAAAAGTGGTGGATGTTATGGAATATAGGTTTTGGGAGCCTATTATACAACACAACAATATAACCCAACATTGAGTCTGATATATTTATGTCGCACAATACTAATGTTGTCTTAACGAGATCCACAAGCTATTATGGAAGATGATATTTCAATATATTGAAAAAAACCATGAATTTTGGGTTTTTTATTATAGGATAATGAAAATGGAGTTTCTTGGATAAATGTATGTGTGATGAGAAGTATTAAATGATAAATGAGGGGAAATATATATATATATAACCTGGATTTTGTTCTATCCTTTGTTACATTCGACCGTTGAATCATTAGAGCTTTGGATTTGATACTTAGAATAGTTGGAACATTGATTATAGCATAGGTTTGAGCTTGAATTCAATAATAAAGAGTGTTGGTAGAAGGAGGATTCTGTTGAGAGCTTCATATATCGCAATATGTTACATGATGGTTACGGTACTTAAAATAGACCGAGATACTTTTTATCAGTACTTCCAAAAATGCACGATGAAAGATATCTTTTATTAGTTACAAGTTAGTAAGTACTGATAAAAAGAATATTTATGAGTGCTTTTGTAACACTGATAAAGATAGAGATTTATTAGCGGTATAAAATTTTCATTGATAAATATTCATTTTATCAGTGATTTTTTAGTGCTGATAAATCATATTCTTTGTTATCACTGAAAAATTATTATAAAACTTTTTAAAAAAATGATACTTTTAAAAAATTATAATTATTATGCATAATTATAATATTTATCATAATACATTTTATCAAGAAATAATTTTATAATTATTTGAATATATAATTATATATTTATAATTATATAAATACTTTTTTAAAAAATAATATTTATATTTTTATATATTTATATATAAATATATTTAATCAATATATATAAATATAACTATATTAAATATATTCATTATTTAAATAAATGGATATAATTATTTATTTATTATCATATATTTACTTTTCTAAAAACTATTATTTATTTATTCATGATTATAAATGTATAAAAATAATAAATATACAATTATAAATATATTTTTTATAAATATTTTTTAAAAATATTTTTTAACATTATTACGGAATTTTAACCTTAAATTCATGCATGTTAAAAATGGGTAAAATTGATTAATTAAAAATGATTACAGTTTAATTAAGAATATTGAAAAATTGGATAAGTTTGATTAATTAAATATAAATCATTAAAAAAATTTATATATATTGATATGAAGATGAATACAAATTGAAAGTATTAAAACAAAGTAAATAAATAAATATAAAACAAATAATAGAAACTGATTAAATTCCTAAAAAAATATTTTTGTGTGTATGTAGTATATAAAAATGCATTATAATTACGTATATATGAAATCGATGTGACACAAATTTGATCTATGTAAAATTGAAAAATAAAATGACATTAAATTATGTACATTACTCGATGTAATTAGTCAGTATTTTTAAATCATATTATTTTTTAATTTTAAACCATTATGCACTAAATATATTACTATTTAATGTAAATTATAAATATTTTGTATAATATAAATCATATATATATATATATTCATATATATATTAACATATCTAATATATAATATTTATTAACATTATCAATAATTGTTTAATTAATAAAATGTTTAATATTTTTCTCAATTTACTTATTTAAATTTTTATTTATTGAATTTTCATTTTACATATATCAATATATTTAATATATAATATTTTTTAGTATTTATAATTTATATATAGTATAATCAATTTATTGATTTTTATTAATAATAACTTAATTAATAAAATTTTAATATTTTTTTAATAAAATCGTTATTATTTTCTATTTTTATAATTATTTAATTTTATTTTAACATTTATTAACGCTAAAAAAGTGATGATAAAATATTCCGTTATGAGTGATAAAAAATCACTTATAAAGGGTAACCTTTACTAGTGCTAAAAATAAATCCCTGATACATGGTGCCTTTTATCAGTGCTAGAAAAAGGCCATGATAAAAGCCACCCTTTATAAGTTCTTGTTTTAGTACTAATAAATGAATCCTTTATCAGCTCTTTTTTCTAGTGCTGATAAATTTCTACGCTATTAAAGTCCTTTTTGTAGTAGTGATACTAACTGATACATCAAGTAGGCTAGTTGTAGGCACTCCACCATTATCAACCTATGGTTGTGGGTTCATGCCCCATGGACTTATAGGATGTGATGGATTTTTACCCAACATTCAGGTTGTACTTTTCCCAAGACGATATTAATATAATTCTCATAATATTAACAAATTGTAACGAACCATAATTACCACATCATCCAAGATAATATAAACCTTAAATGTTACCAATAACTTTAATTTCATTTCCAGAAAAATATAAAGTCATTGTTCATTAATTTTTTTCACTAAAACATATACGGATCCAATGTTTTGTATTTCCATTAATGTCTCCCAATATAATCGTAATTTTGATAAAATACACATTGCATAAAACATAAAAAGTTTTTTTTTAGAACATTGAACTTATGATGAAATATAAAATCATAAACCCATTATGGTATTCACAACTCTTAAGTTAATCTTACTTGAAGTCAATAATATAATCCTTGGATGTTTCATGATTTGTATAATAAAAATACCATTGGTAAAAATAATTTTATAATATAATTATTGAATCCCAATAAATAAATAAATAAACCCTTTTACTTCAAAATAGGTCCTTCCATAGCCTGGGAGTTAACCTTTAAAATTGGGAATTGACTTAAATAATTCCTAGGATCCCAATATTTACGACATTCAGCTAAAAATGGACATCGCGAATGAAATTTATTTCTGTAAATTGAACTTATCTCTTTTCCTCTCTATTTTTTTGATCCATTCCCTTCTGTCCCACACTTAAAATATTTTTATTAGTCCTTTGAGACATTCTCTTATATGTTTATTTCAAAAATTTTGTCATGAAAGAAATTGATTATTGTTTCCTCCATGGTCTCCACCACTCGAACTCTTACCAGATTCCACCCTTCTCTTATTTGGTGAGTTTGGGAGTTGGTAATGATCTAGGTTTTTAATAATATTTCATGATAAATGATTAGAAAAATCATTATACATTTCACTCCACTCATCATCCCATTTGGTTTACATAGAATCACCACATTGTCTATCATATTAAATCTAAACATCGTTACTTCGGGTTATATCCATTAATTAAAACCAAAAAATAAAATGTGAGAAACATATTCATAGTGGATAAACATGTAGAAATTTATAGTATATATAAACAATGAAGCCTTATTTTCAAACTATTACTCCTTAATATTAACCTAGTCCATTCATTGTCATCATCTATTAAAATATTTCATTGTGGTTTGTAAAGAACAAGTGAATTATCCAAAAAATATCCCCCAGGAGTGTCAAACCAGGTGTCCAGTAAGGCCTATTGTCACTCACTGGGTGATAATCGATTCACAGCCCACTGTGTCTTTCATAGGGTTATTACCCCTAGGTACAACTTTCCCAGAACAATATCCACATTTAGTATCCAGATCGAGATGTATTCCTATGAAAAATTTAAAATTCTCCTCCTAACACAAACTTTAGTACATTCTTCTATACTTATGATCAAAGTCTACAATAAGGTCACATTCCAAAATCAATGATTTACTAAATCTAGTCCATATGGTTTCTATTAAACATCATATGATTCCAACTATAAATACCCTAACCCAAGAACCCAGAGTCAGTGGTGACTTTATTACATTTTCTTAAGATACAAGGAATCACATCCTAAAGGAAAAAAAGTTTATTAATCATGAAAAATTATATAGATACATGAATCTAAAATTACAACTAAAAAAATGATATAGAACATCAAGATATTAAATATTATGTATCCTTAACCTCATATAAATATTTCTTCGTTATATCTTATATACTGGAATCAAAATAAGGGTTATCTCAAATTCATAGTAAGGGTTTTGTATAATGAAATCAATCACTATTAAATAAGGTATAATCAACATGGAAAACTAAATAACTAAAAAAACAATTCATTTAATCAATAACATGAATATCCTGATTAGATAAGGCGTAATCAATATGGAAAGCTAAATAACTGAAAACACATTCCATTTAATAAATAATGTGAGAAAAATTTGAATCTATGGATAATATCAATTTATTAATCTCATGAATAATAATAAATTAAGTATCAATCATGGAAATGATTAATATTAGTGTTAATGATCTCATACATCTTAATATTCATATCATCAAGAACATCCCGAGGCTATCTTAAATATATGGTTAGGTATACACAAAAAACCCGTTTAAGGCTAGCTTAAAGATTTGTATCATGAGACCTATTGATGCATCAGGGGATATATAATTCCAATAAACACCCATAACTTCTTTTATAAATAATTCCTCCTATATTTAATGATATATTTCTTTCATTAATCAATATGTATTATCACTAAATGTTTCTATTGGGTAAATAATATGGATTGCCCAAAATTCCTTAGTTAATTAAATGAAATTCATGATAAAAAAAACTATATGTAGAAATGAAATATAGTTAAAGAAATAAACATATGAAAGATAATTAATAGTTATATTTAATAGGAATATATAGTCCAATTGTCAAAAGAAAGTGAATGTATCAATGGAAATATAATGAATACAAAAATTATTCAATAAAGTTAATGTTAATACTTTCACTAGTCAAATTGATCAAAAAAATATAGAAAAATAATATGGTTGGAATCATTACCACATTTCCCCAGTGGATTAAAAATAAAGGGTTTGTTTTTATTGATTAATATAAATACTTTAAAATATCATTAAAAACATTCTTTAGTAAAATATCATTTTCAGTTTAAAAATCACTTTAAAAAATAAAAATATCCAAAATATTTGGGAAAATATTATTTTAAAACATCCTTGTGAAATAGTTAATGAATCTTAAAAACAATTCTCCATGAGGGTTGGAAATTCCATTCATTATGACTAAGTTAAAGGGAATATTTATTTAATATTTTTTTAAGAAAATCCAAAAGTATCCTAATTCATAAAATGATAGGGAGATTATTCAATTTTTTTTGAAATCAATGATGGGTAAAAATGAAATTAAACAATCATGGTAAAATATTTAAAAAATTCTTGAAAACAGTTTTTAAAAACATATATTTTGAATAAAAATGAATTTTGATTGAAGGGAGTAATAAGGTTAGATTTTTTAAAAAAAAATCTCAGTACCTTTGAGTTGCAAAGAGTATAAAATGGTATTATTACATGAAAAATTAATTAATAACCAGATGATAAAAATATATATTAGGTTTAAGATGAAAATATAAAATATTTCTCCAAACAGAGATATAAAAATAAATAATCCCGAATAGATATTATTTTATGAAATAAACCCTCACTACTTTAATATATTTTTAATATCAAGCACCCTGAAATAATAATATAAAATGAAGAATTAAATACCATTAATATAAATATATTCATTATATAATATATAAATTTTCCTTAGATACACATTATAAAAATAAATTGGTGCATAATTCAAAATATGTCTCAATAGAGAGTAAATTGAGATGAAATCTCTTCTAAATATCATGTCTTTGGAATGAGGATTAATCAATGAATTGATTGTGTGTATCAAATTTTAAAAAATATAAATCAATTCGAAATAAAATATAAAATAATCAAAATACATTACCCACATAATAGTATATTATCAAATACAATGAAGATATAATATAAACCAATGAATAGAAATTGATTTATAAAATTTCATAGCACTTAGTAACATTAAATTAAAATCCCATGAGATTTAATAATTCAATATAAAACTTTAAATACCCTGAAATATATAGGATTAATGATAATAAATTTATAATGTGTAGTATATAGACCATATTAAATAAATTAAGTGCATGAGATTAAAATATTCCTCAATAAATGGAAATTGATATAAAATATTTTACCTAACACTTGATTATATTAACATTTGAAATATCATATTTACTCATTGGATACATTTATAGAAATATTCATTAATGTTGTTCATCGAAAATTATTCACATCGCTTCATTGAGACAGTAGGTTGTATGCATAAATGAGTAAAAATATCAATACCTTAATGGGTGAAAGGGTAAATAAGTGGATGATATATTAATTTTATATAATTAATATTATTTCATATTTATTATATAATTTCATTATTTATATCATTATATTATCCATGTGAGTTGGTGATTGAAAAAAATTACATCAGTTCACAAGGAGGTAATCATTCGTACACACAGGTGATGGATTTGTTTCCCATTTGAGGAAGAAGAATATAGATAAATATTATCCCATAAAAATAATAAACTCTATTTATATGTGATATATGAGTTTTTTTATATTGGAAGTGTCAATATATAATTTAATCTTGTAAAAGAACAAAGAAAAAGAAAATGTATCATTTAGACAATTACCTTCTCTTAGAGAAACCTCCATTGGTTATCTTTCTAAGGACCTTGTGGTTGGTCTTTTTGTAAGACCACACACACGAGAATTTAAATATAAATTTTGGGGTGAAATTTTTGATGTTTTTTTGACCTATAATGATTTATTTTTTGTGAATTAATGAGGAGATATGGTTCTCTTTTACAATTGAGAAAAGGTGGCAATGTTGTAAATACCCAAAACTATTCAATAATGGGATGTCGGTCCCCTAGAAAGGGACTAAAAATTTATTAAATAATTTATTTTATGTAACGTAAGGCTGAGAAATATATCCAAAAAATAATCATTTTTTTAATTTTATTCCTTTTCTCATATATTTACTTACTTTTACCATCTTATTCTTCACAATGGGAATTAGTATTTTTAACCTCGATAATTTATCCTTTAATTTTAAAATGAAATAAGAATAATTAGATAATTTAGAACCAATAATTATTAATATTAAATCAAATTTATAAAATAAAAATCTTATATGAGTGGAATTTTAATATTATTTCCACCACAAGTATCTCGCAAATCCTTGTTATAACCTTAATCGTGGGAAATAAATTTTACTGTATTTATAAAAAATTATGAAAAAAATATGTTGAAAATATTATATCATATTAATTATTTTGATTCCAGATATTTAATATATTTTATTAAATTCTATTCACCAGTGTTTTAGAATATAATTTAAAAATTAACCCATCCAATATGTCGTAAAAGTATTTCCTAAAAAATAAATATTTCAAGCATAACATGATCTTATATAAACTGTATGACTAGTAATAATAATGATAAGGATTTAGATTAAATTATTTATATATACAATATGAAAATTTAATTTGAATTTTTCCTTACTAGTGGTTATTTTAATTAATTAAAATAAGGGAACATTATGCACATAAAAATATTTTTCAGGAAAAGGTGTTTTTATGCTTACAATAAACTTATAATAAAATGAAGTATAAAGATGATTAAAATAAAAATAATTATTTTAAAAATAACTAAATAATATTTGTGTTACTGATAAATCAAATTAAAATCATAATGAGACTTTTAAATTGAAAATAAATGAATGTTTTATAAAAACCATACAATTCATTTTTCACTCAAAAAACAATCTTTTCAGAAAAAAAAATCACGTTAAGATAATATTATTATGAAGATTTAAAAAAATATTATTTTTATAAAAATAAATTTCAAATATTAGTATAAATTAATTATAACTGATAAAAATAAAATAAAAAATAAAACCATTTTTGGAGAAAATATATTTTGAAGCATAAAATGACTTTAATAAAAAATTGTGATTATTTAATGAAAATTTATCATTAAATTCTTATTGATTAGAACCCCTCTTCCACTATCCCTCTCCATGTATCTCTATATATATATATACATATATCCTAATTTCCTTAATCTTATTAATACTTGACAATTCAACCGCTGGGTTATAAAAATCATATTTAAACAACATATTTTTTGGGTCATTTAAGCTAGTTTTTGTGAGTATTATATTATATAAAACACAAATTTCTTCTTTTAAAATCTCAGGGGGGTTTATTTTACCATTTTATTTTTATTTTTACCCCATGGTAAATCCATTTCAACCTCAACCGCAATAACGAATTTTTATGATTATACTATTTATTATGATCAAAAGGTAAGTTAATGTTATTAACTAATATTAATTATTCTGATTCATAAAATGGAATATTTTTTTTAAAAAATTGAAATCATAAAAGTGGTAGAATTTAATTTAAAATCAAACCTGAAATCACCTCAAGAAAAACAGTTTTCCAATGGAAAAGTTTTTTTAATTATAAAATGTTGTAATATGAAAAATCAAGATAAATTTGATTCAAATGACCTAAATTGTATTAATTACAATATTATTTTACTAAATTTACATTCAAAATATTTTAAAACAAAATTTAACTTTGTAAATTCTTTAAATGAAAAAGGTCTTTTCAATAAAAATCGTTGTTTTCACTATTCATCGAAAAAATAATCTTTTCAGAATATTATAAAAAATTACCACTAAGATAATTTCTTCATTATTATTTTTTTAAAAATTAATTTTGTTAAATACATTTTCTAAATGTTTTAAAAAATTAATTTTAAAATAAGTGCACAAAACATGATGTAACTACATTATGAAAAACATCATTTTCAAGAATAAAAATGGATTTAGTCATATCTCATTCCTAATGGAAATATTAAAATAATGATAAAAATATTTTTTGAATACATAATATCTATGTTAAATTTAAATCATTCAATAATATTGAATAAATAAATTTATTTAGAAAAAAAAACACATTGCGTACATTAAATGTATTTTTTCATAAAAATATTTATTTTACTTTCAAATGATTTTTATTTTCATTCTTAATCTATTGATAACCAAGGGATTTATTTTATACATGTGGAAACTATATGACTTTCAAATATTTTTTGTTACTATTAGAACCCTATAATTTAATGGAAATTTTGTGATGTTATTTCATATTGTGGGTCATTTAGACTCGGGGTTTTAGGTATTTCATGTTATAAAGGAGATTAAATTTAATGAAATATATTGTAAAATGTCATGTCGCTTCATACATCACTCCCATATCACTCAGAATGGATCTTAGAAGCATAAGTGGGCCATTAACATCTCACTCAAGATGGCCCTTTTTGGTACCATCCCACTTAAGGATAGGCTAAACATCCTGACCACTACTCACTCACTCAAGGTAAGTTCTACAACAACACCCACTACCCTCTCTCCCAGGACTGGGATCATAACATGGTCATTTTATTCTCAATCACATTAAGGTATAATCCTTACCTCTGTGCCCTCTCACTCAAGGATAGGGTCAAAATTGTATAAAAAATCAACCAATAGGGTTTGTTAGCTATCTCAAAATCATATCATCCCATCAACAGGGTACAACCCACTTGATACTTAACCTCATGTACTGATGTCTATCCATACTCAAAGTGTAATCACCCCAATACCATCTTGAATACATATATATGGATTCCTAAACCTCTTATTTTCTTTTAATATCCCAAAATTAATACACTGGGGGTCCTCCAGACCCATCCTGGTCTTTACTCAATTAAAAACAAAATTACACAATACATTATGGTTCTCTCTTAGCACATAGACACCTTATAAAAAAGACCTTAGGTTTTCAGTTCTTATCCTCATCCAATTAATGATTCATAACCCCCATCTAGGTTCCATCTCATGTTTCTCTCAAAATATCTCTCAAGACAAATAACCAATGAGAAATTACCTCCACCATACCCTATTTAGTCGTGGAGGATGCATCCAGCCTCTAGTGATCATCATATCCCAATCAAATATCAGGAGAGTACTCCTTAACAATAATGAAATTTATGGCCATCTCACTTATCATCATAGTGATAAAGACTATAATTTCAATCCACATATCTTATAGAAAAAATCATAGCCTACTTACAACCCATATAGCATCTTGAGAACGACCTAAGGTTTCTAAAAAACTAAATTTGTACCTTCTCCCATTGGTGACATTGTTTTCAAGAAATAAATAATTACCCAATTTATAATGAGTAATTATTCATAATTGAGAATGTTTAACATACCCATTATATTTCATCAGGGCACTCTCAGTCCCTATACCTTTAACTTAGTCCCGTTAAATCGTACAGTCACGAACAATAATATAGAAATAGGTTTGTAATTTTTTATGAAAGGGGAAACCTACCTCAAGAATGGATTTACCATCCTCAAAATTCTAATATCGTCCTTATACAAACCCATCCATGATTTATCCAACCACGTCCCACAACCTGAACTAAAATCCCATGCCACGACATCAACATTATAAATGATGAAAAATTATAATTAATTATTCAACTTAATAAAAAATTCAAATTCTTCAAAAAAAACATATCGAGCATATATAGATCACCAAATCATAATGAAACCTCTTGTGTTCATCCTTATAGGACCTCCTATAATGAATATGGGAGTAATTCCCATCATTAATGATGATTCCATAAGGATCTAGTGGAATAGATGGTAAAAAATATATAGCCCAATGATATCACAAATCACTAAAATCAAGAGGAATGATTGTTGGGTAGGAGAAGAGGAATATTTTATCTAGATAATTGAGAAAAAACACCCCACAAATTCCCCCAACCTTATGTATGGGATGGAGTGAGATGAATGAGAGGGGGATAGTTGACTCAATGACCTCTCTCAAATGCCTCTCAATAATAGAATCCTAAATTGGATAACTAGTTATTTACCAGTCTTCCCTACTAAAAAAATAACCTAGGGGATTGATAGTAGTTTGAGAATGAACATTGTGTTTTAATGACTCCCCGCCCATCTCTATAATTACACATCTATTAAGGTTTATGACATGACAACCCTAAGTAGAGGAGTCTAATCCTTGACCAACCATTGTTATGGTTCCCCCCTATGGTTGTGGAGTGATGCACGTATTTACAAATAAGTTCTAAGACTTTTCATTGAGAGACCATCTTATAATTTACTTAATGATTCCATATTATCCATCTATAGGGTTAGAGCCTCGATCATCTATCCATGATTCACCCATCACACCAAGTTATTGTGGAATGACCAGTAGGTTCTGGTGTGACCTTGTACAACTAAAATATTTCATCAAGAACACATATCCTTACTTTGATGCTCACCTAAGAACATAAAATGTCATTCAAGACTTAATACAAAACCAAAAACATCTTGAGGATATGTTAAAACCCTTATAATTTTAATATGAGTCCATACTCTCTAAATATCCCTTTCTCTGGGAATAAAAAATTAAAATCTATATGAAATAATGACAATTAAAATTTATGATTCATTATAAACTCAAAATTGTAATTATTATCATTCTCAAGAATCAATGGTTTTACTCTATCCATTAATACCAACCTATCATGGTCATAAAATTATCGTTAACTAGTTTTTTATCTATCATCAAATGGTAAAAACATTACCACTATGAAACACTAAACACTACGGAAAACTACTCATCAGAATATAAGCCATCTACTCATCACCATCACTGATACTGAGATGGTTATCACATACATTAGTCTATATTGATACTAAAATTTGTTTCCAACTGATTCATCCCAAGGAATATGTTTCCACCATACATAACAATCACCTACTAACAATACACTTTCTTTGGCCCACCAATATGCTCAATTAATTTTCCACATCAAGAAATTAATGTAAAAACACAATCTGATCGACATTTGGCCAACCTCTAATGAAAACTATTAACTACACCCATTGACACACTATCACATCAATTGTTCAAGAGCCTTAACTCCTAGGAAATTTATATAATCATGCAATAATCACACCAATGTATAAAACCAACTATCTGTATAATTCAATTCAGGAATCCTCGACTATCCACACTAGTTGGTGTACTCTCTCCATGATCACAGGAGAACCTCATGTCTAAGTAACTCTCAAATCCCACCAACTCTATCCTAATTCTGATAAAAACACTCAAACTATATAAAACACCATATATAAACCTTAAATATGGATTTACCCATATAAACAAATCATGATGGATATTCTCAAACACAAACATCATAGTTTCACATTGACTATCCAACAACTGCCCTCACCACATCAACAACTCATCCAACACTAGGATAGTATACACATGATTGATTCAATACCCATGAATGGGATTATCCACATTATTACCAAAATAAATTTAAACCCATTATCTCTATAGCACAAACTCTATCCATTACTCAATAAAGTGATCAAATGTGACTAACATGCTCATACTAGAGCACTAACCGAAAACATAGAACACTATATATTCCTAAATACCAAAGAAATTCATCCCTAATGACCATAAAAACTCACCCAAAATGGTGGTCACAACCTTCCACATACAATGTTGTTTTCTCCCAGCATATTGATTCACTTACACCACTCCTTGAGTGCAATTCTCAACATATTCAAACATTGCACACGTGTCTCTCCTCCCGAGCCATGCTCACCCATCCTAAAAACCTTAGAAACCACTTATACACATTGAGATCCTAAAATACCATGACCAAAAGAATCTCATCAAATCCATTTTTCTTAAACCCACACATGCCTCTTAACTAATACAAAAATCAAAAATAACCATGCATTACCAACATCCATTTTCCCTCCCTCGTCATGACTTTTAACAAAATTTCTATGCCTACACTCTTTCTTTTCCAAGGTAGTGTAATGATGTAAGATAAATCTCAAAAGATCTTACCCATGCCTATCTAGATCTCACAAAACCCAACATTTTTACTCTCCCATAGAACCCCATCACACAACCTAACTCACACTCCCATGAGTTGTGTCTCATCGCACCTGGGATCATATTCCTAACCCACTAATAATTCTACTCTTGTATCTCAATATAAACTAAATAAAATAATTCCCATTGATTCCTTTCCAATAGACTTATAAAATCTCACTCATGTCAAGTCCATCCACACAATCTCCCTTTACCTAAGATTTATTCCAAAACTTCAAAGAAAACACACACACACACACACACTTCTATTGTGGACTTGAAAGAGAACCTAGAATCAACATGGAAAGATATCCAACTAATCATACCCTCTCACTTGATAAGATATTCACTCAAAGATCTCCACATCCAAAAATCCCAATGCATTTAACATGCTATTAATCATCCCCACTCAGGTTTAATCATATTGTCACATGGTTAAATTTGTTATAATTCCACCAATAATCTATATGGAAAAATTTTGTATAGCTTTTTTAAGCATAAATTAACTTAACCCAATCAAAAATATACACAAGGGTTCTACCCCAAAATAAATTAATGCATTTACTAACCACCATAGTGTCACTATATATCCCTTTAATAAGGGAATAACATAGATATCATTGGAGAACCACTGATCATAAAATCATTATGACCGACAACCATAAAACTACCCAGGGACGAAAATCACAGTCCAAATGATTAAAATTACACCAAAATAATATATATATATATATATAATTTATTGAATCTTTGATTATCTAAACCTCTTATTAGTAAAATTAATCACACACAAGAACACATATTTCCGATGAATCCTACATGTCAAGAATGATGGATAAAAATAGGACTCTTTCTAATGGTATAATTTCTAGAAATAATTAGTTGAAATTTTGGTGAACAAATAATTTTTAATAAAAATCATAATAAAAATAATGTATACTAAGAATATATTTATTATAACTTTAGTTACCAAGTATTACAACCTGAATTTTTTTTTTATGATGTATCATTTATAGGTTCATTATAAGATTTGATTCATCCTTAGTCCCAATATTCTATATACCAAAATATTAAGATAATTAAAAGGATGTTTTTAATATACATTTAAATTCCATGACATGAGACCACTCATCAGTGTCTTAGTCATGGTGTGAAGAGACATCCAGAATGATTTCCTATAGGATACATCAATAACTAGTAACAAGGGAAAAATAATATATTGGGGACACTATATACTAAAATAAAAATTCAACAATATTTGAAATAAAAAAAATCAACAACATAAAACATTGGAGTTTGTAGAAGAAATAAGCACATATAATAAAAAAATTAAATACATTCATAAAAGAATAAATTATCTAATCACCAACTAGGATAAACACATATAAAAAATGAAAACAATAAACAAGTGGATGGCCTCTCATTCATAATCCTCACATAATCTCAGTCTTTAAGACATGTTGAGTTTCTCTATCCTGATATACTACAATCCATATTCCAAAACAATAAAATAGTGATATGGTTTTTAAATGAATCAAAGTTTCCATGAATGTTATGAGAAATAAATCATAGTTGTGTATCACCTATTTTTCACATGAATAAATAATCATAAACGTTTATGCATGAGGAAAAGTTATAACATAAGTAAATATGCATATAAAATGTCCTTTAAATTTTATAGGCTGACAAAGCCTCCATTACTCTATACACATCGAGTCATCATCAACTAACCTTGCCATTGTGACACCTGGTCATACCTTCTTTGGCCTAAGTTAAACGCCTTCACCTCGTTCTTATGAACCCAAAATGTATCCCATACCTAATTACTCAACATTTGACAACCAAAAATTCTCAACCAGTACCTGAAGGTGAGGGGTGGGTTTTTTTTGTTATAGATACTAAAATCACCTTTTCACTCAAGGTATTCCTACAAAAACATTCTAAATTAATGTAAGGCCAATTTCCAAGTCGTGAACACTACCCTCTCATTGAGGGTGGCTCCTAGAACAAGTACCCAAAATAGACCATATCTCGAGGAAGGTTTCCCAAAAAGTATCCTGATCAGTCCATCTCACTTAAGGTTTAAATGTTTCATCCACATAAATCTCACTCAGGACATGATCAAAACCTAACCAATCCAATGTTACTCTAGGTTGGTCTAAAAATCATAGGTGGATGAATACCCTCTCACTCAAAGTGAACTCTACCAATACCCTCTCGCACAAGGATTTTCTATACATCCTGACCACTGACCTCTCCCTCAGGGTTAGTTCCATAATATCCTTCATCACACTTTCACTCAGGATTAGGGTTAAAACCCATCCATAAACATCTCACTCATGGTAGGGTCAAATCCATACCTCACTCCACTCTCACATAGGATAGATGATCCAACTGTCTCACACATGAAATAAAAAATAGGGCAAGTAACCCATCTAAAAAACTCATCACCTTTTAACTAGAGTTCTAATCACTCAAGGCCTAGCCCATCATATTAATACCCATTCAGCCTCATGGTATAATATTATAAAATCTAACATGGTCACACAATCATAGACTTTTGGAACTCTTATAATCCTTCCTTCACTAGCAAGGGAATCCATTGGTGTTCTCAATACATATTCTGATATTTTTTCACTAGAACTAACTTTTAATTAACTCCCCATGGTTTTCTCTTGGTTTATTGGATTTTTTATACCCAAAAATCAAGTGGAATGTCTATATCCTTATTTAATTCATAATTCAAAACCCTCATCTGGGTTACAACTCATGTCACTCTTAGAAAAGTTCTCAATACCTCTCTTACTATAGCTAAAACTAGTTTTTCACACCCCACCTAGTCCCAAAGTAAATATCCCACTCAAAATGATCATCAAATTCTAATCCACCCATAAGAAGGTGCTATATTCTAAGAGTGAGTTGTATTATCATCTCACTCATCACCACTTCTCCTAAGACTCTGATTCCTATAAAAACATCCATAGGGAAAAAAATTTGGCCTAAAATCCTTCATGAGTCTTGATACCTACCTAAGGCATATAAAAAAATCAACTAACACCTCCAATACTTATTGATAGGGTCACCAATAAATACCAACTTATCCTGATGCTAAAAATCACTTATTCCCACTCAAGGAATATTAATGTCATGTCATCTCTTTCTCTATGGAACTTTTTTTCCCTATCCCTTTATTCTAGTCCTATAAAATAATAAAGTAATTAAACCTTAAGAATAAATTAGTATATTAGTTTTTGTAAGGGACAAAAAACCTCAAACATATAGTTGACATCCTCACAGTGCTTCACTCATCCACAAACAATACTATCAAAGCCTCATCCAAGCTCGTACCACTACCGGATATCCTATATGAAAACAGAATATAATATTTTTAAAACAATAATATAATTAATTATTCAACTATATCCAAAGAGGTATGTTCCCTAGAAAATTCAATGAGAATCTCTACATCACTAAAACTGCATGAAGAATCATGAATTCATCCTTCCAAGAACTCCTCTAACAAATTTGAAAAAAAGACCCATAATTCCCATATATTCCCCCATCCTGTAGTGGATTGATGCTAAAAACCTTATCCAAGAGATATTTCAATAGATTGAAATCAAGAGGAAATGGTGGACAAAGGTAGAATATTAATAATATACAAAGATAATCCATGAAAATTTCACCCCTCCCCCAATGGTCTCAAATAGACGAATGATAGTGGAGATGTGGATGAATGGCCTCTCCCAAATTCATATAAACATTAAAATAAAGAGAGGTTAAAGTGGTAATTTCCATTAAATCTATTATAAAAAAATCAAAAAAAATTATCCATGTAATGAAAATAATCATCATATTGTGACATCTCCATACCTAGCCAGTCTTGGTCCACCCCTTAGGGGTTATAGTGTGACCACCCCTGGAAGAGGGGCCTAATACCCAACCAAAATTTATCAAAGGGAAACACCTATAGCCATATAGTGAAGCTCCTATTTCTAGGAAAGTCCCAATCTACTTCATGGAGTAACCTCCACCTCTTTCATAGTATGATTCCCAATACTCACTCTCATATCCTAGAACGTCATGCTTTCATCCATGAAGCACGCATTATAGTCTATCCTCATATTGACATATTCAGGTCATGAAATGAATTTTTACATCTATAGAATTTATACAAGACCATTTTTGATTTCTAGAATGCTCATCCTAGAATAATGAAAACAATTAGGAATTAATGAATGTCTAAAATCATCTCATGGATTTGTTGTAACCTTTGGAATTCTAATCTGGGTCCACATTCTCTAAACATATCCTACTCCAAAACCATAAATTCAAACTCCCTAAGAAATAATGACCTATAAAATTTTCATGTTTATACATAGAGGACTATCATTTCCTAGAAAAATCTCACTCTAAAAGTCTATATGAAGGATCCCATTTCATTCCCATTCTTTTTGATTCCCCATAATCTCTAAAAACTAGCATATTACACGACTCTAGAAACCTATATAAAACCAACATAAATTATATTAACCACCTACCTCCTAGTCATAGAATATGTGTCATCCAATATCATAGAGATATTCAACTATAATGAATTTAGTTTAGATCGTTGGACATTTTGGATATTTCTATATATTAATCTAGGTTTTTATTTGTAGTTGGAATGGCATTGTGGGTGTCTTAGGACCCCAAAAGTGATATATTAAAAATACTAAATATATTAAATTACTTACACACATATTTTTTGAAGTAATATTTTTCCCATTTATGGGAGTCTCAGATAGAAAATATGAGACCATCGTTGAACTCATAATGTATGTTCTATCCTAGGCATGACATAAGGTTTGTTTGCAAAAATCCTTTGGTCGATGTGGAGTTATAGATAGATGTTCGAAAATTTAAATAAATCATATTAGTTTATTAATTTATTTGTATAAATTACTAACTTAACCAAGTAAAAACTCTATAAAATCCTTACTATTATGATTATTTAGGGTCATCTACACAACCCAAAATATTAACAGTTCTACCATGGGGATAGATATTGTCAGGCGATCATAGAGGAATTTGTGGAATGAGGATCATAATCCATAACACTTAACATTGATTATGGAATTTGGGTTGATTTTCAATGCCATCATCATGGAATAATTATTCAACAACAATCAATCCAAAAATGCAGTATGAATTTTTATTTATGGATTTTCACCCTATTATTCTTGAATTAAGTCATGGTTTTTATATCTATTGGTTTTTATGATTTATTCTCATTCCTTACAGGGCCCTAAAATTTAATTATTTTATTTTGTCCATGATTATATTTATTTTCCTATAATTTTACACTTTTAATTCAATTTCCATTATCGTGATAAATTTTCAAGTACACAACATTCATTGATACATTTTCATTGTCATTATTCCTTTCTCCATGTCATTCTTCATGTGTTCATCATGGGCCTACTATAGGCATATCATTTGACTTATGGTCTGGTTTGAAATGCGATCAAACACAGATTCAAGTTCTTTTTCAGGATCGAGGATAAAGATTATTCTTTTTGAAATTGGTTATGATCATTAATATATTATGTATAGATGATTTAGGATCAGAACACGGATGGAAATGAGAGTCTTGATTGGAATTCATGTGGGGAAAACGAATCTTGTTCTTCAGGCAAGGGTTTACTGTAATTCATCCATCATCAAGGATTTGGCTATGCTCAATGATAACTATTAATATTTGGGTAATATTTGTGTTGAATTATTATAATAAATAACCTTAGGGAGTAAGACATTGCATTATGATAAAAACATGACTACACACTATGTATTTTGGAGGAACACATGCCATGTAGTTCATCTTGTATGGTCAATTGGGTTTCATGGATGAGTTAATTATCACATGTCATGTGGATAATCACTCACATACTTTGACACTACTCACCTAGTAGAGAAATGTATATAGATTACATGACTTGAACCCCACATGGTCCCACATTCCCTATTCCTTGTGAAACATACCATTCATATGGATTCCTACACACTAATTAAAGCAGTGGGATATGGAAAGTATTCGACTTGGGAGTACACCTCATTTACTCCAAGATACATATCATGTACCCTCTATAAAATATTCTATATTCTTTATATCCTTATTTGGAACTCGAATTTGGAAAGGTTAGTAATATTTCTTGAGTATAATTCCATATTCAATTCAATTTTTTCCATCATTTCTGCATCAAAGATATGAAGTGAGGTGGTGTGATCAGATCAGTCATTAAAAATGGTTTCCTAATGTTGAGATGTGAATGTGATATATAAATTAACATTGGGGTTGTAAACCCACTAATGACACATATATGTCAGGGTGTGAATCCCTTGTATACTTGGTATAGATTCAGTTGGTATCCACCAATACCCACTTAGGGAATCTTTCTTTTATCTTTGAATTCATTACCCCCTCATGTGAGCTTCATAGAGACTTGGGTCCTCCACTAGGGCCAGTAATCACTCAATCATTGTATGCCAAAAGTGAGTCAAGGTTCCCCTACAACAAATATAGATACATTACATTGGTCAAATAGCATCAGGATAACACTAGATCTTTTATTTATAGAAAAAACCATCATCCTTAGATATCTATGAGGATCAAGAGATTCCCCCCTCCCCTATCTCTACCTTCCCTCTCTTTTTTTTCTTTTTTATAAGAGCATTTTAGTTGTTGGGTTTTTTCCCCATCTTATCTTATGGGTTGAACTAACTATTTATTTTAGTTAATTCCCCCTTATGTTTTCTAGGAATCCTACTAGATATGTATATTCTCACCCTTATATGAATTTTTCCCACATGTTTCATGTTTTATGTATTCTATAGGTAGTTTCATTGGGAATTTTATAGGCTACGTGTTGGAGGATTTTCGAAGCACATAGTGATAGTGATCTTGGGTGGTGGTGGGTATTGGTGTTTGGAAGCAGTATTATACTTTATTTCAACTTTTAGGTTGTGACTCCCTTTATTTTTATGTTGGGGCCTATATTTTACCCCTTTCATTATTTAGATTTTTTAATTTATTCACTCTTATTATTATTAGACATTATTATGGAAATTGTTTTATCCTAAGTTAGTGCGGTTTATTTTGTCTTTCTTAGTTATCATATACTTAGAGGCGTTCATGTTTACTGGTTAATAAGACTAAGTCATACCATATGGGTGATATTCATAACCAGTGATAATTTTAATCCCCTGGCCTATTGTATGTAGGCTTGGGATATCACCATTAGATTAAAAGTAGTCAAATTGGGGCTCGGATGGGTTAGGTCATAAAAAAGTGGTATAATAGGGTTTTATCATGGGGATAGTGTTTTTAGTGATATGTATTGTTAGGATTAGTATAGGAACTTAAGGAAATTGTGTTAAGGTTTTTCAAGTTTGGATATCAGGATATGGAACTGAGTTACGGTGTGGTAACTTATGCATCCATACACTAAGATGCTAATAACATACTTTTTAACTTTGAACACTAAAAAAACATTATTTTATGTAAATGAATATTTTTTTAATCATACATGAATGAGTTTTTTGAATACATGTTCTACTTGAGATCCCTATATTTGATCATCTTTTTTTAGTACATCATGCTAAATTTCAGGGATTTCCATAATGATATCTAGTAAATATACTGATATAGGTATTTGAAAACTACTAATTGACCGATGAGTCCATAGTTTAGAAAACTATTTGTGTGGTTTTATTTCCATTAAATAAAATATTAGTTATTTTACTCAAGTAGAGGGGCATGGACCCACCTCTGGTAGTTCAGAATGATGTTTATCTACATGTAGATCATTGTATTATTCTAGATGTATGGGATGATGATAAGTTTAAGATGAGTGTTTTATATGATTTTAGTGCAATATATCTCTTAGGTTCCCTGGTTATTTATAACCTCAAGTAGTATATGTTTATATTGAGTCCTTTTTTTTGATTTTGAATTCTCATGCAGGCCTCGAATGGTCATATGGTTGTGCTTGAAACTAGTGGTCTTCACACAGTGGAAAAGCATCAGTGGTATGGGTCACCAAAACCCATCATGAGATTAGGATAACATGGACGTATTTATAGATATTATTCTCTGATGAGTATTGTCTCCCAACCTTTTGGACCTTATGACTCATGGAGCTTCAAGATATGCAGCACAGTGATATGAATGTTTTGGAGTATGCATTGAGGATCCCCAACCGAACATAATACTCTCTAAATGTAGTGTGTTATGGATACTTTTTATTGTGGAAGTTTGAATAGGGAATCCTATGACAACCCTGCTTTTTATTATAACTAAAACATGCTTTATTACATTAAACTTCACTTGATACAAAAAAGAAGATCGAGAGGCTTAGTGTCTTTGGGGCTTAGGGTCATTACATAAAAACTTGAAACATTAAATACAACATCTTTATTGAAAACATCCTTTACAAGACCACTACATTCCCTCGTACTTAGCATTGCATGGGATAACCTGAGGACATGCATAAGAAAAGGGTGAGCTATAAAGCCCAGTAAGGAAGTACACAGGGAATAACATGAGGAGTAAAATAAATGTTAGAAAATAGGCATATCAATAGATCATAAAAGAAACATGAACATAAAGGCATGATAAAGCATGATAATCATAACATGGAAATGTGGAAACAACACTTAACATTGAATTAGCATGATCCAAGGCTCATTACACATGGAGCATGAGTACACCCTCATTGCACATGAAGAACGAGTAAACCATCGTTTCAATTGAATTAGCATGAGTCAACACTCATTGCACATGATGTATCATGATAATATACTTTACCCAATGCATTGGAGCGCTATAAGGGTGCACCCTTCTTAAACATTTCATTTCATGCATAAGTGTGCCACATGGATCATAAAACATGGATTCATAAAACATAATCATTTATTCCACAATAAAGGAATGCGGAATTCATACATGAAACTTTAAAATCAATATGTAAATGTGCATAAAGGTGAATACCCTTCATGGAGAAATGGGCATGGTATTCACTACACAATGACATTAGCTTAGAAAATCGGTGCAATTTCGGCAGCGTAACGGCGTGACATAAGAATCCATAAAAATGGTTGATGAGAGAGAAAGGGGTTACTCATCATATTTACATGTAATGCACAGTAAGTAGGTCATATAGATACATGTCCCAACAATTTAAAATGAATTTAGATTCCTGATACAAAAGTATTGCTTGAATGTAAAAGAAGAGAGAGAAGTTCCTTTCGGAATTTCGGCATAGTAACGGGTGTACATGGGAGGCATTTAATGAAAGATAAAGGGGTCTCCCATAATTAAAACAATAAGAGGTCAGTATGGGGGAGGTGCAAAACCATACCCCAACATTCATAATTGAAATTAAAAGGGCAATACAACTTAATGAAAATTGGAAAAAATGAGAAAGGAAGAAAAAACCCTTACTTGGAAGTGTTCTTCCAAAGGCTAGAGAGAGGCTTGTGAGAGGCTTATTGGGAGCTTGGGGCACCTTGGGAGAATTATAGAGAGATTAGGGCAGAGGTTGGATGGAATCAAAGGGATTTCAGTGATGAGGAAGTGGGATCTTGGGTGGGTTTATATAGGAAAGGTGAGGTAATTCTTTATTATTTAGGTTTGGGTCCCCTTACATTAAATTAATCCAAACCACAAACCATCCCAGGGTTTTTTCACATGGTTTTTGGAAAAGGGAAGAGGAAAACAATATTTTACAAGGACAAGGTCCGAAATTATAAAAATATTAGAGTTTCTTATGTGGAGGTGAGTCACACTCCCATGGAAATTAATTTAAAAATGCAAAGTGTTGAATATGTCTTGAGGGGTTCATTAATGCTTTGAAAAGTAAGTCAAAAAAATCCAAAACCTCATTATTTTAATGATAAAACATATATTGGCCGAACATAAGGATTATGGTATTTTATTACATCACCATTGGGTCATTATGATGTCATGAAACACATTATATATTTAAATGGTATTTAATTTTTACCCAAAAATTTGACTGTCTCAGAAAATTATGAAAAATTCACCGTTGGATAATTTCGACGTCCTGATTCCAGAAATGACATTTATTTTATCTAAAAAAATTTCTAAATATGTTAAATTTCACTTTTAAAATAAAAACCTACATTTATCGAAAATTCACAGGTTTTGACAGAAATGGATTTCAAACCTTAATATAAAATTTTAATTGCGTTCATAAAATTATAAGATCATTTATATTTAATAAAAATTAATATAATAATAATATTATTATTCTATTAAAATATTATTTAATTCAAAAATCCATTAATTTAATAAAATGTAATTCTTAATTAAATAATAACTAAAAACACCATTTGTGCTTTAAAAACTATTTACAATGTATCAAAAATGACTAGAAATTATATTCATTATTATATACAAAAAAAATAATGTACATGAAAATAGTACTACTTATTTGTTACATAACCCCTTAAAACAGCCGCATAAGACCTAAGGGTAAGGTGTGTGATGGTGACAGACTCTTGGGGCGGCTCGGATAACATCACTCGAGTGGTAATCTCAATCAACTTCCACTTTTCCCGTAGATGGTCACGTTCGAGCTTGACATAATGAAGCTGAGCTTGGGCTTGGTCAAAGGAGAAGCCCAAGGATTCCACCTCTTTTCCGAGCTCCGACAAATGGGCTTCATATGGGGAAATTCTACTGGACGAGGCCATCACTTCTTTTGTATTAGTAAAATTGGGTTCGTTAAAGCCTTATATTTATACTAATCATGTGATCACTGTTAAAAGTAACGGTCACAACTCTTATCATAAAACCAAAGAATTTGACATCTTATAAAAACATTTTTTTAAAGAGACATTTAACTGGATCAAGAGGGATTTTCCATTAATGAAACTTTGGGTCGTTACAATATTCCCCCCTTAAGAAATTTCTCCCTCGAAATTTTCCTTTTCCCACACTAAAACAAATGTGGGTAACTCAGCTTCATCATATCCTCCGACTCCCAAGTTGCTTCTTCAAACTTGTGGTTTCTCCACAACACCTTGACGAGGGCCATTGTCTTATTTCGTAGAACTTTTTCTCTATGAGCTAAGATCTTCACTGGTTTCTCCTCATAAGAAAGATCATCTTCCAATTGTACCACCTCGGAAGAGAGTACATGTGAAGGGTCCGGTATGTACTTCCTTAAGAGGGATACATGAAAGACATCATGCACCTTGGCCATAGTAGGTGGAAGTACTATTCGATAGGCCACAGCCTCAACACGATCAAGAATCTTGAAGGGGCCGATGTACCTTGGACTTAACTTCCCTTTCTTTCCAAACTTTATGACCTTCTTCCATGGAGATATGTGTAAAAACACCATGTCTCCAACTTTAAACTCAAGGTCTCATCGACGATTATTTTCATAACTCTTCTGTCAACTCTGGGCTGCCTTGATATGCTGCTGAATGGTTTTCACCTACTCCACCATTTCTTCGACCATTTCTGGTCCAAGCAGCTTACGTTCACCGACCTCATCCTAACATGTCGGTGTTCTGCACCTTTTCCCATACAGGGCTTTATATGGTGCCATTTGGATGCTCGAGTGGAAACTGTTATTATAAGAGAACTCAACCAGAGGAAGATGTTGATCCCATCCTCCTTTAAAGTCCATTGAGCATCCTCTCAACATATCCTCAAGTGTTTGGATAGTCCATTCGGATTGGCCATCAGTTTGAGGATGATAGGTCGTACTGAAGTTTAGTTCAGTATTCAGAGCATGTTGAAGACTCTTCCAAAACTTAGAGGTGAATCTTGGATCTCGATCAGACACAATATATATTGGTACTCCATGAAACCTTACCACTTCCCTAATATATATCCATGCCAGTTGATCCAATGAGAAATCCTCCCGAATAGAAATGAAGTGTGCAGTCTTTGTAAGACGATCCACAACAACCCAGATTGCATTGTTGCCTTTGGATGTCCTCGGAAGTCCGGTGACAATGTCTATAGTGATGTTCTCTCATTTCCATTCTGGTATGGACAATGGTTGCATCATCCCCTTAGACTTCTTCCTCTCTGCCTTAACTTGCTAACACACCAGATACTTTGATGTATATTCGGCGATCTCCTTCTTCATATTATCCCACCAAAATTTTTCTCAGAGATCTCGATACATCTTTGTGGTCCCTGGGTGAATAGAGAAATTTGAACTGTGTGTATCATCCAAAAGTTCCTTCTTCAGCACCGGACTTGAGGGAACACATAGTCTTTTCCCAAACCGCAAAATTCCTTCTTCATTAACATTAAACTCCGAGGATTTCCCCTTTTTGATAGCTTCCACTTTTTCTTGAGTTCCCACATCATCCTTTTGAGCATCCTTTAACCTTTCCAAAAGAGATTGTTGAGCAATCATTTGTGAAAGGATTGATGATGTTCCCTTCTTTATGATTCCCACATCCATCTTCATCAAGTATAAGAAGATTGGATCCTTCTCAATTCTCATAATTGATAGAATCTCTGGATCCTTTCTACTTAGGGAATCCTCCACCTTGTTCGCTTTCCCAAGGTGGTAATGTATTGAACAGTCATAATCCTTGATGAGCTATATCCATCTTCTCTGGCGCATATTAAGCTCTTTTTGTGTGAATATATATTTAAGACTCTTGTGGTCAGTATATATCTCACATTTCTCTCCATATAGATAATGCCGCCAGATTTTCATGGCAAAGATCATAGCCGCCAACTCTAGATCATGTGTTGGATAGTTTCGCTCATTTATTTTCAACTGCCTTGAGGCATAGGATATCACTTTATCATTCTGCATCAGCACACTTCTTAATCCCTTCTTCGAATCATCACTGAATACCACAAAAAGCTCCCCACTTGTGGGTAAAGTGAGCACGGGTGCAGTGATAAGCATCCTTTTCAACTCCTTGAATCTTTCTTCGCATTCATCACTCCAATAAAACTTTACTCCCTTTTGAGTTAGCTTGGTAAGAGGGTTGGAAAACTGTGAGAAATTTCTCACAAATATTCAATAATATCCAACTAACCCTAAGAAGCTACGGATACCCTTTACCGATGTTGGCCTCGGCCATCCCTCAATTGCATATGTTTTGGAGGGATCCACAGATATCACATTTCTTGTGATGATATGGCCCAAGAATGAGACCTCCTTCAACCAGAACTCACACTTGATGTACTTTTCATAGAGCTTCTCCTTACGCAAAGTCTCCAGTACAATTCTTAAATGATCCTCATGGTCCTCCTTGGTTTTGGAGTATATTAGAATATCATCTCTAAAGACTACCACAAATTTGTCAAGGTAATCTCTAAAGACTCTATTCATCAAGTCCATGAATATTTCTGGATCATTGGTGATTCCGAAAGGCATTACTATGAATTCATAGTGCCTGTACCTTGTACGAAAAGCAGTCTTGGGGATATCTTCCTTCTTCACACTTACTTGATAATATCCCGACCGCAAGTCCACCTTGGAGAAGTATTGTGCTCCATGCAACTGATTGAACAAGTCATCAATTTGTAGGAGAGGATACTTGTTCTTTATCGTGATTTTGTTAAGTTCACGATAATCGATGCAAAGCCGCAATAAACCATCCTTCTTCTTGACGAAGAGGACTGGTGCACCCCAAGGTGAAGCACTTGGGCGTATAAACCCTTTATCCAGATTCTCCTATAGTTGTTTCTTCAGCTCTTCAAGCTCAACAACAGCCATTCTATATAGTGCCTTGGATATTGGTAGCGCCCCAAGTATAAGTTCAATTGAGAACTCAACATCTCTTCTTAGAGGAAGACCAGGCAGTTCCTCGGGAAACACTTCAGCGAATTCCCTCACAATAGGCATTTCTTCAAGGATGGTTTCTTCCTTGGACTCAATCATCTGAGACAGATACGCGTGCTCATAGGGCAGTAATATCCATGCTTGAGATAATGGAGCTAAAGGAGATTCATCTTCCTCCTGACACTTGTAAAGAATTGGGGGTCGATTCTCCATATGGAGTGTGATTTCCCTCTCCCGACAATTTATGTTGGCTCTATATAAGGAAAGCCAATCCATGCCAAGAATTGCATCAAATTCAACCAGATGGAGTATGACGAGGTTCGCTGGGAAATTCAATCCACAGATTATAACAGGGGAGGACTTATACTCAAGGGATGCAATGATTGCCCCATTTTCCGTACTCACCGACATCTTTACTTCCATGATTTGTGGTGGTGCTGGGATTGTTCTACTAAACTTTAGAGATATAAAAGAATTCGTAGAACCTGAACCAAAAAGTACGTTCTCTATTCTTGAATGAATGACTAGAGTACCTGTCACCACATCGTTGTCGGGGTACACTTCGGCAGAAGTGATGGCAAAAGCTCTTCCTTGCTGTCTTGGAGGTTGTTGGTTGCCTCCGATAACCCTTGGATTAGGGCACTGATTTAAAAAATGACACGGTTCTTTGCATTTATAGCATTGAACAATGCGTTGAGTTTCGAACGGAATGTTCCTCTCCTCTGTCGCAGCCGCGGGTCCTTCTTGCCGACAGTTAATAGCTAGGTTCCCTTCTCTTCCACACCGGAAGCTTTTTCTCATCTCTTTAAGGCAATTTCCAGGGTGCTTCTTTCCGCACTTTTGGCAAGTGGGGTGATGGAACTTCTTAGTGCCATTGGATTTATCCATTATCCCACCAGGATTGAAGTCCACCTTATGCTTCTTATCCCCATGATACCACTGTGATTCTCCGATCTCCATTTCGACCTTGAGGGCACATCGGACAATTTCCTCATAGCTGTCGAAGTCACGGATCACTAATGCTTTCCACAAGCTAGGCTTCAGCCCACCAAAGAAGCGGTCAACCTTGCATTCGGGGGTAACGACAAAGCCGGAAGCGTATCGTGCAAGCCTTGTGAATTTTGCCTCGTACACTCCAACAGATTCCTCATCTTTTTTCTTGAGGGAAAGGAAGTCCCTTTCCATCTTAAGCCAGAGGGTGCGCGGAAAATATTTATCGAAAAACATCTTCCATAATTCCTTCCATTCCAAAGCCTCGATCTCCTCCTCAGGCTTTGTATTTTTGATCAACGTCCACCATTGATCAGATTCACCCTCTATACTATTAGCCACCAGGAGAAACTTCTCTTGTTTAGAACAATGGAGGATGGAGAATATCATTTCAATGGAGTTGATCCATTGTTCAGCGATCGTGGGATCAGATGATCCACTAAAAGTATGAGCCCTTTGTCTCATGAAGCTCTCGATAGTGACTTGTTCTTTCTTAGGGGGGGTTGAACGTTCCTCTTGACCCATGTTTCTATTTAAAACTTGATTTAGCTGAGAGAGAAGCATGACAAAGTTCACGATTCCCGCTCCCATTGGATTGGACATCTCATTAGTAAAATCATCACACTGATCTTCACAACGGTTGTTAGCCCGAGTCCTCTTATTACCGTCCATTGGCTGGAATAAAAGGAAATTTATGGGTAAAACATAAATGGTAATCCAAAGAAAAAAGTTGATGACTTATAAATAAACTTTTATTTCCTTAACTCATGAGTCTATAGGCTTTAATCTAGGATTTTCATGATCTACTTTCTAACATATATTCTTAGGGTCATTTTTCCCTTAATAAGGGTTAATACTAAGATTGTGAATTTATCAAAACATATCCCCCAAGAGTGTTGTAACCAAGAGTGCATCAAGGACCGTTGTCGTGCACCAGTTCCCGTTCGAGTCTAGCCCAAAGCGGTGTTTTCAGGTTTTACCCCTATGATACATCTGTGCCAGAGCCACCTCTACATGCTCGTATCCAGACAGGGATGTATTTGGTTGATAAACCACTTACATAGTATTTACCAAAACATAGGGATGTTTTTATTATACCTAGTCTTGTCTCTAAGGCTTTACTAGGTTTTTCCTAATCCCCAAAATAACTAAACCTATCCTCTGATACCAACTATGACAACCCTGCTTTTTATTACAACTAAAACATGATTTATTACATTAAAATTCACTTGATACAACAAAGAAGATCGAGAGGTTTAGTGTCTTTGGGGCTTAGGGTCATTACATAAAAACATTAAACATGAAATAAAACATCTTTATTGAAAACTTCCTTTACAAGACCACTACATTCCCTCGTACTTAGCATTGGATGGGATAACCTGAGGACATGCATAATAAAAGGGTGAGCTATAAAGCCCAGTACGGGAGTACACAGGGAATAACATGAGGAGTAAAATACATGTTAGAAAATAGGAATATCAATAGATCATAAAAGAAACATGAAAAAAAGTCATGATAAAGCATGATAATCATAACATGGAAATGTGGCAACAACACTTAACATTGAATTAGCATGAGCCAAGGCTCATTGAACATGGAGCATGAGTAAACCCTCATTGCACATGAAGCACGAGTAAACCCTCGTTGCACTTGAATTATCATGATTAAACACTCATTTCACATGATGTATCATGATACTATACTTTACCCAATGCATTGGAGAGCTATAAAGGCGCACCCTTCTTAAACATTTCATTTCATGCATAAGTGTGCCACATGGATCATAAAACATGGATTCATAAAACATAATCATTTATTCCACAATAAAGGAATGTGTAATTCATACATGAAACTTTACAATAAATATGTAAATGTTCATAAAGTTGAATACCCTTGATGTAGAAATGGGCATGGTATTCACTACACAATGACATTGGCTTAGAAAATCGGTGTGATTTCGGCAGCGTAGCGGCGTGACATAAGAATTCATAAAAATGTTTGATGAGAGAGAAAGGGGTTACTCATCATATTTACATGTAATGCACAGTAAGTAGGTTATATAGATACATGTCCCAACAATTGAAAAGGAATTTATATTCATGATACAAAAGTATTACTTGAATGTAAAAGAAGAGAGAGAAATACCTTTCGGAATTTCGGCATAGTAACGGGTGTACATGGGAGGCATTTAATGAGAGAGAAAGGGGTCTCACATTATTCAAACAATAAAAGGGCATTATGGGGGAGGTGAAAAACCATACACCAACATTCATAATTGAAATTAAAAGGGCAATACAACTTAAAGAAAATTGACAAAAATGAGAAAGGAAGAAAAAATCCTTACTTGGAAGTGTGCTTCCAAAGGATAGAGAGAGGCTTGTGAGAGGCTTCTTGGGAGCCTGGGGCACCTTGGGAGAATTATAGAGAGAGTAGGGAAGAGGTTGTACGAACTCCAAGGTATTTTAGTGAGGAGGAAGTGGGAGCTTGGGTGGGTTTATATAGGAAAGGTGAGGTAATTCTTTATTATTTAGGTCTGGGTCCCCTTACATTAAATTATTCCAAACCACAAACCATACCATGGTTTTTGCCCATGGTTTTTGGAAGAGGGAAGAGGAAAACAATATTTTACAAGGCTAAGGTCCGAACTTATTAAAATATTAGGGTTGCTTATGTTGAGGTGAGTCACACTCCCATGGAAATTAATTTAAAAAGGCAAAGTGTTGAATATGTCTTGAGGGGTTCATTAATGCTTTGAAAAGTAAGTCAAACAAACCCAAAACCTCATTATTTTAATGATAAAACATATATTGGCCGAAGATAAGGATTACGGTATTTTATTACATCACCATTGGGTCATTATGATGTCATAAAACACATTATATATTTAAATGGTATTTAAATTTTACCCAAAAATTTGATTGTCTCAGAAAATTATGAAAAATTCACCATTGGATAATTTCGACATCCTGATTCCAGAAATGACATTTATTTTATCTAAAAAAATATCTAAATAAGTTAAATTTCACATTTAAAATAAAAACCAACATTTATCGAAAATTCACGGGTTTTGACAGAAATGGCTTTCAAACCTTAATATAAAATTTTAATTGCATTAATAAAATTATAAGATCATTTATATTTAATAAAAATTAATATAATATTATTGTTATTATTCTATTAAAATATTATTTAATACAAAAATCCCTTAATTTAATAAAATGGATTTCTTAATTAAATAATAACTAAAAACACTATTTGTGCTTTAAAAACTATTTACAATGTATCAAAAATGACTAGAAATTATATTCATTATTATATACAAAAATAATAATTTACATGAACATAGTACTACTTATTTGTTACATAACCCCTTAAAAAAGCCGCATAAGACCTAAGGGTAAGGTGTGCGATGGTGACAGACTCTTGGGGCGGCTCGGATAACATCGCTCGAGTGGTAATCTCAATCAACTTCCACTTTTCCCGTCGACGGTCACGTTCAAGCTTGAAATAATGAAGCTCAGCTTGGTCTTGGTCAAGGGTGAAGTCCAAGGATGCCACCTCTTTTCCGAGCTCCGACAAATGGGCTTCGTATGTGGCAATTCTACTGGACGAGGCCATCGCTTCCTTTGTCTGAGTAAAATTGGGTTCGTTAAAGCCTTATATTAATACTAATCATGTGATTACTGTTCAACGGCTATAAAAGTAATGGTCACAACTCTTATCATAAAACCAACGAATTTGACATCTTATAAAAACATTTTTTATAAAGAGACATTTAACTGGATGAATAGGGATTTTCCATTAATGAAACTTTGGGTCGTTACAAATCCATTGAGACATTTGAGATGGTCTGTCCTCCCTGTGTATTCCAACCTACGTTACTGTTCTAGATTGGACCTCTGTGATAGACAACTTTCAAGAACAGGAGAATCTAAGAGTTAGAGCAGGTAGTGGTCATCTTGAATTATACCCATATATTACTACTGGTAATCATAAGACATCATTTTAAGGGTGAATAAGTTCTTCGTCAAATATTTATTATCCTCATGGATCAAAATCATATGTATCCTTCCAAGCATCCAGTCAGTCGAGAGATAGGTGTCACTGTGATTTAAATAATATGGTCACATGCTCAATTATTTCCTGAACTAGAACATTATAGATGGTGCATAGATAGTCACTAGACATAAATGGAAGATAAATCATTAGAGTTATGGATCTCCCAGGGTTTTATATATTGGAACCCAGGGATGCAGTGCTAAGATAGGTGTTAATAGAGCTCTAGGTGGGGGTGATACAGGTGGTTGATGATGTTGTGAACAACTCTCAGAACCACCACCAGGTGGACCACATAAATATCAGGGGCATAGTGGCCAAGAATTTGGTCTATTTTATACTATGAATTGATATTATTAGGATGTACATGAGCTAATTTGAGGTATAATGGTTTTATTCTCTACATTATCACCAGTACATATAGACATAGGCATGAGTAATTATTTCATAACCTTATACCTTGTTCAAGAGCTTGATATTCATGTGGAGTCTTTAGCTCATCATTTTTGAATGGATATTCTAATGGAGAGAAACTTCATAGTCTCATACAACTTCTGATTGTGAGAGATGATTCCCAGTGGGGAGATATTCATATGGAACCTTTTGGTAGTTTCAATGAAGATTGTATCATTATAGGTATTTATTGGATATCTAAATTATGTGCCCTGTTAGTTTTCCACTATAGGGGAGTTACATGTGTAGGGAATGATGGGATGAGATTCTCCTTCAATGGAGAGAGATACCTATTGTCAGATAGAGTGGGGATCATAAGTAGAAATCTAGAAACTATCATCCTTTAGTTTGTGATTTTGGACCTTGGTGTAGTGGGATATTCATACATATGGCTTCTAATAGTAGTGTAGGATTACATGGCTGTGTCCAAATATTTAATGAGACTATATTTGTGGTAGGGTGTTGACTTACACATTGACTTGTACCTAGGGACCACTCTAATATATTTTATAAAATATTATATGACCATTAATAAGCTCTAGGAGAAGAGGGTTTAGTTGGAAGACTTTTGTGATAAAGGATTTATCATACCCATTATGTCCCCCTGGGAAACTCCAGTTTTGTTCACTAAGAAGGTGGACTAGAGTATCGTTCTATTTTCTAATTGTCATTGTTTCAATCAAGTGAATAAAAAAACAATTATCCTTTCCCAAGATTTGAAAACCTATATGGTTATATGAATGGTGTGATATGGATATCAAATATAAACCACATATCTAGCTACCGTCAGTTGTGGTTTTGTGAGGTTCACATTATAAAATTTCATTCTTATGTTTCTATAGTAGTTATGATTTTTGGGTGATTCAGTTTTGTGTAATGAATTCTTACATCTCTTAATATTTCTTATCACTCTTATTATGAAGCCTATCTTGGATATTTTAATTGTTTTATTTATTTATCAAATGTAACACCCCATGCTTCCACGTTACTCTTCTCTTTGAATAATATAGTAGCGTGTGTAGTATGCAACTTCGAGTTCTAACACACTAAAACCAATCAAACTAGCTATCATGAATCGTAATACCCACTTTTTGAAATTTTATAAATTTTATCTTTCAAAATGGACTTCATTATTGGATTCAGAATATCGAAATTATCTTAGGGTAAATTTTTGATATTTTTCTGAAAACTTTAAATTTTTATGAATACTGAAAGACATTGAGTTATAGTTTAAAACCGATTTTTTATTTAAATACTTATTTATTTTATTTAAATTTATTTTATGTCAAAATGGATACATAATACCTATATAAGTTCAATGTAATTCATTGGAGTTATTTTATAATAATTTTAGATATATAAAAATTTTATTGAACTTTTCACCGTCTTTTACCCACCTCCTAGGAGAGTTTGAAAATTCACATAAAACATAATTTTACCACTTCTATGAGTGGAATTTAAAAAATACAAGAGACACAGTTGATATTAGTAAGAAAAATTTGGTTCAATAAGATGAAAATAATTTTTTGTGAATAATAACTTTTTAGTTTTATTTACCATGGTTAAAAGAAAATAGGGTAATTAATGGAAAATATGATGTTATTATTACCCTAACACATGTCCTAATTCTATTGTATAAGTGAAATTAGACCCAAAAAAACCTTAGGAATAAAATATTATCCTTTATATCCACTTTTATTAGATTAGGACATTTATTAATATTTAATTCAAAGAATAGTTAAAAGAGTAAAATAAATGTTTAATAACTAAAACATTTTTAATATAGGGTTAAACATAAGTTAAATTCAACTATAAATATTAATTAGAAATATAAAATGATTTCCTACATAATGGTATTTTATTTATATTCTTTATAAATAAATAAACTTATTTATTTATTACACAATGAGGATGCAGTAATTACCTAATTAATGAAATATTAAAATAATTGATATTATAAATATTCAAATAAATGTAATTTGAGACTTTTTATGAATTAAACAAATTTTTTAGGTCAATATGACATATTATGGTTTGTTAGAGGATTTTTTTTCGAATTAATAATGATTTTATGAATTTAGAAAAAACAAAATACCAAAGAGTGTCAAAATTGACATAATAGAGTTTTTAAAACAAATATTATATTATTAATTGATATTCTATTCCTAAAAATCAAATATTCGGAAAATAGACTTACATAATGATATTTGTATCATTAATGAACCACTTGGGGTTCTCTTAGAAGTATATAGTATGTTTATAAACCATATAATATAAAAATACAAAGAGACATGGTAAATGCCAAACTATTTAACTAAGAGTAAAATCTAAAAGATAATGTTAATATAGTGACACAAACCTGTCTAAAACCAATTGGATGAGTGATTTTCGAACCACCCCCATCTTATCCTTTAAATAATACATTCTGTAGCAATTATAAACCGAAACATATTTTATTATAAAATAATATTTCTAGCTTTTCCTAAGGTGCCCCTCACCCCTCTTATAAAAGGGAACTCCCCCTTCTCTCAAATTAACACCTTCAAAGCCATGTGACTCGGCCAAACTCTATCCAAATACCCTATAAACTATACTCCATTTATCCTAGAGGCATTATTTTAGTTATAAATCCAACCTATGGATCCCTTTTGATCAAATAAAAAGGAAGAACCCAAAGAAGAGGTAAATATTTCATCACCTCTTTCAAGTTCCTTTCTCCTTCCACTTCCTTTTTCTTTGTTGTTTCCATTATAAAATAATAACTCCATTATATTATATATATGTTGATTTTATTATAAATATGGTTCAACCAAATTCATTATTATATCCATCCTTTGAATGACATGTCACCATACATGCATACGTACGACTTACCGTCTCCACGTCGTAGTGTAATTGATATTCAATACATTATTATTTGGATGAGTATAATAATGATGTGTAATTGATGTAAATAATAAATATAACATGATAATGATTCTGTATATATGATGTAATATCAAATTATATATTATTTTAATATCAAAATAAAGATATTGTCACTCGTGCATACGTACGGATTACCGTCTCCACGAACGTGATGAGATTCATTCCCCATCGTATCCATTCAAGAATAATTTTTCATTAGATGATTAAAAATAATTTTTAAAGACTTAATATAATTATTAATATGAATAATATATATCCTACCCAAAATAAACATTACTTACGTAACAAATCATATAAAGGAAAATGAATCAGTTAACACCCAAAACAACGATAATACTAAGATATTATAAACAAAGCAATGTTAAAAGATCATATACGATATCATATTAATTTATTTGATTCTTTTATAATTTAATAAAAATTATTTCACCATTATATAGGTGGTTAACCTACCCTCAACCATGGAAAATTACAAGGTAATGGATAATTTCACAATCTCTTTATTATCCGAGGTTGTTTTTATGTAATTATCTATTGGGAAATCTTTATCATCCACATCCATGTTTCATAAAAATGTATTTCAAAAAATTCATAATATTTTATTGAAAATGGGTTAAAGTCATTTACACCATTTTTTGGATTTTATAAGATATTTATAAAGTAAACTTTCTATCTTTTTCCAAACAAAGTACTTTTTGACTTTTTCGACA
Source organism: Viscum album (assembly GCA_963277665.1). Classification (NCBI taxonomy): domain Eukaryota; kingdom Viridiplantae; phylum Streptophyta; class Magnoliopsida; order Santalales; family Viscaceae; genus Viscum; species Viscum album. Next base: position 502,014,773 of record OY728151.1, read on the forward strand.
AATTTAAGGTGAGAATGTTTTTCAACGTATATGGTGGGTGTGGCTATTTTCCCCGGTTATAACATCATCGAAGTTCCATTACAATATTATAAGAATTTTTTCAAATATAAGTGTTTTATTTTATAATTATGTGACTCTAAAATGATTTCAAAACATAAAGATATATTTCTCTAAAATGGTTTTGATTTCATCTATGTCAATTTCCTTTGATGGATTTTAAGTTTATTTGATGTTGATTTATTATGATACAAAACATCCATATTTTTTTGAAGGTTTTGTGATATGATTGACTGTGGATGTGTTATTTCATACCATTCATGGTTTATGGATAAATTATTGACATTTCGAATGCTAGTTTTAATACGAATGTTTATGTTATGTTTAAACCTTTTCATATGAAGAATGCATTGGACTTAGTATGTGACGAGTGGATCCCACTATATCTCCTCGATTCATCGGTAGGTCTCATGAGACAAACTAGTGTCTTGTCATAATGCCTTGACAAAATCTTATTTGTAGTCATGGAACAAGGCATTGACTATGTATTTATGAATGTCTTTCATTATGCTTTCCATCATTATGAAAGTGGCTATTGATATTTCATGTGATTATTCAACTAGAAGAATATCCATGTGAGTAAGTAAATAGAATTATTTGATTTTATATTTTCTATATTATGCTAATTTTCAAGTTTAAAAGGATTTTGTTTTAGTCTTATACATTGCCTTACATGTTTATGCTTATTTATGAAAGTTTTCACTGTATTTTTATCCTTACTGAGCATCTGAGATCACCCCATTCTATGTTTTATATTTCTTAGGATGCGAAGAATAATTTTATGACTATCCTGTAGGTATAGTCTGAGGGGATATGAGTGTGTTCTATGGAAACAATGTTATTGTATTTTTTCATTTTATGATGTAATGTAAACCTTATGAATGTATCTAGTACTTCCAAGGCTACTAAACTAATCGGTATTTCGAGACATGATCTTTTCTGATCATGCCAATGTTATGTAATAATGCACCGACTCTAGGTAACTGGGGTTAGGGGTTACATTTGGTATTAGAGTAAGTTTATTACAATCCTTGGAATCTTGATTTAGATAAACTCTGATTAGAGAACATTACCCTAAGATAGACTTTGAGGATTAGTATAGAATAACTTCCTAGAATTTTGGTACTATAGAGATTTTGTGAGTTTTAAAAGAAATACAACCCTATATGGATACAAGCAGGTAGAGGCAGCTCAGGCACAGATGTAACTAGGGGTATAACCCGAAAACACTACTTTGAGCTAGACTCGAACGGGAACTGGTGAACGACAACGGTCCTTTCTTCACTCTTAGTTACGACACTCCTAGGGGATATTCCAAGGATAATTCCCATTTTGTTTACAAACCATTATTAAGGGTTTATGAGTATATACTTCCTCAATGAAAACATTTATTATGATTATGGATTATATCCATAGACTGTTCTAATTATGTTAAGTGTTTTACAAGTTTAGAATTATGTATTTCGATTCGTAAACTAATCTAGTTTATATCATTGTTTAGAAATGGCACTTTGTGGAAGGAATGGAATCCATATCAATACATGAACTCCATGTAGGGATTTCCCTCCTGCTCAAGATAATTATAGCAGAGTTGGTGATACAATTGGTTCGGATCAGCTTATCACTATATTTGGACAACTCCCTCGGGTTATGAATAATAACTTTACCTGTATGGAGCACCCTAATCCGCAGCGTGGAGGATCAATGTTAGATTTCTTAATGAGGAAAAAAACACCAACATTCAATGGTAGTACAAATCCATTAGTGTCTGAGCACTGGATAAATTCCTTAGAGAAAATATTCAATGCCTTGGGGAGTAGTGAAAGGGAAAAGGTTCTCATGGTAGTTTACTGCCTCACTGGAGATGATGATCAATGGTGGTCATTGATTCAAAATAAAAAATGAAGATGATGAAGTATCAAATATTGAATGGAGGGAGATTTAAGAGCTTTTCTTAGAAAAATACTTTCCTCGTGACCATCAATTAGACATGGAAAAGGCAATTTTTGAGTCTGAGGAAAATAAAGAATGATAATGTCGCAAAGTATGAAGATAACTTTACAAGGTTAGCGAGGCATGTTGGATATTATATAAGTAACCCAAGAATTAAGATTGATCATTTTATTTATGGGTTAAAACCATTTCTCCATCGATCATTAGTCTCACAATACTTCTCGTCATACGAAGATATTGTCTCATGTGATATCCATACAGAAAAAGAAATCTCTATGTCTTACGACTTTAAAGCAAAGAAAGAGAAGTAGAGATCTACTGAACACTATGGAAATGGAAATATGGGGAGGAAGGTAAAAGTTGAATATCCATCCTTGTGGTAAATGTGGGAGGAAACACCCTAGTACTTGCCTAAAGGGAATGAGAGTATATTACAAGTGTGGTGAAAAAGGCCACCAAGCTCATGATTTAAAGGGTATGAAAGAGGATTTCGATGTTGAATGCAACAATTGTAGATAAAGGGGAATTCTGCAAATGAATTTCCCAAGCATCAGGGGAAATTACCTCAGAAAAGGCCAAGGGATCAAGGCCAGACTTATTATATCACTACTGCTGAGTTAGAAGCTCCGAAAGACGTGGTGGAAGGTAATTTAATGGTTTCCTCATGTTTAGCCAATGATTTAGTTGATTCTGGATCATCTCATTGTTTAATATCTTCCCAGTTTGCTAAGAAAATTAGACATTTCCAATTTGATTTAATAGGGGAGTTGTCATTAAAAACTCTTAAGGGAAGTATCATCGCCACAATGTTCTGTGAATCAGTTCCCATTAGAGCATATAAATGTTCTTTATGTGTGGTTCTCATCATCATACCCATTATTGAATTTGTTGTAATCCTTGGTATGGATTGTCTTTCAGACCATGATGCAAATATTTATTGTAAGAAGAAGGAGGTTACAATTTTTGATGATGATGATAAAGAACACCTTATATTTAGAGAAGAATCTTCACCACCTAATTCTTATCTAGATCCACCCATAGTAGCTCAACCAAATTCAATTATTGCGGAGGAAAAGAATGAAATAATTGTGGGTGAGGAAATAAATTTTCAAATAGAGGATGTACCTATTGTGAAAGAATATGTCGATGTGTTTCAAGAAGATTTACCTGGACATACTCCTTAATGATAAATTGAGTTTTCCATTGATTTAATTCCTAGTTCAAGTCCCATATCAAAGACCCCTTATAGAATGGCTATTATGGAATTAGTGGAACTAAAGAAATAATTTGAGGAATTGATTAATAAGGGATTTATTCGCCCTAGTGTTTCTCCATGGGTATCCCCTGTCCTTTTTGTTAAGAAGAAAGATGAATTTATGAGGTTGTGTATTGACAACAGGGAGATCAATGCTATAACAATAAAGAACAAGTATCCCCCACCCCGTATTGAAGATTTATTTAACCAACTGCATGGAGCTCAATAATTTTCAAAGATTGGCCTTTGATCTGGATACCATCAGTTGTGCGTGAAAAAGGAAGACATTCCAAAGACAGTATTTCAAACCAGGTACGGGCATTACGAGTTTACAGTAATGCCTTTTGGATTGACTAATGCACCCTCTATCTTCATGGATATAATGAATAGAGATTTCAAGGAATATATTGATGATTTTTAGCAGTATTTATTGATGATATCTTGGTATACTCCAATATCTATGAAGATCATGAAAATCACTTGCGCATTATCCTGAAGACTCTTAGAAGACATGAATTATATAGTAAGTTTAGAAAGGTTGAATTCTGGATTCAGGTGATTTATTTTCTTGGACATATAATCTCTAAGGATGGAATCTCTATTGATCCTTCTAAAACCAAGGCAATCTAAGAATGGCCAGCATCGATGAGTATAACTGAGGTACGCAGTTCTATTGGTTTAGCAGGTTATTATCGATGTTTCATCGAAAATTTTTCCCGGTTGGCTAACCCATTAACAAATCTCACACGAAAAGGGGTTAAATTTGTTTGGACAAAAGAGTGTTAATAATGTCTTGAAAAAATGAAGAGAATATTAGTCAATGATCCTATCTTGAATCTACCATTAGGGAATGATGGGGTTGTTATTTATAGTGATGCATCGATGAAATGACTTGGATGTGTCCTTATGCAAAATGATAGAGTTATTTTCTATGTATCACGATAGCAATAAATTCATTAGAAAAACTATCCTACTCATGATCTTGATCTAGCAGCTAGAATATTTGCTTTGAACATTTGAAGACACTATCTCTATGGTGAAAAATGTGATATATATACCAATCACAAGAGTTTGAAGTATATTTTCTCTTAGAAAGAACTCAACATGAGGCAAAGGTAATGGATTGAACTACTCAAGGATTATGATTGCACTATACACTACAACCCGGAGAAGGCAAATAAGGTGGTAGATGCTTTGAGTAGAAAAGATCATTGATTTTTGAACAAGTTGAGAGGTGAAAAGGATCATATATACATGTATATAGTAAAGATGGATATGGGAATGAACATGGAAGTTGAAACAAAAATGATTTTTTTCAAATGGTTTCCAAATCATCATTACTAGAAAGGATAAAAAGTTATTAGGCTAATGACGAGGAGTTTCAAAAGAAAATTAAAGCTGTGAACAATGTGATATTGAGTGACTTTGTGTATGAAGATGGAATTTTGAAATTTGGGAAGTGACTTTTTGATCCCAATATAAGAGATCTAAAAAGAGAATTGTTGGATGATGCTCATAGTTCCAATTTCTCTATACACCCTAGGAGCACCAAGATGTATAGATATTTGAAGGAACATTTTTGGTGGGACAACATGAAGATGGAGATTTATGATTTTGTTTCAAGAACTATGGATTGTCAATAAGTGAAATATGGAAGGCAATAGCCTGGAGGAGTCATTCAACCTCTTCCCATACCTGAGTGGAAATGGTATAATATTACGATAGACTTTGTCATGGGACTACCAAAGACTCCTAGAAGGAACGATGCAATATGGGTCATTTTTTATCGTCTTACCAAGTCATCACATTTTCATGTTATAAGAGACGATTTAACACTTGAACATTTAGTAACACTATATCTTAATGAGGATGTAAGACTTCATGGAGTACCACTATTGATTGTTTCTGATCGTGATCCTTGTTTTACATTAGGATTCTGGAAAAGTCTTTAGAAATACCTAGATACTGAACTTCGTTTGAGCATTGCCTACCACCCCTAAACTGATGGAAAATTAGAACAGACTATTCAAACCCAATAAGACATGTTGAGATCATGCTCACTTGACTTTCAAGGTATGTGAGGTCAATATTTACCTCGAGTAGAATTTTCATATAACAATAGCTTCCATTCAAGTATTCAGATGGCACCATATGAAGCGTTATACAGAAAGAGATGTTGCACACCAATATGTTGGGATGATGTTGGTGAATAAAACTCATAGGCCCAGAACTTGTGGAGGAAATGATGGAAAAGGTGAAGGTAATTCAAAACCACATCAAAGAAGCTAAAAGTGGGCGGAAGAGCTATGCTGATAACCGAAGAAAGGATTTGTAATTTCAGGTAGGAGATCATGTTTTCTTGAAGGTATCTCCATGGAAGGGTGTTATAAGTTTTGGTAAAAAGGGTAAATTGAGTCCTAGGTACATCGGACCTTTCGAAATTCAAGAAAAAATTGGGGATATAACTTACCGGTTGGAAATGCCGCCACGTCTCTTCAAAGTTCACGATGTGTTCTATGTATCACTGTTGAGAAAATACATGCCTGGACCAATGCATGTACTCAACTATGAAGAATTAGAACTGGAACCCGATTTGTCTTATTGTGATGAGTCTGTCAAGGTTCTTGATACAAGAGAAAAAGTGCTGAGAAACCGGACGAATCGTCTGGTAAATGTTCTATGGAGAAACCATTAGATGGAAGAGGCAAAGTGGGAACTCGAGGAACTTTTGATGAAGAACCACTCGAGACTTTTTATGTAGTAGAATTCTAGAAATTTCAAGGGAAAATTATTTGGAGGGGAAAATGTAACACCCCAAGCTTCCACAGTATGCTTCTCTTTGAATAATACAGTAGCGTGTGTGGTACGCAACTTCAAGTTCTAACACACCACAACCAATCAAACTAGCAGTTATGAATAGTAATACCCACTTTTTAAAATTTTATAAATTTTATCTATTAAAATGGACTTCATTTTTTGATTCGAAATATCGAAATTATCTTAGGGTGAATTCTTGGTATTTTTCTGAAAACTTTCTATTTTTGATGAAAACTGAAAAACACTAAGTTATAGTTTACAACCGATTTTTTATTTAAATAATTATTTATTTTATTTAAATTTATTTTAGTTCAAAATAGATACATAATACATATATAAGTTCAATTAAATTCATTGGAGTTAGTTTATAATAATTTTAGATATATAAAAATTTTATTGAACTTTTCACCGTCTTTTACCCACCTCCTAGGAGAATTTTCAAATTCACATAAAACTTAATTTTACCGCTTCTGTGAGTGGAATTTCAAAAATCCGAGAGACACGATTTATATGAGTAAATAAAATTTGGTTCAATAAGATGAAAATAATTTTTGGTAAATAGTAACTTTTTATTTTTATTTACCACGTTTAAAAGTAAATAGGGTAATTAATATTAAAAATGATATTATTATTACCCTAAAACTTGTACTAATTCTATTGGATAAGTTAAATTTGACCGAAAACAACATTAGGAATAAAATATGATCCTTTAGATCCACATGGATTAGATTAGGATATTTATTAATATATAATTCAAAGAAGAGTTAAAATCAATGTTTAATAACTAAAACATTTTTAATATAGGGTTACACATAAGATATATTTGACTATAAATATTAATTATAAAGATAAAAATATTTCCTACATAATGGCATTTTATTTATATTTTAGTACATTAAATAAATTAATTTATTTATGACACAATGATGATGCAGTAATTACCTAATTAATGAAATAATAAAATAACTGATATTATAAATATTTAAATAAATGTAATTTGAGACTTTTTATTAATTAAACTAATTTTATATGCTAATATGACATATTTTTGTTGGTTAGATGATTTTTTTCGAAGTAATAATGCTGTTATGAATTTAGAAAAAACAAAATACCAAATAGTGTCAAAATTGACAAAAAAGAGTTTTTAAATAAATATTATATTATTAATTGATATTGTATTCCTAAAAATATAAGGTTCAGCCAAAAGACTTATATAATGATAGTTGTATCATTAATGAACAACTTTGGGTTCCCTTTAAAGTTTATAGTAAGTATATTAACCATATATTATAAAAATACAAAGAGACATGGTAAATGTCAAACTATTTAACTAAGAGTAAAATCTAAACGTTGAGGTTAATATAGTGACCCAAACCTGTCTAAAACCTATTTATTGAGTGGTTTTAGACCCACACCCACCTTTTACTTTACATAATATATTTTGGAGCCATTATAAACCAAAAAATATTTTATTATAAAATATTATTTCTAGCTTTTCCTAAGGTGCCCCACACCCCTCTTATAAAAGGGCACTCCACCTTCTCTCTAATTCACACCATCAAAGCCATTTTTATCATCCAAAATCTGACCAAATACCCTCTAAACTATCCTCCCTTAATCCTAGAGACCTTCCTTTTTCGTAAATCTAATATATGAAGCCCTTTTGATCAAATCAAAAGGAAGAACCCAAAGAAGAGGTAAATATTTCATCACCTCTTTCGAGTTTCATTATTCTTCCACTTCCTTTTTCTTTGTTTTTCCATTATAAAATAATAAATACAATATCTTATATATATTATGATGTTATTATAAATATTTTACAACCAAATTTAGTATTCTATCCTTCCTTTGAATGACATGTCCCCATACGTGCGTACGTACGGCTTACCGTCTCCACGTCGTGGTGTAATTGTTATTCAATACATTATTATTTGGATGGGTATAATAATGATGTGTAATTGATGGAAATAATAAATATAACATGAAAATGATTATGTATATATGATATACCATCCAATTATATATTATTTTAATATCAAAAGAATTATATTGTCACTCGTCTGTACATACGGATTACCGTCTCCATGAAAGCGATGAGATTCATTCCCCATCGTATCCATTCAAGACTAATTTTCATTAGATTATTAAAAATATTTTTTAAAGAATTAATATCATTATGAATATGGATAAGATATATCCTATCCATAACAAACATTACTTACATAAAAAAGCATATAAAGTAAAATGAATCAGTTAACACTCAAAACAACGATAATACTAAGATATTATAAACAATTCAATGTAAAAAGATCATATATGATATCATATTAATGGATATGATTCTTGTATAATTTAATAACAATTATTTAACAATTATACAAGAGTTTAACCTACCCTTGACCATGGAAAAGTACAAGGTAAGGGTTAATTTCACAATCTCTTTATTATCCAAGGTTTTTTTTATATAATTATATACTTGGACCTCTTTATCATCTACATCCATGTTTCTTAAAAATTTATTTCAAAACATTCATACTATTTTATAGAGAATGGGTTAAAGTCATTAATACCCTTTTTTTACTTTTATAATATGTTTATTAAGGAATCTTTCCATCATTTTCCAAACAAGGTACTTTTTGACCTTTTCGACCAATTTAAGAAAAGAATGTTTTTTAACTTATACGGAGGGTGCCGCTATTTTACGCCATTATAACATAGTCGAAGCTTACCTTACAAGATTATATGAATATTCTCAAATATAAATGTTTTCTTATATAATTACATGAATTATAAATGACTTCAAAATAGAAAGATTTATTTCTCTAAAAATGTTTTGATTTCATCTATGTCGACATCCTTTCATAGATTTTAATCTTATTTGAAGTTGATTTATTATGATACAAAACGTCCATATTGTATTGAAGGTTTTGTGATATGTTTGACTGTGGATTTGTTATTTCATACCATTCATGGTTTATGGATAAAGTATTGACATTTTTTATGCTAGTTTTAATGCGAATGTTTGTGTTACGTTTAAACCTTTTCATGTGAGGAATGCATTGGAATTAGTATGTGACAGGTGGAGCCCGCTATAGCTCCTAGATTCATCAGTAGGTCCCATGAGACAAACTAATTTCTTGTCACAAGGCATTAACAAAATCTTATTCGTAGTCTTGGCACAAGGGTTTGACTATGTGGTTATGAAAGTCTGGCATTATGCATTCCATCATTGTAAAAGTGGCTATTGATATTGCATGTGATTATTAGACTAGTAGAATATCCATGTGAGTAAGTAAATGGAAATATTTGATTTTATATTTTCCATATTATGCTGAATTTCAACTTTAAAAGGATTTTGTTTTAGTCTTATACACTGCCTTAAATTTTTATGCTTATTTATGAAAGTTTCCGCTGTATTGTTATCCTTACTAAGCATTTGAGCTCACCCCTTTCTATGTTTTATTTTTCCCAATATGTGAAGAAGTATTTTATGACTAACCTGAACGGATAGTCTGAGGGGATATGAGTGTGGTATATGGAAACAATGGTGTATAATTTATTCATTTTATGATGTAATGTAAACCTTATGAATGTATCTAGTACTTCCAAGGCTACTAAACTAATCGGTCATTCGAGACATGATCTTTTGTTATAATTCCAATTTTATGTAATAATGCACCGACTCAGGGTAACTAGGGTCAGGGTGTTACATCAAATTATCATATACTCATTGTCTGATGAGGGGAACACCGAGCATTTTATTATTTTCCTAGATATAGTTCGGGGGAACCAGCTATATGATAGGCTCCAGAAATTTTAGTTATAGATTTGAGATACTCAATTTCTGAGTCAAATCATCTCTGATAATGGGTTGTCTTTGGACACAGAGAAGTTAGAGGTTGTGATTGCTTAGGAACCACCAAGTATCATTTTGGAGGTGTAGAGTTTTTTTTAGGTTTATAAGGAACTATTGGTGGTTTTTAGTGTACTTTTCTAGGAATACGGCCCCCATGAATACTTTGAAACTCCAAGGAAATTCATTATCTTGTACTAGGTGATGTCACAAGGTTTTAAAGGAGTAGAGGCATATATCGATCTGTGATCTTATTTTTTAGGCTTCTAATAGAGGATATTGAGTATGTGGTGTTCTATAATTCCTCCAAAGCTAGGAACATGTGTGTGTTGTTCTATAGGTCAATGGTGGTTTTTTTTAGGACTAGCATATTAAGGCACCATTATTATTTCTTAATGACACATTACTTAGGTATGGAATATGTGGTATTTTCCTAGAAGATATGGAGGTATTATCTTTTAGGATAGAGTTTTATTGTTTAAATAGACCACAAGAGCCTCTGTAATATATTTTCCTAGAGAAACCTCAACCAGAGATAGAGAATTTTACTATATTTTTTACAAAACTATGACTTTGAGATAATCTATAATCTAGTGAACAAAAACATGGTGGGATAATCTCTTAGTAAGAAATCCCAATATAATTTAGTGGAAGAGGAATCAAGGTAGCTATCCTTATTATATCTATCCTTAGTATAAGAGAGAGGGACAACTTATCTCCATTTAATGATAGTGACTCCACTACTTCTATTGCATGTGAGTGAGGATAAATTATGAGACAAAAATTATGAACTTCTACATTAGAAAATATCATTAGGTGATACACCTGAAAGGTTTTATGAAAGTAGGGAGTGAATCATACTTTTATAAGGAAAGATTCTGGTTTTGATCAGGTTTCATGAGAAGGTGTTCAGGGAGTTTCAAACATACCCTAGGAAATATATCCTCAAGTGATAGAGATTTACCTAGACAAATTGACAGTGGTTATGGTGAGCAAGTATGAGGTGGAGTGTTGTTGAGTTTGTTTCTAAATGCCTCACCTTTCAATAGGTAAAGAAAGAGAATATGGTTTATCAAGTTTGAATCAAACCCTTGAGAACCCAAAGTAGAAGTGGGATAGAATATTAATGTATTTTTGTGATGATACTTCTATAGATATAGATAGGAAACAAAACTATCTAGGTGATTGTTTATTGACTTTCAATGTTCAATAACTTTCATACCATAAATAAGTAGAGTTCAGTGGAGTATTTGGGGAAATTTTATATATGTTAAGTCATATGGCTACATGGGTATCTCATGATAATTGTCTAAAATGGTGATACTTGGTTCATTCCATGTTCTAGAAAGGTTTATAGGAAAATTATGGTCCCTAGTTGTAGATGATATTGGCATTCCTCCTCTAGGAAGATGGAAAATAAAATGAACCATCTAGGTTTTAGAGGATATATTGAGAGCCTATATGTTGGAATTCGATCAGATTTGGGAGTATCACCTACCATTGGTTGAGATATTATATAATTCAAGATTTCACTCCACTATATTTATGGAACAGTTTGAGGCTCTATACGAGAGACCTTCTAGGTCACCCTTGTTATTGAAATAGAGTGGTAAGTCATCACTTATGGGACCAGAGATGGTGCAGGAAATGATAGAGAATGTTTATATTATATGATAGTGAATAAATACTACTCAAATAATATAGAAATATTATGAAACAGATATCATATAAACCTGGATTTTGTGATGGGGGCCATGATTTCATAATGGACTATCCATTAAGAGGTTGATGGAGGTTTTTTATACATATAATCTATCCTCATGGTTCATCGGGTTTTCGTAGTTCTTATATTGGGTTGGAGAAGTTTCTTACCACCTAGCCATATCCCACAGTTGGATTGAGTGCATGACATATTCCACGTGTTTCATATGGCGACATGTGTGTATGAATCGTCTTGCATTATTGACTAGAGAAAGATGGATTTCGATGATGGATTCAACTTTTTTGAGTACTTAGTAGCTATAAAGGATCGATATGAGAGGAGTTTTGGGGTAATCTATCCCGCCAATGCATGTTCTTTGGCAACATGGAAACCTCTAGGAGATCTTTTGAGAACAGACGAGCTAGATGCAGGCTCAATAACATTACCTTTTCAAGTATGGTTTAATTTTTAGAATGAATAGCCATAATGGTGGGGAGAATGTAATGAATCCAGTTATGATGATTATAACATCTTGATATATCTATATGTTAATCTATGATTTTCTTTGGAGTTGGAGCAGTGTTATGGGTGTTAAAGTACCCCAGACCCGATATATTAGATATATTAAATGTATTAAACCACTCACATGCATCTTTCTATAAATAATGACTTTTTATAATGATTGGGGTCTCGTATGGAAAATATGATAGCTCTGTTAGATTTTGACAGTGGTGTTTAACCTAGTTGAGAAATATGGTTCATTCATATCAAACCTTTTGTCGATGTAACGAATATAGTTTTTTCATTAAATAAAAACTATTTTCTATGGATTTTTCCACATGAAACACACAAAAAAATTTAGACCTTCATAAGGTAGTCAAAGAGTAAGAAATTATAAATTTTTGGAATAAAATTATGAAATATATACATATATAAATACTAATAAAATGAATTAAAATTATCCTTAAACATCGAACTCAATTAGAATAGATACTTTTCTAATAAAAACACTTTTTTACTTGAAATTCATTCTATAAAATGGAAATTTTTCTATGTTTAACATATTTATGATTATCACTAATTTTAGAAGAATAACTAATATACCAATAAATCATTCCCTATTTAAAAACAATTTTCAATGATATTTAATTTTTTTATTTTAATGTTAAATTTATCAATTTTAGGATCTAAATTTGAAAAAATTAACACAATTTTTTATTTATCATGGTAATATGATCTTATGATAAATTTTTAGGATTTTTTTTAAATAATTTATTTTTAGGTCAACAGTGAAAAATACCAATTTTGAAAATATCGTGGATTTTTTAACAATACATGGAAATAAGTCTAAATTAAAACATTGAAATAATTTTTCTTGACCAAAACTATTTATTTAATCTAGAATTATATATTTTAAAATATAATTTTTTATTTACAAAACTAAATATTTTATTTTAAAGTATAAGAAACATTTAAAAAAATTAAATACATTATGAATTAGTATTTGAAAATTATTTTTTATCAATTGAATAAAATGAAATGTACATTAAATATAAAAATTGTGGTTCAAATCATCTAATAAGGGACACTTTATTTTAAGGTATAAATATTAATATTCCATGGGTAAATATTTTTTACCCTCATAAAATGATTATTTTTCATAGAATAATTTTTTTCTAAATACTATGCGTTTTTTAAAATTAAATAAATAAATTTAAAATTTAAAATCTAATATTATTTTTAAAATAGGATAAATGGATCCCAAATTCATATTCATGACATCTAAATTTATTAATAAGGTTATAGGTATGTTTTTTGTAACAAAACAATTAACTTGACTAATATCTAATTAAGAGTTATAAGTGTTTAAATGATTAGTCTAATGTGGATCAAAATTTTCCAAATCAAAATGACCTTTTGAACTTCTATAAAATATTTTTTAGTTTGAACAGTATTACAAACATATCTTACTGACCTTCCTTAACATAAATCATCTAATTTTTTTTCCTTTCGATTCTTACCCCATACTTACCATACTTTTCCATGGAGAAGTCCATCATCCTCACTTATAAAAGGGGGCTCACTTCCACCATTTCAATACTCCTCTCCTATTTAAGAATTTCCATGAAAACATATAAAAATATATTATCTTTTAATTCTTATACACACCCCAATTCCCTTGGTAACTATAAATTATACTAATTCCCCCAAATATAAGTCCCCCATCAAGATTAATTTCAATATCTCAACATTGGTATTATATATTTTATAACATTTATATAATATTATTTCCTTTTTAATCCAACCATAACCATAGTATAATAAATAAAAAATCATAATTAGTGTTTTGAAATTAAAATATAATAATATTAATTCCATTATTTATTCAATTCCTCAACAAATAAAAACAATAATTTTCATTAGTGTGTGTGCACGGATTACAGAAATACTAATCATGCATTGTATTGACTACTACCTCCACAAAGGATCATTTTTTTGTTTTTTCTTATGGTTTTTCATTTTTTATACATAAATATTAAAATATATTTCACCATAATAAAAAAATAAAAAAAAATCATTATTACTCTGTTATAATGATATTATTTCAAAAGAAATACCTCATTAATCATACTCACTAATCGATTTAAAGTGCATTCAAGATTTGGTTGGTTTGGCCACCTACTTGAACAATTATATGGAATTATATCATTTATGATAATTAAAAACTAATGTATTGTATAATGTTACATAAATATTTAAATAATTATTATTATTTGGAATGGATATATAAATATTTAACTCATTAATTATGAAAACATTGTTCCTAGGTTGAAAGTCAATGAAAAAATGGCCATTGTCGATTTCATCTTATAAGATAAATAATAAATACTCATGAAGGTAAATTTTAACATTAAAAATAATTATAAGTATTACATTATAGAAACACCAATGAAATCTTAATTATTAACCTTTTAATAATAAAAAACATTAGCATCGTTCCTATGAAACTACCAAAACGGTCAAAACTGTAAACACCATATGTGGGAAAATCGCTAAAAACCCAACTAATATTCAAATATATAATGATTATAAATTTATTTTGGTTAGAATATTGTTCAAGAATATTATATTAATATAGTTTTATTTACAGGAGGTCAGACCACATTCAACTAAGTGGGGAAATGAGGTAAGGGATAATTTATTCAAAATTTGAATCCCTTGGGACATATTTATGCTATAAACCATGTTTCATTTTAAATGGTTTAAATTATACCACATTATAATTTTGTATCATAATTTATTTACTTTTATTGATTTCCCATTTTTTATCCATTTTCATTATCTCTGATGGTTTTTATTCAAAGGATATACAAGTTTTAAGGGTTTTCATCCCAACTTCTTTTCATTGTGACGTGTTTTAATGTATTTCAAATATTTTTAATCTATATTATTTATATAATACCAACGAATATATTTTAAAATAATACAATATTGAATCAATAGTATTTACAGAAACATATGATTTTAAATCTTCTAATGAATTTTAATTATCAAATTACTAAAGTCATAAGGGTTTTTTCTTGACTTAATTCTCTTCCTTAGGTTATAATCACTCGTCTTTGTCTATTATATTTCATGATAAATCTATTCTAACATATGATATTTTTAGGAGGTGTTCCACCTTATCTTGGGACATCACATTTCACACCAAATTATTCTTACTTAATGTTTTGAATGATTTATTGAAATGCATTTTTTATGAATAATTCCCATTGCGTTAAATAGGATTTACATCCATGACCATCTTTTTGCATCCAAAAAATGGTCCCCTTTACCTACTTAAATAAAAATATATTTTTTATCTTAAATTATCTGTTATTCCATTTATTTCATTTCAATTGAAATTATTAATTATAGTTTTTATCTATGTAGGTTTTTAACAAGGTTATGCCAATAATTTTAAAAGGGTTTCATACCCTTTCAATATAAAAGGTTTTACAATCCACTCCACATTTTATTTTGATAAAATTTATATCTTTATCATGTATCCATTATTGATGATTATTTCTAAACTTAAATTATACCAAGTATTTTATTGATCCATTTTCAAAAAAATTATGAATTTTTCAAGTATTCATTAATATATATATATATATATATATATATATATATATTAAAGTAAAAGTTTTCAAACTATATTCACTTTACCTTTTCAAGAAAATTATATTTTTTCTTAATGTTTTTATTTTTAAAGATTATTTTCAAAAGTAAATTTTTTCAAAGTATTTCCAATTATATTTTTTGGAAACTTTAATATTTTCAAGGATCTTATATTTAGACCTCTTTATAATAATTTTTTCAAAAATTATTCTCTTTACTTTTTAATATTTTTGATTGTAATTCACACTTCATCTTTTATAAAAATGAAAAAAAAGGTTTTTTGAAAACTGTTTTATTTCAACATCAATTTTTCCACCATGGATTATTTACTATGTTGTTATATTTTTATTACCCACAATATGTTATTATTTTAGGATTTTTTTTGGGAAATTAGATTTTTATATCCTATGTTTCATAAGTTAATGATATTTTAATGTTTTAGAAACCAACTCTTTTTTTCATGTGTAATTTAAGATATATTTATTTTTTAATTTAATTAAAACCCATATGTATGGATAATGATGGGTGGGGTCCTATATTACCCTATAATTCATTTTCTTAAGCTTATATCTAGTGATATATGTATCTATTGAGAAAATGAATTTGTTCACATAGGTGTTGGCATGATTGGTTTTCTCAAATTTCAAGCATATACATTATGTGTTTTTTCATATAGGCATACTAATAATGTATTTTCTTACATAGTTTTTATTATGATTATGGATTGACACAATTCAAATTTGATAATAAAGTTATTCAAAATTTATCTGTTTTTATAATGATATTTCAATATTACGTAATGTATTTCATTACCCTGAAATTTCATGTTTTCATGTCCATGCCTTATTTTTAAAGTATTTCATACTTACATCATGCTCAAAATTTTTATTATTAATGATATGTATTTTGAACCATGTCATATATTTTATGATTATTTAATGATCTCTGTATGATTTTATATTTCTCCATCATGTTTTATGATTATCCTACATCATCTTACAATCTTATATTATGATATTTATGTCTTCCAATTATTCTCATTCAGGTTTATAACAAAATAAAAAAGGATATATTTTCCCTTACTAAGAGTTTGAGTTCACCACTTTATTATGTTTAAATTACATGGGTTATGAAGATGTTAATGTGATGTGAGGTATAAAGAAAAGGTTATAGAGGATAAAAACTATGGATAAAAGTAAATAATTGTTATAAAATAATAAATATATAGCTAATATATAATACACTAAACCATTTAGTCTTTGGGTTATGAAGTTTTTTATGAGAAGAATTATTTAAACTATGAGATTAATTTATTATTTAATACATGTTTATCATGGGTGTCTTCAATTAATTTAATATCTTGTATGGATGTTAGAGTATATAAAAAAAATAAACTAAGTTATTAATTTGTTTTTATAAATTAATACCATATCATAGTGACACCTCTTTATATTCTCAACTTTGGTGATTCTCAAGGATTAAACATATAAACATGGATATTGAAAGATCAAAATTGGGGATATATCTTGTCAATGTATCAATGAAGGATTTTTATGTTGATGATATGAATCTATAAGAGTCGTCATAGACAAAATAATTCTAATAGATCACTAATGCCATCATGGTAAAATAATTCTTATCCAATGATTGATATAATGTGATGTAGGTCTTGTTATTTATCTTTTTTCCCTATTATTCTTCAATTGAAGAATTTTTTATATATATATTTATTTTTTCAAGACTAATCTCATTTTCCTCATGGACTGATAATTTTATTTTCTCTTCTTATGCATGATTGTATTCATTGCACTGGAATTCAAAAAAATTAATTTTGATTCCATGATTTTTATCAATGTCTAGGTTTGAATTATACATTGATGATTTTACTTTGTTATTTTTCCTTTATACCCCTCATTCTTTGCATGTTCATCATGGGATTTTATTAGGCCTAAGATTTAACTTTCAATCAGTTTTGAAATGAAATCAAACCCGGATTCACATTGAAATGATGCTTTATAGAATAAGTAAAAACCATTGATGAATTACATATGGAGGATTGTGGATCATACCTCATTTGGTAACAGAATACATGGTTTATAACATAAAAATGTCTCACAGAATTGAAATTTGAGACAAATAACTCCTTATGACATTTGAATCATTCAAATCAAAATAACTTGGAGGTTATAATTTTAAATAAAACATAAAATATCATGAATAATGAGAGGATCATGATATGAAATATTATAGGGGTATAAGATAAACCATCCAAAATAAAACATGGGTAATAATGTTAAATATGTCTCAAGGGGTGAAAAATGATACAAGAAACCTATAATTTAATTCCAAACTTTAACTAAAGTACATTAATATCATGTATAAGAAAAATATATTTCTCAATAAACTATTTTATAAACTTATATATACATATATATTAATTTTAAAACCTCATTTATAATTATTTTACAAATTTGTATTTTTTAGTTATTATTTATTTTCAATATAAGGTGTGAGTAATCTTGATCGTATTGAACTAGTTTTGTAATAGATATGTTTTTATTAATTCTTATCATAAAGTGAAAAAATCCAAAAGAATACAAGATAATGTAATTTATGTTTTATAATTATTTATAATGTCATAATTTCATTCTATGAGAGTTTTTATATGATCTAAAAGTTGAAATTGATGATGAGCATGTTTTATTGATTTTTCACGAGTAGAGGTTGGTATCTTAGTTCATGTGCTTAAAATTAATTTGAAAAATCCATAACAAAAATAAAATCTTTATATTATTATTTTTAAATTATATTAATATTAATTAAATTCTTATATACATTTGTTCTATTATTATTTTTGGCACTTTTCAAGTTGGTTGTTAGACCGAACCAAACAAGAACATAACATAATTAATTTATGATTATTCTAATGAAGGTTGTTTATTTTTTGTATAATATCATTATTATATAAGAAAAATTATATTACATATAAATTTTTTTTTAAAATTATATTTCATCGATGTTTGATAAATTATAAAGAAACTAAATAAAAAAGGAGATATGTTACTTTGGGGAGAATGTAGTTCACCCAACACACAATTAAAATTTTCATTTCTGTAATAATAAAATGGAATGAAGGTATATTATAATTTATATAATTATAATCATAATTATATTATATAAGATGAATTTATTATTCAATTTCACCCTTAAAAATATCAAATAGAGGACATAGTGAAAAATGGAAGTTCTCGCTTTGTGGAGGCAGTAATATACAAATCACACCAATGGAAGTTTTATTTTTCTTAAAAGTAAAGGGAAAATGTGGTTAATAGAAATTCCCTTAAAATAATAAGATTAATAAAACTGAAAACTATTATCTCTTTATAATAAAATTAGATTTTGTAAATTAATAATGAAAATGAAAATATTTAGGAAAAAATTACTCATGTTGATGAATTTAGATTTTCCTTGGATGAGTCCATGGAAACATAGGTATTAGGATAATCTGTTGTGAATATTGGTTAATAAAAAAGGGATTGGATTATATGGTAAGTAAAAAAGGGTATATTTTCAATAGGGATCCGAATTTTGGGAGTTGTCCTGAATGGTTGGGAAGAGGAACCTTTTATAAGTGGTGAGAAAGAAATTTTTGTAAATACATCAACTTATTATAAAGAGAGAACATGTTTCACATTAAATGAAGATACCGAAATGTAAAATAATGGAGTGGGTAATAATTTAGGTTCTATAATACCTCTACCATTTATTTTCACAAAAATTTTGAACATGTTTCTATGTCATTTACTCCTGGAATGTTGACTATTACATTTTTGGTTTTATAAAGGTAATTAGTTTGTAAGGAAGTCATTTACTTTTAATTTATAAAAATAAAATGTCACTATATAGATAATATTGAAATAATGATTCCAAATAGCAAATAAATTTTATCATAGATAATTTATATGGGTAATAAAATATATTATTAGCAGGAGCACATGTAATATGTAAAACAATAATTTTAGAAAAAGTGTATTTTTAATCATGAAATTTTTTTATAGGATAAAATTATCAATGTTTTTATTTTCATAATAAAAATTAGTTTGTTATTAAATAAAAAAATTATGTGGCTTTAAAATCAATCCAAAACTAAATATTTTGAAAATAATATTTGATTAAAATAAAAGACCAAAAATATATTTATTATAAAATATTACATTAGTTCCTAAAAGGTTAAAATTGATAATGTATTTAATATGTATATATTTGATACATAAATAATTTTTTTATGAATTAAATTTTTTATAAATTTCTATTGATTTCTTATGAAATAGTAAAGACATAAAATTTATAGTTTTGGTAAAATCTTTATTTTTCACTATTCACATAAAAATAAACTATTTTATTAAAACCCAAAAATTTAAATTAAACCGAAATTAACATAATGAAACAAAAAATCAAGATTATTTTTTAAAATTTAAATTATAAATGTTTAGAAGTTAATTATTAAAAAACATAAAAATTAAATGAAAACTATTTTCATAAGTTAGTAACCTTTTTATAATTATTAACTATTATTATTATTAATTTTGAATAATTAATAATAAAATTGGAGTTAGTGTATTATTAATATCGACAACATATATTATTCATAATATATTTAGTTTCCTAGAATTACATAAAAGGAAATTTTTAGAAAGGCTTCTTTTTAAACCATAAATTAGTATTATTAGGTATTTAGAAATAATAATCTAATTCATAAATACCTTATCATGGAAAATAACCTTCATTTTAATTTTATTACATATTATATAATTCTGTAAAATATTTTTTTACATGCCAATTCTAAAATAAAAGTTTAATGGTTATTTGATGTTCTATAGTTCATTGTGCTTCGATGTTATGTTTATCACATGATATCAAACATATTAGGCCATAAAATAATATTTAATTTTAAATCTTTGGGTATCATATTATACCTACAAAAATAAATTACATCCTCGCAATTTTGGTTATTACTCTATGATGAAAATAGGTGAGGTCATTCTGAACATATTTATTAATTAGGATTTAACATCTAATATGACATCTACCTTACTCTATTAGTTAATTTTAATTTACTTATCTTTCCTAAAACAAAAATAATATTTCATAAAATCATATACATCGGTATGTATATACAATAATCATATAATATATAAAATATACTATTTCTCCAACCATATGAATCTATATAATATTAAACACCATTGAAACCATAAATTAAAAAACACCTTCTTTAACCCTCAACCATTATTAATCACTATGTTAAGATCATATACTGACCAACATATACCACAATTCCAAAATTTTGATGGTTTTCACCAAAAATAACAAGAATAACTTACCAATCCCAAGGTTATGCATAATATCTAACTTAATTTATCAAAATCAATCAACCTTTTATTATCTCGACATCAAGCGTATGTTAAACCTAATATTTATCTAGCCATAAATCATTTTTTCATCAATAGTTATCCCCAAAAAATTATAAAAATTTCATAAAATCAATTTTCATGGTTAATGATACCATTTAGTATATGTTTAAAAATCTTAAATAATAATTATTGAAGAATAATACTTATATTTTTCACTTAATCCTTATCAATTTTATAACATACTAGAATATAATTGATAAATTTCACTCATTAATGAAAATATATAAAATTATAATGATTTAATTTTAATCAAAATATCAACCTTACTACATTCGGTAAGACTAGGAAACTGACCTTTTCCATCATAATAAGTATATACTAATATTCTTCACCATTTAAGCATTCTCCCTCATTTAGATATTTGACATAATATTTTCTAGAAACACACCTTTCTCAGCCACACCTTCGTGATCCCATTTCATCTGAATACTAAATTCAAAATAGTTTTGATAATATCTAAAATGTGAATATAAAAACCTTGATCTGAGTATGTATTCGCCTTCGACACCATCATTTTTAACACATGAAGATTTCAGTTCAACCTACAACACTCTTTTTTCAATTAGTAGTTATTTATAGTCTTTTTTAATGATTTTCTACAAATTAATTAGTTAATATCGCACATAAATATTTAATAATGGTTTCTAAAGAGAATTTGACAAACCAAATGATTTTTCCAATATTTTAAAACATGGTGTGATCTTATGAATCATTATCTTGAAACAAGTGGTCATCAATTTAATACCCAATGCATCATTTTTAGGCTTACTACTCTTAGGTACATCTGTGGTAGAGCATTCATCCACTAGTTGTGTTCATAGAGGGATGTAATTTTTAGGTTGACCACATAGTATCTAATTTGAGAAAATTTAGGTGATATTATCATATAGTTAAACATATACATTACTCTTATACTATGAGTAATTCATCGAACCCTGAATCCTAGAGTTGGTGCATATTTCATTAAATTTGAATGATTACAAGGAAGTTGTATCCCAAAGGACCAAATAGTATAGTAGTTTTGGAATAAAAGATACAAACATAGGTTCAAAATTACAACTTGAAATGAAAAAACATATAATTTTTATTGGGAACATCCACAAATCAAATTTTATCGATAAAATTAATTCATAATACACCTCTTTGTATCCTCGAGAAAAAGAAAACACAAGAAAAAGGGTGAGATTAGATGCTAATTAAGGGTAAATAATACAAAAAAATATATCATAAACATAAACATTTGGCACGGTAAACATATTCCATTAAAAACAAACATGTACAAACTATGGCCAGAATAAAAGATGAATAAATAATTCCATAATAAAACATAATCATCGGTATTATAAAAGTTGAATAACCACGTGAACTATATGTTACCTGATTCATAATGAATGGATGAATAATAATTAACATAATAACTATATCATCAAGGTCTCAGGCCAGGACCATAAACAATCATACTATTAAGGCTTCGTGCCAAGACTACGGTTTGTCCCATGAGACCTACTGATGCAACAAGGTGATATAACAGGCCCCACCCAACACTTAATAAGTCCAATGAGTTCCATATATGAATTAGGATCAACATAAATAACATACATATTCATATAGAAACTAACATATGAAATTTAAATAAATTTCCTCAATCATTAAACATAAACACTAACCATTTTGAGTAACATGGTGTATAGTTTCAAGATAACACATCCACAGTCAAAATAATCATAAACCGTTCAATAAAACAATATGGATTATATCATAGAAGATAAACCTCAATTAATTAAAAGATTCTACAAAGGATATTGTCATATATGAAGATACTTTTAAATGAAACCATTGGAAAATCTTTGTGGAAATAATCCTTAAACATTCCAACGTGTCCCATACCACCTTGAAACATTAAAATAATAGTCCCTTAGAATATCATGATTATAAATAGGCTCTTTAAATTATATACCAAATGGAATTACATACACCACAAGCAAGTAATAAGTGTTCAACAAGGCATATATCTCATTAATGTTAAAGTGAGATGAGAAAAATCTTTTTTTACATTGAAAAGAAGAGTTCTTTTGGAAAATCATTTGTATTTTTCATGAAATCAGATTGTAAAATTGTATATCCAATAAAATAAAATTTAAGGTCATTGAAATTATATTTGAGGCTGAAACAAAGTCCTATTGAGTCTAAATCATATTAAAATAGTTTTTAAAGAATCTTTGTAAATAAAACATTATAGTGCGGTTTAAAGAAAATATTAAACGATTTTAAAGTTAAAGGGAATGTTTACTATTATAAAACAAAAATAAAGAACCAAAATTAAATTTTAATATTAAAATTTGTGATTTTAGAATGATAAATATTTCTTAAAATAGATCATATAGTGAACTTTAAAGTAGGTAAGAATTCGAGAAGTTCCTTAAATCAGACTTTCAATTCAAAACAATTTTTTAAAAAGATTCTACAAAAAATGTAACTCCACATAAAATAAAGAAGGAATATGATTGGTAAAAATATATAGAAAATGAAAACATACTTTATGAGGATTACATGGGAATAAATAATATTTTCATTTAGGTGAGTATAGAATAAGAGAAACTCGAAGGAAATTCGAGGTTCGGGTTGAAAATACTTAAAACATTGTAATGAATTGAATCATACGACCCAAAATTAATAATAATAAAACGATAAATTTAATATTATGAAAATTAATATATTAATGATATAAAACATCAATGGGAAGTATACATACACCATACACAAGTAGTATTAGTGAATGTAGAATATCTCACAAAAATAGAAGTGAGATAAAGAAACCCTTACCGTAAGTCCGAAGGTGATTTCCACATAATCTTGATGACCTGAATAATAAAATTTAGGTTCATTGATTAATAATTAAATAACATAATCTTCATTTAATTGATTTATTATAACCTTATTATGTTTATTTTTGGCCTTTTTGATGGGTAAAGAGGTTCAATTTCATTGTTCGGGTCTGTTTTTTTTTTCATGATCGGTATACTTATATACATGAGTGGAGAATCATGTAAAATGAGGATGGTTGTACAGAATTGATGTTATATTTTATTATTGAACATAAATAAGGTTAAATGGTTGTAAATTTCATTTTTTTTTCTTGGAGTTAATATGAATTAGTATATAAATTATTTAATGATAACTGATTGGGTTAATTAGCGGTTTTTGAACACAACGAACTCATTTTGCTTCATAAATCAAATTGATGTGTACAAAAACATAATAGAACCATATATCAGAACTAATACATATATTATAGTATTTTTTAACCATAATAATGGTTCAATTACCAGAATTGTAGATGGTAACAAAAATTGAAAACTCATCATCCTTGAATGTGGTAAATTAGCACATCTCGAATGGTGTTTTTTTATACTAGCATAAATGAAGGGTAAAGGAGAGATTATAATAAATTATTCCATAATAATAATAAAATTGAAATAAAATTTTGTTACTATAGTTTTCATAACAATTGTATTAGGAGATGTGAGGATATAAAAGAAAACAAAGGAACTCTAAAAGAATTTAAAAGAATTTAAAAGAGGAATTTACCTCTTGAATTAATCCTCCATGGGAGCCTCTTTAGGGGAGAGGATTTTGTCTTTTTTGAGAAGATGTTATTCTAGAAATGAGGTAGGAGTTTTGGAGGATAGTTTTTTAGAACTTATAAAAGTTACAAGTCTTGATAGGAGTGAAGAGAAGAGGTAATGAGGGGTCGAATTTATAGTTAGGGAGAGGATATATTTCACATTATTTTAATCATTAGTTTAATATTTTTTATTAAGACTATATATAGAATTGATTCATGTAACCCAAACTATAATAAGTGCATGTGTGTTTTAACCAAGTGTTCTTACATCATTCTTAAGTCACCCATGACTAAATAAACCATGTATTTATCATTTATCGTAAATTATTATATTTTACTATTCATAAAAAATTCATGTATTTTAGGAAAATATAAAATTTTAAACCTAACCATTTTTTGATGTGTAGAATCAAAAAATGGAATCCATTTTTTCAAAATACTTTTATAAATATTTGAAATTTAATTTTTATATAAAATCATTATATACTTTAAAAGTACAGATTTTATATTTAAAACTACTTTTATAATACTTTCAAAAAATAATTATGGGCTCATAAAATTATCCTAAAATCATAGGACATCCGAATATATATTTGGGAACCAATTTTTTTTAATATGAATTAATTTATTAATTTAAAATTTTAATAAAATATTTATCACACACAATAATACGAATACTTAATTAATAGTTTATAAAATATTCTACTTAATTTATAACGTGCCTAAATTTTATTTATACATTCATGGGTATGGTTACTATTCATAAGAGTCATATTAATATTTATAAGGGTAACATTACTATTCTTAATGGTATATTACTATTCATAAGGGTAGGTTACTATTCATAAGGGTAGGATATTATTCACCAAAAATTAAGTTTGTCCTATAAGACTCCAAAAATCACTCTAAATGCAACCATGTTTGTCAGATTTTGGAAATTAAAATCACAAAAGTAAAAAAACAATTATGTTTATTAGATTAGTTATAATAAAAAAAA
This sequence comes from Viscum album, assembly GCA_963277665.1. Taxonomy (NCBI): domain Eukaryota; kingdom Viridiplantae; phylum Streptophyta; class Magnoliopsida; order Santalales; family Viscaceae; genus Viscum; species Viscum album. Next base: position 502,040,667 of record OY728151.1, read on the forward strand.
TTTTTATAGAGACTTAGTGTTCCATGCATTCAAAATTAAATTTATTTTTAAATCCTTGGGATGTTACATTCTTCTATGCTTACAAAAATATCATCCTCGAAATTTTGAAATTGAATTTCAAAAGATAATGGTTGATACTTGAAAATTACCTTGTAGGAACCCGCCTCATAAATATGGTTAAAATATCCTATTAATAATATGGAAAGGCAAATGCATCAGTTATGATAAAACTAAACATTCTAATTAGATAATATGGTCATAGATTAATAATCAAATGATCATATTCTAATGAAAAGTGATAGATAACATACTCAAATGAAAGGTCATTACCAGCAAACCCTAAAATACAGTTATGAAAAAATGATAATTATAAGGCCTTAACATTAAACAATACATAATCATGAGTTAATTAAAGAATTCACATTGAGGATATTTCCAGGTTTAGAGTTTTAGTGAATTAGGCCATAACTACTACATAATAGACCCAGACATTATATGTGGGTAGTTACACTCATTATCTAGTTTTCCACCCAACGAAATCCTTTAAATAAAACATGATTTATTTTTCTTGATAAAAATATTATTGACTTATTTATTTCTCTTACCCATCATTATACCCTTTCAAAAACATTTCAAAAACATTGGATGAGAATAAAAATCTCAATAAGTAATAAAACCATTAGTCCACGAATATTTAAAAACCCCTGATTTTTTTTCGAAAAATCATTATTATCACCCATAAAACATAAACTATTTATCTTATATCATGTAATGATATGATTCCTACAGAACATTAATGAAATCATAAAAAATAAAGTTGACTTGTGGAATCTATATCATATTTACATTGTAGCTTTAACAGGTACATATGAAGTATCATTAATGGTTACATTTGGAGTACCCATCATAGTACATTCCCAAAATCTCTTAGGAGAAAACATAATTTTTACCTCTATCATGTTACCCAATGCATTTGAGAGCTATCACGGACTCACCCGCCCATTTTTTATCCTAGAACTACCCAAATACATAAAAAATTCCCAATAAAAATGACATAATCATAACACATAAAACAAGAATAAAAGAAAAATAATATTTCCACACTACAATCACAAGATATCATTTCCATATATTCGTATAATTAATTCATTTAAAACATTCAAAAAGAAGAGTTTTGGATCAAAGTGTCCCATACCACTTTGTAACTTTTGAAAGAAATTTACAATTTAAAACACTCACATCCTTATAAATAAATCTATAAAAACCATTTTCAAAACATTAACATTAATTATAATTATTTATAAGAATAAATATTTAGAACATTTAAAGTGATGTTTCAGTTTTTTAATACCTTACCTCTTGAGAAACACTTGAATAAAAATAATTAAATAATAAAATTAAACCATAATTCAAATAGCACGATAATTTATTATTTCATTATATAACATGTCAAAAGGGTTGTATATACACCTTATAGAATAATAAAGGTGCATAACATCAAGATATTCCTCGATGAAATGAGATTGAGACGAAGTCCCTTAAAAATATCATATAATTATAGTAAGGATAAATCATGGACACAATTATGTGTGAAAAATACAAATACACCCAATAAACTATTATAATAAGTGTAAAACAATCAGAGTTCATTCACTCATATTCTTGAGAAAAGAAAACTAATGACATGGATATTTAACTCCATGAATGAGGATTGAGTACTAATTTCCATTACCTTGAGTCTGACTTATCTTGTTCATTATTTCATATCCTGAATAATAAACATACATCAATTTAAACTTTATTAATAACCTTTTTCAAGTTTATCATTCATTTTATATCATTTATTACCATGTTATACCAATTAGTTAATTATTTGAGTTAATATCCATAATTTTGTCGATGTTCGGTACTTGAGTAAAAAATGAAATTATTTTGATGAAAATTGTCTATGTGGTCATAAGAAAATTATCTAAAAAATGGTAATCATGATTTAAATATCATATATATCCAATATATATGTATTTATAAGATTCCGTAACATTTTGAGATAACAAATGAAATGCACCGTTAATGAAGATGGTAGGTCGTACGTATGCATGAACGCTAATTTCATTTATTTTTCATATTAAATGAATGAATCTTAAATAATAATTCAGTATATTATTATTTCAATATATTATCTATGTTATATAAGTTAAATAAGTTCATTAACTCCGTCCTTTATACATTATATGTATTGCATGAGCGAGTCATATCATTCTGAGGTGGCGGTGGTCCACACTTCCTCAAATAAAATAATCATATTTACACATTATGGAAACCATAATGGTAAGTTTTAAATAAAAATTAATCAATAATAGAGTCAATATAAATATAATATATATCATATATAAATACATTTCTATCAAAATTTCCAGCATGATAGGTGGTATTAGAAAATTGAACAATCATCTTTTCATCAGGCAGTAGTTCGTCGTAAATAGAAAAAAAATATGTTCTATATCTATTAGATGGTGGTGTGTTTAAGATTTGGTAAAAAACATAGAATAAAAACATCCTAGTATATTTATAATACTATTTTTGTTATAAAATAATGGATTAAATATAGGTTAGGGTGTTGGATAAGTAAAATAAATGAAAGGATCTTAAGAGAAGTCGTTACCTCTAAATCGGGTAACTCTTTTTGATTTGAGCCAAAAAGCTTCATTGAGTTGCATTATGACCATTTTAAGTCTTATATAAGGAATTTATGGATGTTGGTATTATATTTAATCAAAATTTGGGGTAGAAAAGTGGATTTAGAGGTGTGATTAAGTGGGTAGAGGTGGTGGCCTTTTATAAGAGGGGGAGGGGAACTTTAGGAAAGTCTTGAAATATTATTTTATTATAAAATTATATTCGTATTATAAAAGATAAAAAGTGATATATTTAGAGGATAATATGAGTATGGGTAAAAATAATCTCATACAATATATTTTAGACAAGTTTAGTTTACAAATTTAACCTTATCTTTTGGCTTTAACCCTTAGTTAAATAAATTAACTCTTACCATGTATTCTTTTATTTTTAAAATATATGGTTAATATATTTACTATAAAATTCCAAGAGAACATAAATAGGATAATTAATGATATTTTTAAGACTATATAAGTAATTTGGATAAATTCTATATTTTTTATTACTATTATATCATGTAATAAAATAGTATTTCTTTTAAAAACTTATTTATGTCAATTTTGACACTATTTAGTAATTGATTTTTGTTAAGGTCATACAAACATTATTCAATCACAAAAACTACATTAAATCAGATATAAAAAGTCATAATAATACATAAAATTATTTTATCTCATCAAAATTTTCAAATTACATTTATTTGAATATTTATAATATCAATTATTTGAATCTTTCAATAATAATGTAATCACTACGTCATCATTATGTCATAAATAAATTTATTTATATAACATATAAAAATTATTAATAAAAAATCATGATTTATGAAATATTTTTATATTTATAATTACTATTTATAGTAAAAAATATTAGTAATATAACATTGTATTAAAAAAAATTTATGAAAGAGATACATGTTTATGTTATTTTTCTATTTACATTAAATTAATTATTATAACATGTTGTTATCACACTCAAGTGGCTCCATGGGGTTCTAAAATAGAACCAAGGATGATCATGGTTGAGAATATCTCATAAAATATGATTAGGACATGTTTTAGGGTAGTTTTATATTATTAAAATATTATTTTCTTACCCTAATTTACCTAATTTACCCTTTAACCATGGTAAATAAAAATACTTACTGAAATTACTATTCATAATGTCCCAAAATAATAGAAATGTATTTACATAATTATGACCTTCCGATTATAAATATAGTATCCATTTTTACAAATTCAAAATACATAAGTTTCAGTAATTAATTTAAAATTAATTTCGTTTTCAAAATGATAAAACGAGTTTTTAAAAATTAATAACCATAAAAACATTAATGTGATTTTATATCTGAATTCAAGGTAAAATTACTACTAATGAACAAAAATTGGATTAAATGATAAATAATTAATATAATTAAACTTTAAATATAATTAAATTTAGAATCTAACTATATAAAAAATTAGCTGAAAAGCAGTTTTGAATTAAAATCCAGTATTTTTAAATATTCAATAAAAATGAATTTTATCATAAAAATACCAAGATTAATCCAAAGTAAATTTTTATGTTCTGATTCTAAATAAAAATTTTATTTTGTAAAATATAACATATAAAAGTGAAAAAAACTATATTTAATAAGGGTTAACCATCAAAAGGAGATAAAACATCCTTTTACAAATATTAAAGTATTTTAGGATTAAAATTTGATTCATTCTAATTTTATGACTCTAAAATTTTTTAGATAAATGTAAATACATTTAACAAAAAAATTTAATCATATTCTTGCTAGTTATGTTCATTCTTTCAAATACAACGTCAAGGAATTAACTACCATTTAAAATAATAATATAATTGTATTATTTTTCAGTACAACTCTATGTTGTGTGCAACATAAGATTTCGGAGAAACCCATTGTTGTGTGTCGAGTACACTATATAACAATGATTTACCTTTAATGTAATATTAATATCTTATTAATAAATAATAATAGATATGAAAATTTATTATTCTATAATTAACTAGGATGTTACATCCTTCCCCCATTTGGAAATTGCATCCTCACAATTTTAAAATTGGGCTTAGTAACTTCATTGAAAACAACACATCATAAAAAGGGTTAATAATATACCACATTAAAAGAAAGAAAGGGTATTAAATAGGTCACTTGAGATAACAGTTACTAGGATTCCATGTTAGAAAACATGGGTATGGAATAAAAACTAACCATCTTGTTCTGATGGAGAGTGGTAGAAAACATGATCAGTAGACAGTTAACAATCAGAAAACCGCAAACTTTTTATAGTTTCAATGTTAATCGATTTTCTAGTAGAAAAATTATATGTATAATGTTTTTGTTTTAAATTACTTTTCATAAATTTGATAAATTTATTTATTATATTGACTAAGAACATAAGGAAGCATACTTACTTTTCAAGTATAGTTTCATACTTAATAAATTTATACCACAAACTTATCTTTTCTCCAAAAAAATGAGTAGCCTGGATGACTTCATCACACCTGAAGCACTAGAATCATATTATTTCGAATAAAATATTCCACAAAATATTAACTATATATTCATCCTATCTTGAAACCTTAATCAAACACAAAATGGTTAGTACAAGATCATATAATCATCCAAAAAGAATAATTGTTTATTAGAAGAATGACTACTTTTAATCTCCAAAATTCAACATTAATATCCATGTTCTATATAGACCAAATAAAAAACAAATATACTTAAAATTACTCAAAAATAATCCAAATTAATATATAAACCTAAAATTAAAAATAATTTTATCACATAGTCCTCCATAATAAATCTTAACATTTATCTCCAAATAACATTGACTACTCTTAAAGACTTATACCGAAAATAATTAACCTAGTCAAATATTCTATATGATAAGTTAATCATTTCCATAAATAATCAAAATTTCCATATTTCCATGGTAGAAACATAGATTCATCCAAAATAATATACAACCGTTACTCCTCAAATGAAATCCCATAGTATTCTATTTTCCTTAGGCATATAGTGTTCCCAGAAGAGCAAATGTCTTCGAAAATAACATTTATCACTTAATCATCAAATCATTTTCCTATACAAAGTATATCCATTTGATAAAAAATAATTTCACAAAACAAATTAATTATTAATCCATAAAATAATTTAACTAAATTGAATAATTCATACTAACCACAGACTTCATGTATCCCAGTGGTAAGTGATAAATCCCAATCGCGCTTTGGTTGTCGGTTTGATTCATGCAACCTTTTCTAATATGAAGGGTATTCACAAGGTCTATGGGTTTACCTTTTTCAAACACAATATAATTTTATAAATTTTCCAATAATGAATTAAAATCTTGGAAAATAACCATTACATATTTTGTCCTCAAAGTTTACCTCATACCTTTCATTTTTCATCCCAATAACTAATAAACCATAATTTCCTCAAAGGTGAATATCTAAAGAAATACCATTACTCACCTTAATATTTCAGATCATAATGAATCAAAAGGGATTTCTAAGACATTGAACTTATAATATAACTTAAAATTATATACCCATAGTGATATCCCTAAACCTAAGGAAAACTTGCAGGATGGGAGACAACCCATCGCGTCGGACAAAGATGTGGGAATCGAACACACAACTGAAGTTCGACTGGCCTTTATCACATACCAATAGCCTACAAGAAGTCCCTGGTTAGTAGAAACTAGTTTTATTTCATTAAGAGGCATGATAGATGAAGTATAAGTTCATTTTTGGAATCGTATATGATTAACCTCGCCATAGATGGAATTATGTATATTTGATAACTTTTTCTAACCTTTTGTTTGAAACAAATGGAATGACCCATCATTCTATCACATGATCTGTTAAAACTTCACGAATAAAAAATTCAACTTCATTTATTTAAGAGATGAAGTGTAAATTGTTCAAAGCACGAACAACAGTGATATTGTACCAAAATCAAGTAAGTATTTCTTCTAATTCAAAATTTTCAACTTTAGGGAAATGATATTAAAAACCAAAAATATTGTCCTAGTTCTCTTATATCTGATGAATCAGATGGTACCTTAGATCATCACAAATTTATGGCTTTGTGATTGATGGATTTTTCATAGCCATGTTCTCTACCACTCTTCATTAGAACTTGATGGTTAGATTTTTCTTCCATTTCCATATTTTAACCTACGTTCTCCTATATAGAAAACCAGTGATGAGTTACTTTGGGTAATATTTATGTTTCATACTTTAGTTTTTACAATTAAGTTTTAGTATTCCTTTTTACGATGTGGGTTTCTATGAATAGTAAACGTTTTATAACCCCGACGAATTTCGAGGGCGAAATTCATTTTAAGGGGGGTAGAATGTAACAACCCGATATTTTATAAGATATATTATTTTTAATCTCTTTTATATATTCTACTGTACGCTACACTAATATTATCTTGCTCTATACGCGACACCGTATTAGCTTTTAGTATATGCAACACTAATCTTGGATCGTGTTACACACAATTTCAAGTTTGTTTGATAGTAGTTATTCTATGAAACATTGAGTATATATATATATTCAATGTATTAATGAAAAATTGTTTGATTTTGTTATATGAAACCACAAAGGAGTCATGCACTAAACACAACCCTGACTTCTCTTGCATTACACGCAATCGCGACCTTCCTCGATAGCGTGTGTTGTATGCAATACCGGGTTTTACTAAACAACGATATATTGTTATAATATTATTATGAACTAGCCGTTATAAATATTATTAACTATATTTTGAATTTTAAAACATTATTATTTATCTTACACATTTTCTAGAACATGGTATAAGAACAAAATAAATTTTTCGGGTAAAATAAGTATTTTTAAAAAAATACAGTTTTGCCGCCTTTTGATGGCGCACCCACTTTAAATCTAGTTTTTTGACATGTTTATAAGTTTAATTTGACAAAATAAAATTCTCCTTTGGAATCAAGAAAAAAAATTTACTTTGGATAAATTTTTCATATTATTCTGGTAATTTTCAAATTTTGATGAATAGTAAAAACACGCTATATTTTAATTAAAAACAACTTTTTTCATCGCAATAATTTATATTGTTAAATTATAATATTGAATGGTTTTAAAGTATAAATAGAATATATTTTTAACATTTAACATAATGTATGTCATTAACATTAATTTTACATTGAATTCATAGGTAAAAAAATTTCAACCTTTTGCAATGTTATAACTTTTAAAACACATTTTCTTAACAACGGGATTAATTTTAAATTAATTTCTGAAACTTTTGTGTACTGAATTTTGAAAAATGGATTCCATATTTGGATTCCGTGGGTCCAAATTGTGTTAATAAGATACTTTTTATTTTTGGGCATTGTGAATAGTAACTACTGTAAATTTTATTTACCATAGTAAAAGGTAAATCAGGTAATTAAGGGTAAATATAATATTATAAAATCACGCTAACACTTGTCTTAATATAACTGGATCCTTATATTTTGTCCTAAGGCATATTTGAGTCTAAATGGAATCCATTGGAACCCACATGGAGGTGATTAAGACCTTTAGTTTATTTTATTTAAAGGAAAGTGAAATATGCCTCACTCAACTTTAATAATTAAAGTATTTTTAATAAAAATTTATACAGAATATAAATTCAGTTATAAATACTCATTTGAAAGATAAAATGTTTTTATTTATCATGGTAATTTATTTGTAATTTTTAAGAGTTATTTAATTACCTTATTATCTTATACATTAATGATGCATAAATTATTTATTTAGTGAAAAATCAATAATATAGTTTTTATTGAAATATTAATACATATCATAAGGTCCAAAAATCTGTACAAAACTTATTATTAGTGTATATATAAAATCTAATCATCCACTGGCCAATTTTTTGACCATTTTGATCCTTATTACGGCGATTATGACACTTATAACATTTTATTTTAAATGATTCCAAAGTTGTCGCTTTCATAATTTAGTAAAGATAACAATTTACATGTTGTTATTTTAAGATGATAAATTCGAGTAAAATTATTATTATAAAAGATTTTATATTTATCTTCATCAAAGGATTTTATTTTTAATTTTTATGAAACAAATAAGTATATTAAATAATTATACAAAAATGATGTACTAATTATTTTATTAAGAGATATACCAAATAAATGGTTTTAAAAATAATAAAATAAATATTATATGAACTGTTTAATGTGCTCCACTAATTTTATATAAACATTTGATAGGTTAGGAATCTATTAAATATTTTATTTCGAATATATCCTCTGTGTAGATTTTATTTAAATTCAAATAAATCAATAGTTTCAAAATTGACTCTATTGTTATTTTATAAAAATAACATATTATTAAATTGTTTAAAAATCACAAAAATATTTAAAAATTATAAATTTAAATTTATATAGTCTAAAATAGCATAAAGTATCCAATTATGGAAAATTAACAACACATAATTCATTATTTATAACCATTTAAAATTTAGAATTTTATTACCACAAAAAAAACTTAAATAGATTAAATAAGGATAAATCAAAGTGATAAGGATTAAAATAAGATCAAAACCTGTCTAAATTTGATTGGTTTATGATATCACAAACCCATCTCATCTAATATTTTAATTGATTCATTTTTGGAGGTTTTTATGTGGGGTTTAAATTTATATTAAACTAATATTTTTGAGGATTCCAAAGGTGCCCCTCTCCTCCCTTATAAAAGGGAACCTCCTCTATCTCCTCCGTACACCACTTTGAGCCTTAAATCTCGGCCAAACCCTGAAAATTTATCTTCTCCACTTCCATAGAAACATCCTAGAGGTTCTGGTCTTCTTAAAAGACCATCCTTAGTGCCCTAAGAGGAGGTTAAGAAGAGGCGCTTCAAAGAAGAGGTAATGTCTGTTACCGATTCTTTTAACTTTATTTCTTATTCTACTTCTTCTTCTTTAGTTGTTTCATTATGAATTAATAACATCAGTGTCACTCAAATACTGATATTTTATTATAAGTATAAAAAACCCTATTTCACCATCTATCCATCCTACGGAAAATGAAATCACCGCGCGTGCATACGTACGGAATACCGTCTCCACGCCGTGGTGTAAACTGTTTTCAACCACCACCATACTTGGATGGGTATAACGGTGTAAATAGATAACTATATATGATTATTGTAAAGTGATATTTGTTCTGAAATATTATACATACACTTCAATACAATTCCACGATCATGGGAATGATATCATCGCTCGTGCGTACGTACAGACTACCGTCTCCACGTCGCGATAAGATTCATTCTCTATATTAACCATTCATTAATGATTATGAAGTATATATAATAAGTAATTATTAAATATATGAAATAATAATTATAATTGATTTATTTATATATATATGTATTTCATCTACTTAATTCCATTCAATTCAATAAGGAAACGAAAACAGCGTTCATGCGTACGTACGGCCTACTGTCTCCATGAACGGTGTATTTCATTACATTTATCGATCTATCATATATATATATATGAATATTTTGAATATATATTACATATATATCATGTTTTACATTCTGGAATTATGTAAATCAGGTTATAAGTAATAATATAAATAACAACAAGTCCAAACATGTATGATAAATAAAACGATTTTACCCAAAACGCTACTTTAACATGGAATTTACAATAGAACGAGTACTTTAAAGTCATAAGTGAACCATATATTATATCATAACAATGAATAAGATTCTGTAATAAGTCAATGAAATTATTTAAATCATTATAAATGAGGTTCGGATACGTACTAAGCATATCAGACCTAAGGTAAGGGACAATTATTCCAATCTCATTCTTATCCGAGATTGTTTACTCGTAAGTATTTACTGGGGGTTATGTTTATTATCCATGTCCATATGCTCTCAAAATGTTTTCATAAAATGTTTACTATCCTTCCATGTGTTTTTAAGACATTTTTACCCTTTTCTTACTTTTACCACATCATATTGAAGGAATCTTTCTTTTGTTTACCATATGAGGTACTTTTTGAATTTTCCGACAAAAGTACGAGGAGAATGTTATTTTTAACTTATACGGCGTGAACGGATTTTTACGGTTTCATAAAACCTCATTTTAATGAATCTTACTATACAAGATTTCATGATTATTTTCAACAAAACCCTTTTATTTTAAAATTGCATGGCATTTAGTGAAAAGAAAATGATTTTGAAGAAGAAAGGATATTTTCCTCAAGAATTCATTTCAAGTGTTTTATCAAAACCATTTTCCATCTAAGATGACATTATTTCATATGTGTATGTTTCAAGTATAATGTCTCTATGATTTACATGGTTTTACTTCTCTTATGATGAAATTATATCCATTTGTTTTATATGGATTATGTTATGATGGAATGATGTTTATGAAACCCATTTTATTCTTTGGGTTATGATGAATGTTTTATGTTTATTTTGTGGCACAAGTTTAAATGATTTCATTATGAGATGGTTGGGACCTATATCTCCCTCCAATGCATTGGGTAATGATTTATATCTCATGAGATAGACATGGCTGGAATGGAAAGTTAAACCAGTTCAGTAATACAGGACTGGAACGAGGAGTGAACTCGATTCAGAAAGTGACTTTGTCCACTAAGATGGTCTTGGCAGCAATGCCTTGGCTACTATGGAAATCATAACATGTGATGAATGGTTTCCACAATTATATGTTTTATTCCCAAGATAATTAATCATGATTAATGTTTCTTCATGATCTATGCCTTACGTACTGCCATGTTTTATGTCATTGCTCAAGATTTTGATGTTTAGATTTTATGCTCATGTTTTTTACATTCAAATGTCTAAGGATAGTTTTATGTTCTCTACGCTTACCCTTACTGAGAATTTGACCTCACCCTTTATATGTTTTATTTTCCCTAGTATTTAAAGAAAGGTTTTAGGTAACAAAACAAAAGGGGAATATCATTAATGGATATGTTGAAGATCTTTCACCACGATTAGAAGATTATATTCCGAGTTTCTGAAGACACTAAACTATTACGATCCTTGTGTGTCTGTTTTTGTTATGTATTAAGTATTCCGCAAAATTAATGTAATTCTCATGTACGCCATGCTTTGGGTCTCTACAGTTGGTATCAGAGGAAAGGTTTAGTCAACCTTTGGAAACTGGGATGCGAGAACTTTAGTGAGATCCCTAGAGATATTTCTAAGGTATGTCTAGGGATGTCCCTAAGGTTAAGTATAAGTATAGGTTATAATCCTAGAATTATGGTAACGGTCTTAGAATTAAAACTAAGATGTTAGATATTTAAGGTACTCCCCCTTTATTATGTTTCTTTCCCTAGCATTATTTTTGCCTCTCACACTATTCTTTTTGGGTTTTAGAAAATGGATGGAAATAGGAGGATTCACGATAATGGAGGATATGATGGACAATGGAATGATATTATTCATGAGAAACCAAATGAAATAGGATTTGGAATTACAAACATCGTTATTATGCCTAATCAAGAATCTCATAATATGATCAATAATCTCAACTTTGGTAAGTTTCCTAACTCAGATAATAAGAGAAAGATGGAGTTTCATGATGATCATAGAGGAAAGAAAGTTCAATTTCCCTCATGTAAATCATGTGGGAAGAGGCATCGGGGAGATTGTTTCAAAGGAACTGGAAGATGCTTTGGGTGTGGAAAATATGGACACAAAGCCAGTAAGTGCAAAGGAAAAGGTTTAGTTAACACCATGGACAAGGATAATGGTATTGCTACGACATCAACAATGATTAGATGTTTTAAATGTGGAATGTATGGGCATTATGCAAACCAATGCCCTAAGGGAAAATCTCATGAAGAGAATCAGCATGGTTATATGAGTAGTATTTATGTGGATGATGATGAAGAGACTATAAATGAAATATGAGATGAATGAAATGATGAAGCTCAGTCAGTGGTTTAAGAAGTTAGTGGAATGATTGCATGTTTATAAAGAATAATGTATGGTACTATGGAATAAAGAATCATCTATGGATTGTTACACTATTGTTTTTCCTAAAGTATTTGAAAGTATATTTTGAATGGTACCGGTAACCATGGAAGGTTATTCAGATATATTTGTAAAGTAGATGATATTCTCATAATGAAGGGATAAGAAGATAATGAGATGTTTGATTGTATTCATGAGCTCATGACTGATATAAGGACTAAGTGATATTATGGTTTGATTATATAGATTTTTTGGGATTTTGGTATGTGGAAGGAGTTACCTTTTGACAGTATTCATGTTTTAACTAAGGTTCTATTGTAATTTATGTTTCAAGAGAATATATTACTAAGGTATTCATGTGTTTGGAATGCAACCAACAAGATATATCTTATGATATATGTGGGATAAATGCTTGTATTAACATTCTTGGTAGATAACCTTTCTAGTAATTGTTTTCTTTATACTATGATCTTGGACCGAAGTATTTTAGATAAGCCTAAAGATTGGAATGGATTATATTGGACATAAGTTAGTATTTTTTAAGGATAGAACTGTTTTCGATATTATTGATGGGATGTTATAGTAATGTGGTTTTAGAAAAAGGACAACTTGTAGGACGGGCGATAGCCCATCGCGTCGGACAAGGCTATGGGAATCGAACACACAACTAAAGTGCGAATGGCCTTTATCACATACCAGTGGCCTATAGGAAGTCCCTGGTTAGTAGAAACTAGTTTTATTTCATTAAGCGGCATGATAGATGAAGTATAAGTTCATTTTTGGAATCGTATACGATTAACCTCACCACAGATGGACTTATGTATATTTGATAACATTTGCTAACCTTTTGTTTGAAACAAATGTAATGACCCATAATTCTATCACATGATCTGTTAACACTTCATGAATAACAAATTCAACTTCATTTATTTAAGAGATGAAGTGGAAATTTTTCAAAGTACGAACAACAATGAGATTGTACCAAAATCAAGTAAGTATTTCTTCTAATTCAAAATATTCAACTTTAGGGAAATGATATTGAAAACCAAAAATGTTGTCCTAGTGCTCTTATATCTAATGAATCAGATGGTACCTTAGATCATCACAAATTTATGGCTTTGTGATTGATGGCTTTTTCATAGCCATGTTCTCTACCACTCTCCATCAGAACTTGATGGTCAGATTTTTCTTCCATATCCATATTTTAACCTATGTTCTCCTATATAGAAACTCAGTTATGAGTTACATTGGGTAATTGTTACGTTTCATAATTTAGTTTTTAAAATTAAGTTATAGTATTCCTTTTTACGATGTGGGTTTCTATGAATAGTAAATGATTTATAACCCTGACGAATTTCGAGGGCGAAATTCATTTTAAGGGGGGTAGAATGTAACAACCCGAGATTTTATAAGATATATTCTTTTTAATCTCTTTCATATCTTCTACTGTATGCTACACCAATATTATCTTGCGCTATACGCGACACCGTATTAGCTTGCAGTATATGCAACACTAATCTTGGATCGTGTTACACACAATTTCAAGTTTGTTTGATAGTAGTTATTCTACGCAACATTGAGTATATATATATGTTCAATGTATTAATGAAATATTGTTTTATTTTATTATATGTAACAACAAAGGAGTTTTGCACTAAACACAACCATGACTTGGCTTGCATTACACGCAATCGTGACCTTCCTCGATAGCGTGTGTTGTACGCAATACCGGGTTTTACTAAACAACGATATACTGTTATAATATTATTATGAACTAGCCGTTATAAATATTATTAACTATCTTTTGAATTTTATAACATTATTATTCATCTTACACATTTTCTATAACATGGTATAAGAACAAAATAAATTTTTCGGGTAAAATAAGTATTTTTCAAAAAATGCAGTTTTGCCGCCTTTTGATGGCGCACCTACTTTAAATATAGTTTTTGACATGTTTATAAGTTCAATTTGACAAAAATAAAATTCTTATTTGGAATCAAGAAATAAAAATTTACTTTGGATAAATTTTTCATATTATTCTCGTAACTTTCATATTTTGATGAATAGTAAAAACACGCTATATTTTAATTAAAAACAACTTTTTTCATCACAATACTTTATATGGTTAAAATATAATATTGAATGGTTTTAAAGTATAAATAGAATATATTTTTACCATTTAATATAATTTACATCATTAACATCAATTTTACATTGAATTCATAGGTAAAAACATGTCAATCTTTTGCAATGTTATAACTTTTAAAACACGTTTTTTTAACAACGGGATTAATTTTAAATTAATTTCTACAACTTTTGTGTATTGAATTTAGAAAAATGGATTCCATATTTGGAATTAGTGGGTCAAAATTGTGTTAATAAGCTACTTTTTATTTTTTGTCATTATGAATAGTAACTACGGTAAATTTTATTTACCATAGTAAAAGGTAAATAGGGTAATTAAGGGTAAATATAATATTATAAAATTACCCTAACACTTGTCTTAATATAATTGGATGCATATATTTTGTCCTAAGCCATATTTGGGTCTAAATAGAATCCATTGGAACCCACTTGGAGGTGATTAAGACCTTTAGTTCATTTTATTTAAAGGAAAGTGAAATATGTCTCATTGAACTTCAATAATTAAAGTATTTTTAATAAAAATTTATACAGAATATAAATTCAGTTACAAATACTAATTTGAAAGATAAATTTTTTTCTTTATAATGGTAATTTATTTGTAGTTTCTAAGAGTTATTTAATTACCTTATTATCTTATACATTAATGATGCAGAAATTATTTATTTAATGAAAAATCAATAATATAGTTTTTATTGAAATATAAATACATATTAAAAGGCCCAAAAATCTGAAAAAAACTTATTATTAGTGTATATATAACCTCTAATCATCCACTGGCCGAATTTCTGACCATTTGGATCCTTATTAAGGCGATTATGACACTTATAATATTTTATTTTAAATGATTCCAAAGTTTTCACTTTCATAATTTAGTAAAGATAACAATTTTCATGTTGTTATTTTAAGATGATAAATTCGAGTAAAATTATTATTATAAAATATTTGATATTTAACTTCATCAAAGGACTTTATTTTTAATTTTTATGCAATAAATAAGTATATTAAATAATTATACAAAACTGTTTTACTAATTAGTTTATTAAGAGATAAACCAAATAAATAGTGTTAAAAATATTAAAATACATATTATATGAACTGTTTAATGTGCTCCAAGAATTTTCTAGACAAATTTGACATTTTAGGAATCTATTAAATATCTTATTTCTAATATATCATCTATGTAGATTTTATTTAAATTCAAATAAATGAATAGTCTCAAAATTGACACTATTGTTATTTTATAAAAATAACATATTATTAAATTGTTTAAAAATCAAAAAAATATTCAAAAATTATAAATTGAAATTTATATAGTCTAAAATGGCATAAAGTATCCAATTATGGAAAATTAACAACACATAAGTGATTATTTATAACCATTTTAAATTTAGAATTTTATTACCACAAATAAACTTAAATAGATTAAATAAGGATAAATCAAAATGATAAGGATTAAAATAAGATAAAAAAATGTCTAAATTTGATTGGATTATGATATTATTACCCTATCTCATCTATGATTCGAATTGAGTCATTTTTGGAGGTTTTTATGTGGGGTTTGAATTTATATTAAACTAATATTTTTTGAGGATTCCAAAGGTGCCCCTCTCCTCCCTTATAAAAGGGCACCTCCTCCCTCTCCTCCTTAAACCACTTTGAGCCTTCAATATCGTCTAACCCCTGCCAATTTCTCTTCTCCACTTCCATATAAAAATCCTAGAGGTTCCGGTCTTCTTAAAAGACCATATTTAGTGCCCTAAGAGGAGGTTAAGAAGAGGCCCTTCAAAGAAGTGGGAATGTCTGTTACCGATTCTTTCAACTTTATTTATTCTTCTACTTATTCTTCTTTAGTTGTTTCATTATGAAGTAATAAAATCAGTGTCACTAATATAGTGATATGTTTTTATAAGTATGAAACAACCCTATTTCACCATCTATCCATCCTACGGAAAACGAAATCACTGCGCATGCATACGTACGGAATACTGTCTCCACACCGTGGTGTAATCTGTTTTCGACCACCACAATACTTAGATGGGTATAATTGTGTAAATAGATAACTATATATTATTATTTTCAAGTGATATTGATTCTGAAATATTATACATACACTTCAATACAATTCCACGATCATGGGAATGATATCATCGCTCGTGCGTACGTACGGACTACCGTCTCCACGACGTGATGAGATTCATTCTCTATATTAACCATTAATTAATAATTATAAAGTATATATAATAAGTAATCATGAAATATATGACATAATAATGATACTGGATTTATGTGTATATATATATGTATGTCATCTACTTAATTCCATTCAATTCAATAAGGAAACAAAAATAGTGTTCATGCATACGTACGGCCTACCGTCTCCATGAATGGTGTTTTTCATTCCATTTATCGATCTATCATATATATATATATATTCTGAATATATATTACATATAAATAATTTTTTACATTCTGGAATTAATTAAATCATGTTATAATTAATAATATAAAGAACAACAAGTCCAAACATGTACGATAAATAAAATGATTTTACCCAAAACGCTAATTTAACATTGAACTTACAAAAGAACGGGTACTTTAAAGTCATAATTGAACCATATATGATATCATAACAATAAATATGATTCTGTAATAAGTCAATTACATTATTTAAATCATTATACAGGAGTTTCGGATATGTACGAAGCATATCGGACCTAAGGTAAGGGATAATTATTCCAATCTCATTCTTATCCGAGATTGTTTACTCGTAAGTATTTACTGGGGGTTATGTTTATTATCCATGTCCATATGCTCTCAAAATTTTTTCATAAAATGTTTACTTTCCTTCCATGTATGTTTCAGACATTTTTACCCTTTTCTTAATTTTACCACATCGTATGGAAGGAATCTTTCTTTTGTTTACCATATGAGGTACTTTTTGACTTTTCCGACAAAAGTATGAGGAGAATGTTATTTTTAACTTATACGGAGTGAACGGATTTTTACGGTTTCATAACGCCTCATTTTCATGAAGCTTCCTATACAAGATTGCATGATTATTTTTAACAAAACCCCATTCTTTTAAAATTGCATGGCATTTTGTGAAAAGAAAATTATTTTGAAGAAGAAAGGATATTTTCCTCAAAAATTCATTTCAAGTGTTTTATCAAAACCATTTTCCATCTAAGATGACATTATTTCATATGTGTATGTTTCAAGTATAATTTCTCTATTATTTACATGGTTTTACTTCTCTTATGATAAAATTATATCCATTTGTTTTATATGCATTATGTTATGAGGGGATGATTTTTATGAAACCTATTTTATTCTTTGGGTTATGATGAATGTTTTACGTTTATTTTGTGGCACAAGTAAGAATGATTTCATTATGAGATGGGTGGGACCTATATCTCCCTCCAATGCATTGGGTAAAGGTTTATATCTCATGAGATAGACATGGATGGAATGGAAAGTTAAACTGGTTCAGTAATACAGGACTGGAATGAAGAGTGAACTCGATTCAGAAAGGGACTTTGTCCACTAAGATGGTCTTGGCAGCAATGCCTTGGCTACTATGGAAATTATAACATGTGCTGAATGGTTTCCAAAATTACATGTTTTATTCCCATGCTAATTTATCATGATTAATGTTTCTTCATGATCTATGCCTTACGTACTTCCATGTTTTATGTCATTACTCAAGATTTAAACGTTTAGATTTTATGCTCATGTTTTTTACATTCAAATGTCTAAGGATTGTTTTATGTTCTCTATGCTTAGCCTTACTGAGAATTTGAGCTCACCCTTTATATGTTTTCTTTTCTCAAGGATTTAAATAAAGGTTTTAGGTAAGAAAACAATAGGGGAAGATAATTAATGGATATGTTGAAGATATTTCACCATAATTAGAATATTATATTCCAGGTTTCCAAAGACACTAAACTATTACGATCCTTGTGTGTATGTTTTTTTGTATTAACTATTCCGCAAAAGTAATGTAATGTCCATATACATCAAGTTTTGGGTCTCTACAATAACCTTCATGGTTACATTGGGAATACCCATTACAATATATTTCCTAAATCTCTTATAAGAAACCTTAATGTTTACCTCTGTCTCATTACCCAATGCATTGTATAGCTATCATGGTCTCACGCACCCTATGTTTATCCCAAAACCACCTGTATACATAAAAAATACCCAAGAACCATAACATAATCAAAACATATAAAACAAGTATAAAGGAAAAATAAAATTTCCACATTGTAATCACAAGATATCATTTAATGATATTGATATATTCAATTCATTTAAAACATTCAAAAAGATGAGTTTGGAATAAAAGTGTCCCATACTACTTTGTAACATTTGAAAGGAATTTACACTTTAAAACACTCATGTCCATATAAATAAATCCTAAAACCAATTTTGAAAACATAGACATTAATGAGAATTATTTTGAAGAATAAATCTATAAAAAAGTTTAAACGATGTTTCAGTTAAAGAATCCCTTACCACTTGAGAAACACTTGAATAAAAATCATTAAATAATAACATTAAACCAAAATTTAAATATCATGATACTATATTAATTAATTATATAACATTTCAAATTTCTTTTATACACACCTTATAGAATAATAATGTTTCATAACATCAAGATATGCCTCAATGAAAGGATATTGAGATGAATTCCTTTACAAATATTGTATCATTAGATTAAAGATAAATCAATAATATAATTATGTGTGATAAATAAAAATACACACAATATAATTTTATATTAAGTGTTATAAATAAAAGGTAATTTACACAAATTCTTGTAAAAACAAAACCAATGACTTGAATATTTAACTCAATGAATGAAGATGAGTTATGATTTCTCTTACATTCAGTTTGAATTTTCTTGTTCATTTTTTAATTTCATGAATAATAAACTTAAGTTAATTTCTACTTCCTTAAGATCCCTTTACAAGGTTATATTTCATTTTATATCAATTATTACCTATAACTACCCTTCTCTTTATTACTCACTTAAATATTATTTATTACATAAACATGCACTTAAGAAAACTCTGAGGATCAAGAGGTCTAGTGTCTTGGGATATTAGGAACATTACATCACTATTTAAAACATAAAATATAACAAATTTGTTTAAAACTTCTTTTACATGACCACAACATTCCTTCGTACGTAGCATTTCATGGGATAACCTCAGGACATACATAAGAAAAGGGTGATCTATAAAGCCAATTAAGGGAGTAAACAAGGCATAACCTGAAGAATACAATAAATGTTAGGAAATAGGAATATAAATGGATCATAAGAGAAACATGAACATAAATTCTTGATATAGCATGATTATGATAACATGGAATTGTGGCTGCAACATATAACATGATATTAACATGAGACAAGGCTCATTGCACAAAAAGCATAAGTAAAACCTCATTGTACTTGAATTAGAATGATTAAATCCTCATTGCACATGAATTATCATGATCAAACACTCATTTCACTTGATGTATCATGATACCATTATTTTCCCAATGCATTAAAGCGCTATCAGGGCCCACCCTTTAAAAATATTTCATTTCATGTATAACTATGCCACATAGATCATACAATATGGATTGATTAAACATCATAATTTTTTCCATGAATAAGAGATGTTTAATAAATAAATTTAATCCCTCAATAAAAAAGTAAATGAGAATAAATTTTAATACCCTTTATATAGAAATGGGTATGGTATTCACTTACATGATGATTTTGGAATGGAAATATTGGTGTAACTTTGGCAGCATAACAATGTCAAATAGAAATTGTAAAATGGGTTGATGAGATATAAAGTGTAATCTCACCATTTACACATGAAATTTTAAATATGGGGGTCATTTAACATAATATCCCAACATATTTAATGTAATTTAGATGCATAATATAAAATAATTTCTTGAATGAAAATGAGGAGGGAGAAATCCCTTACAGAATTTTGACATGGAAGCAGGTGTACATGGGAGGCATTAATGAGAGATAAATGGGTATCTCATCCTTAAATATTAGTAGGTAAGTATGGGGGTGGTTAAAAATAACACCCCATCATTTTTAATGGAAAATAAAAGGGTATAACAACATAATGAAATTTGGACAAAAATGATAAAGGAAGAAATCCATTACTTGGAAGTGTGATCCCAAAGGCTTGGTAGAGGCTTGAGAGATGATTCTAGGGAGCTTGGGGTTCCTTGGGATGATTATAGAGAGGGGGGAAGAGGTTGGTCGAGCTACAAATGTTTTTTGTGAATATTAATGGTATATTGAGTGGGTTTATATAGGAAAGGAGAGGGAATTATTTATTATTTAGGTTTCAGACACAACGAACTAAACTAATCAAAACCACAAACCAACCCATGGTTTTTGACCATGGTTTTTGCCAACATTGAGTGGAAAACATTATTTTACAATCTTAATTTCCTAACATATTAAAATATTATTCTTTATTATGTGGAGGTGAGTCACACTCTCAAGGAAATCCTTTTAAAAAGTTAAAATATTTTATAAGTCTTGGAGGGTCCACTAAGGCACCCTAAAATTAATCAAAAAAATATATAATAAAATTATTTTTGTAACACTCTGACCCCAGTTACCAAGAGTCAGTGCATTATTACATAACATTTCCATGATATAAGGAATCATGTTCCGAAAGACTGATCAGTTTAGTATCATTGGAAGTACTAGATACATTCATAAGTTTTACATTACATCATGAAATAAAAACATCAACAACATTTTGTCCCCTTTTTGAACACACTTATATTCTTATCCTATCCATGAAGGTCAATCATAAAATACCTCTTCAAATCTTGGGAAAAATAATACATAGAAATGGGTGATCTCAAATGATCAGTAAGGATAACAATATAGCATAAACATTCATAAATAAGCATAAATATTTAAGGCAATGTATAAGACTAAAACAAAAGCCTTTTAAACTTAAACTTCAGCATAATATGGAAAATATAAAATCAAATAATTCCATTTACTTATTCACATGGATATTCTACTAGTCGAATAATCACATTCAATATCAATATCCACTTTCATAATGATGAATTTCATGATTCCAAACTTCATAACCACATAGTCAAGGCCTTGTGCCAAGACTACAAATAAGATTTTATCAAATCCTTATTCCAAGACACTAGTTTGTCTCATGAGACCTACCGATTCATCGAGGAGATATAGTGATTTCCACCAATCACTCACTATGTCCAATGCATTTCTCATATGAAAAGGTTTAAACATAACATAATCATTTTTACACATCCACAGTCAAACATATCACAAAACCTTCAATACAATATGGAAGTTTTGTATCATAATAAATCAACTATAAACAAGCATAAAATCCGTCAAAGGATGTTGACATAGATGAAATCAAAACTTTTTTTAGAGAAATATATCTTTCTATTTTGAAACCATTTAAAACGTATTTCATATAAAAGAAACATTTATTTTAAAAATATTCTTATAAGATTGTAGGGGAAGCTGCAAAGGTGTCATAACGGTGCACAATAACCATATCTGCTGTATAATTTAAAGAAAAGACATTCTTACCTTAATTTTCTCGAAAAGGTTATAAAGTAACTTGTTTGGAAAATGACGGAAAGATTCCTTTAAAAACATATAAGGTGAAATAATGGTATAAATGACTTTAAACCACAGTCTTTTAAATGGTAAAAATGATTTGAATTACATTCTTAATAGAACATAGATATGGATGATAAAGAGGTCCTTGTAGATACTCACGTATTAACAACCTCAGATATGTAAAGAGATTGAAGAATTAACCCTTACCTTGTACTTTTCCATAGTCGATGGTATGTTAAAATCCTATATAATAGTTAAAAAATTGTTATTAAATTATAAAATAAGTATATACATAAATATGATATCATTTATAATCCTCTAATATTATATTATTAATAATATTTCAGTGTATCATCATTTCGAGTGTTAACTGATTCGTTTTCCTTTATTTGATTTGTTACGTAAGACATGTTTGTTATGGATTGGATGTAATTTATTCATAAGAAGAATGACATTATGTTCAAAAAAATTATTTTTAATCATAAAATAAAAATTATTCATGAATGATTACGATGTGGAATGAATCTAATTGCATTCGTGGAGACGGTAATCCGTATGTACGTAAGAGTGACAATGTCATTATATTGATGGAGAAATATTATGTAATTGGATAATATATCATATATAAAGAATCATTAACAAATTATATTTATTATTTACATCAGTTATACTCATTATTATACACATCCAAATAATAAATAGTTTGAATAACAAACTACACCACTACGCGGAGACGGTAAGCCATACATACACACATATGGTGAATTTGTCATTCATATGATGGGTAGAATAAGGAATATGGTTATACCATTTTTATAATAACATCACATTATATAGAGTACACTAGAGTTATTATTTTATAATGTAAAAAATAAATAAATAGGAAGTGGAAGAAGAAAAGAACTTGAAAGAGGGTGGTGAAATATTTACCACTTCTTCGAGTTCTTCCTTTGATTTGATCAAAAGGGATCTTTAGGTTGGCTTTATGACCAAAGGGAGACCTCTAGGATAAAAGGAGGAAGGTTGGGAGGATATTTGGGCCAGGTTCTTCTGAGCCAAAAGGATTTTGTGGTGTGAAATTAAGAGAAGGCTAAGTACCCTTTTATGAGAGAGGTGAGAGCCACTTTAGGAAAATCTTGAAATATTATTTTATAATATAATCCTTTTCAAGTTATAATGGACCCAAAATGAATTATTTAGAGTCTAAGGTGGGTATGGGTCTAACAAATCTCAACCAATGGGTTTTAGACAGATTTAGGGCACTATATTAACATTATAATTTAGATTTAACTCTTAGTTAAATAGTTTGACATTTACCATGTATCTCGGTATATTTATATTATATGGTCAATAAACTTACTATAACATGCCAAGAGAACCACATTTGGTTCATTATTAATATATATAACCTTATCTATGTCCTTTTTATGATCCTTATATTTTTAAGAATATTATATCAATTAATAATATAGTATTTGTTTTAAAAAACTCAATTATGTCAATTTTGACAATATTTAGTATTTGGTTTTTGTGAAAATCATAACAGCATTATGACTTAGAAAAGAATTATTTATTCAACCCTAACATGTCTTATTAGCCTATAAAATTATTTTAATTTATCAAAAGTCTCAAATTACATTTATTTGGATATTTATAAAATCAATTATTTTAATCTTTCATTAATAAGGTAAATACTCTATCATCATTGTGTGATAAATAAATTTAATTATTTAATCTATAAAAATTATAAATAAAATACGATTATGTAGGAAATATTTTTCTATTTCTAATTAATATTTATAGTCAAATTTATCTTATGTATAAACACATATTAAAAATGGTTTAGTTATTAAACATTGAATTTAACTCTTTCAACTCTTCTCTAAATAAAATAATAATAAATGTCCTGATATAATTCAAGTGGACCAAAGGGGACAATATTTTATTCCTAAGGTTTTTTTGGTCGAATTAAACTTATAAAATAGAATTATGACATGTTTTAGCATAATTATAATATCATTTTTACCCTTAATTACCCTATTTTTTCATTACCGTGCTAAATAAAAGTATAAAAGTTACTATTCTTGAAAAATTATTTTCATCTTATTGAACAAAATTTTACATACTAATATTAACTGTGTCTCTCAGATTTTTTAAATTCAACTCATAGAAGCGGTAAAATTATGTTTTATGCAAATTTGCAAATTCTCCTAGGAGGTGGGTAAAAGACGGTAAAAAGTTCAATAAAATTTTATATGTCTAAAATTATTATAATTTGACTCCAATGAATTAAATTTAACTTATATAGTTATTATGTATTTATTTTAACCTAAAATAAATTTAAATAAAAAAGTAATTATTTAAATAAAAATTCGGTTTTAAACAATAACTCTGTGTTTTTCACTATTCATCAAAAATTGAATGTTTTCAGAAAAATAACAAAAAATCACCCAAAGCTAATTTCGATATTCTGAATCCAAAAATGAAGTCCATTTTGAAAGATAAAATATATAAAATATCAAAAATTGGGTATTACTATTCATAACGTCTAATTTGATTGGTCACGGTGGAATCTCGAAGTTGCGTACAACACTAGTTATTGTATTATTCAAAGGGAAATGTATCATGGAAGCTTGGGGTGTTACATTCAATGCTTTTTAAAATAATTTCATCCATGAAATTTCTAGAATATTACTACATAAAAATATTCTTGTGGTTCTTCATTATAAGTTACTTGGATCACACATTGCCTCTTCCATCTTATGGTTTCTCCAAAGAACTTTTACCAAAAGAGTCATCCAGTTTATCAACACTTGTTCTCTTGTATCAAGAATCTTGATAGGAAATTCACAATAAGATAAATCAGTTTCCAGTTCAATTTCCTCATAGGTGAGTACATGCGTCGTGTCAGGCATGTATTTTCTCAATATTGATACGTGGAACACATCGTGAAATTTGGAGAGATTTGGAGGCATTACCAAACGGTAATCTACAACCCCAATTAGTTCTATAATTTCAAAAGTTCCAATGTACCTGGGACTTAATTTACCCTTCTTACTGAATCGTATAACTCCCTTCCATGGAGATACTATCAAGAAAACATGATCTCCTACCTGAAATTGAAAATCCTTCCTTCGATTATCAACACAGATCATCTGACTTCTTTAAACTACTTTGATGTGGGTTTGTATAACCTTTACCTTTTCTATCGCTTCCTTAACAAGTTCTGCGCCTACGATTTTTATTTCACCAACGTCATCCCAACAAGTTGGTGTGCGAAATATCTTTCCATATAACACTTCATATGGTGCCATCTGAATACTTGACTGGAAGCTATTGTTATAGGAAAACTCCACCAGAGTTAAATATAGATCCTACATACCTTTAAAGTCAAGTGAGAAAGATCTCAACATGTCTTCTAAGGTTTGAATAGTATGTTTTGATTGTCCATTGGTTTGAGGGTGGTAGGAAATGCTCAAACAAAGTACAGTATC
Organism: Viscum album; assembly: GCA_963277665.1. Classification (NCBI taxonomy): domain Eukaryota; kingdom Viridiplantae; phylum Streptophyta; class Magnoliopsida; order Santalales; family Viscaceae; genus Viscum; species Viscum album. The sequence continues at coordinate 502,066,672 of OY728151.1, forward strand.
CAGGGCCTTCTGAAGACTTTTCCAGAATCTTTATATAAAACGGGGATCACGATCAGAAACAATCGATAGGGGTACACTATGGAGTCTAAAAACATCATTAATATATAGTCTTGCTAGACATTCAGGTGGTAAATCTTCTCTTATAGCAAGAAAATCTGCTGACTTGTTAAGACGATCAACAATGACCCATATTTCATCATTCCTTCTAGGAGTCTTTGGTAGTCCCATGAGAAAATCCATCGTAATATCATCCCATTTCTAATCAGGCATGGGAAGATGTTTCGTAACCCCTCTAGGCTAATGCCTTCTAGCTTCCACTTGTTCAGAAACCATACATCTTGACACAAAATCAGCAATCTCCCTCTTCATGTTGTCCCACCAAAAATGTTCCTTCAAATATCTATACATCTTGGTGTTCCGAGGGTGTATAAAGAAATTGGATCTATGAGCATCATCCAACAATTCCCTTTTTAGATCAGGTATGTTAAGAACACAAATCCTCTTCCCAAATTTCAAAATCCCATCTTCATGTATGAATTCACTCAATCTCCCATCATTTATAGCATTAATCTTCTTTTGAAACTCCTCATCATTAGTCGGAGAACTTTTTATCCTTTATAGTAAAGATGGCTTGGGAAATATTTGAAAAAGTATTGATGTTTCACCTTCCATGGTTATTCCCATGTCCATCTTTACTAGATCCATGAAAATAGGATCTCTTTCAACTCTCATATTGTTCAATACTCCACGATCCTTTCTACTCAAAGCATATGCCACCTTATTTTCCTTCCTCGGGAGGTAGTACATAGTGAAATAATAATCCTCGAGTAGTTCAATCAATCTTATTTTCCTCATGTTGAGTTCTTTTTGTGGGAAAATATACTTAAAACTCTTGTGATCAGTATAAATATCACATTTTTCACCATAGAGATAGTGTCTCCATATCATCAAAGCAATGATTACAGCTACTAACTCAATATTATGAGTGGGATAGTTTTTCTCATGAATTTTTAGTTTTCATGATGCATAGGAAATAACTCTATCATTCTGCATGAGGAAACAACCAAGTCCTTTCTTTGGAGCATCATTATAAAAAGAAAACCCATCATTCCCTGATGGTAGAGTCAATATAGGAGGATTAACTAATCTTTTCTTTAGTTCTTCGAACAATTCTTCACCCTTTTGTCCAAACAAATTTAACCCCTTTACGTGTGATCTTTGTTAATGGGTTTTCCAATCGAGAAATATTCTGAACAAAACACCGATTATAACCTGCTAATCCAATAAAACTACATACCTCAATTATACTCATCAGTGCTGGACATTCATGAATTCCCTTGGGCTTTGAAGGATCAACAGAGATTCCATCTATAGAGAAAATATGTCCAAGAAAAGAAATCTCCTGAATCCAGAATTAACACTTGCTAAACTTCCCATATAATTCATTTCTTCTAAGAGTCATTAGAATAATCCAGAAGTGGTTTTCATGATCTTTATATATTTTTGAGTATACCAAAATATCATCAATAAATACAACTAAAAATTCATCAATATATTCCTTGAAAAATCTATTTATTAGATCCACGAAGATAGAGGGTCCATTCGTCACTCCCAAAGGCATTACTGTAAACTCATAATGCTCATACCTGGTTCGAAATGTTGTTTTCGAAATGTCTTCCTTCCTCACACACAACTGATGATATCCAGATCAAAGGTCAATCTTTGAAAGATATTGAGCTCCATGAATTTGGTCGAATAAATCATCAATGTGAGGTTGGGGATACTTGTTCTTTATTGTTATATCATTGATCTCCAGGTATTCAATGAACAACCTCATAGATTTGTCTCTCTTCTTAACAAAAAGGATAGGGTCTCCTCATGGAGAAACACTAGGGAGAATAAATCCATTTTTACTAAATTCCTATAGTTTTTTCTTTAGTTCTACAAATTCCACAGTGTCCATTCTATAAGGGGTCTTCGATATGGGCCTTGAACCCAGAATTAAATCAATGAAAAACTCAATTTCTCGTTATGGAGGATGTCCAGGTAAATCCTCTGAAAACACATCAACATATTCTTGCATAATAGGAACGTCCTCTATTCGAGAATTATTTTTCTCACCCATAATTATTTCATTCTATTATTCCTAAATAATTTAATTTAGTAGAGATACTGGGAGTGGATCTAGATAAGAATTTGGTGGTGACGTTTCTTCTCTAAAGATAAGGTACTCATTATCTTCATAGAGAATTGTAACCTCCTTCTAACAATAAATTTTCACATCATGATCCAAAAGAAAATACATTCTGAGGATTATGTCAAATTAAATCATGGGTATGATGATGAGATAAGTAGATAAAGAACATTTATATTCCCTAATGGGAAATGATTCAAAAAAACATTCTGCAATTATACTTCCCTTAGGTGTTTTGACTGACAACTCCCTTGTGCAGTTAAATTGAAAATATCTATTTTTCATACAAAACAAGGAAGATATGAAACAATGTGATGATCCAGAATCAAATAAAGCATTGGATAAACTTAAAGAAACCATTACATTACTTTCCACCACGTCTTTTAGAGATTCAACCTCAGCAGTAGTGATCGCATAAGCTTGTCCTTTCTCCCTTGGTCTTTTTTGAGGTAAGTTCCCTGGGCGATTAGGAAATTCATTTTCATAATGCCCATTTTCTTTAAAATTGTATAATTCAACACTGACATCCTCTTTCTTCCCCTTATAATCATGAGCATAGTGTCCTTTTTCACCACACTTGTAATAGACTCCCATTCCCTTCAGGAAAGTACCGGGGTGTTTCTTTCCACATTCACCACATGATGGATATTCAACTTTTCCCTTCTTCCCTTAATTTCCATTTCCAGAGTGATCAGCAGGTCTCTTCGTCTCTTACTTTTCTTTGAAGTCATAAGACATGGAGAATTCTGTTTCTATCTTGATAGGGCATGAGACAATATCTTCATACGATAAGAAGAATTGTGAGACTAATTCTCAATGGAGAAATGGTTTTAACCCATCAATGAATCGATCAATCTTACTCCTTGGGTTACGTATATAATTTGTTACATGTCTTTCTATCCTTGTAAAGTTAGTCTCATACTTTGCGACATTATCATCCTCCTTTATCCTCATACTGAGAAATTGTCTTTCCATATCCACTCGATGGTCACGAGGAAAGTATTTTTCTAAGAAAATTTTTTTAAACTCCCTCCATTCTATGTTCGATACTTCTTCATCTTCCTTTGTGTTTTTTATTAATGACCACCATTGATCTGCATCTCATGTGAGGAAATAAACTGCCATGAAAACTTTTTCCCTTTCGTTACTACCCAAAGCATGAAATATTTTCTCTAAGGAATTTATCCATTACTCAGCTACTAATGGATTTGTACTCCTATTGAATTTTGGTTTTCTTTTCCTCATGAATCAGTCTAACATTAATCCTCTACATTATGAATTAGGGTGATCTATACGGGTAAGGTTATTATTAATAACCTGAGTGAGTTGTCCTATTATGGTGATAAGATGATCAGCACTAGTTGCTTCACTAGCTCCACTATAATAATTATTAGTAGGATGGAAATCCCTACATGGATTGTGTGCATTGATACAGTTTCCATTCCTTCCACTAGGTATAATTTCAAAACAATGTCACACCGTAGATTAGTTTATGAACTACAATACATAATTCCAAACCTGTAAAACACTTAACATAAATTGAACAGTTCATGGATATAATCCATAATCTTAAAAATGTTTTCATTGAGGAAGTATATAATCATAAACCATTCATAATGGTTTGTAATGAAAATGAGAATTATCCTAAGCATATCCCTCAGGATTGTCGTAACCAAGAGTGAAACAAGGCCCATTGTTGTGCACCGGTTTCTATTCGAGTCAATCTCAAAGCAGTGTTTTCGGGTTTTACCCCTAGGTACATCTATGTCGTAAATTCCTCTACCTGCTCATATCTAGACAGGGATGTATTTCTTGGAAAAATAAAAAAATCGCTATAGTACCAAAATTCTAGGAAGTTCTTCTATACTAATCCTCAAAGTTTATCTTAGGGCAGTGTTCTCTAATCAGAGTTTTTCTAAATCTAGCTTCCAAGGTTTTTACTAAACATCCTCTGATACCAACTATAACACCCTGACCCCAGTTATCCAGGTTCGGTGCATTATTACATAACATTGGATTGATATAAGGAATCATGACCTGAAAGACCGATCAGTTTAGTTGCTTTGGAAGTACTAGATACATTAATATGTTTTACAATACATCATGAAATAAAAACATCAACAACATTTTGTATCCTTTTTTAACACACTAATATCATTATCCTATCCATGTCGGTCAACCATAAAATACTTCTCTATATCCTAGGAAAAATAAAACATAGAATGTGGTGAGCTCAGATGCTGAGTAAGGATAACAATATAGCGGAAACTTTCATAAATAATCATTAATATTTAAGGAAATGTATAAGACTAAAACAAAATCCTTTTAAACATAAAATTAAACATAATATGGCAAATATAAAATCAAATAATGCTTTTTACTTATTCACATAGATATTCTACTATTCGAATAATGACATGAAATATCAATAGCCACTTTCATAATGATGGAATGCATAATGCCAGACTTCATAACCACATAGTCAAGGCCTTGTGGAAAGAAAACAAATAATATTTTATCAAGCCCTTATGCCAAGACACTAGTTTTTTTCATTATACCTACCGATTCATAGAAGAGCTATAGCGGGCTCCGCCTATCACATACTTAGTCCAATGCATTCCTCATATGAAAAGGTTTAAACGTAACATAAACATTCGTATTAAAACTCACATAAAAAATGTCAATAATTTATCCATTACCATGAATGGTGTAAAAATAACACATCCACAGTCAAACATATCACAAAACCTTCAATACAATATGGATTTTTTGTATCATAATAAATCAAACACAAATAATCATAAAATCCATCAAAGTATGTTGACATAGATAAAATCAAAACTTTTTTTGGAGAAATATCTCTTTCTATTTTCAAACCATAAAAAAGTAATGTATTTATAAAAGAAAACATTTATTTTGAAAATATTTTAATAAGCTTGTAAGGTAATATTTAAAGGTGTAATAATGACGGAGAATAAATGTACCCACCGTATAAGTTAAAAAAATACATCCATAGCTTAATTTTGTCGAAAGGGTCATAAAGTACCTTGTTGGAAAATGACGGAAAGATTCATTTCAAAACATATAAGGTAAAATAAGGGTATAAATGAATTTAAACCATATTCTAGTAAATGGTAAAAAAAAATTTAATTACATCTTTAAGTGAACATGGATGTGGATGATAAAGAGGTCCCAGTAGATACTTACATATTAACAACCTCGGATAAGTAAAGAGATTATAGAATAAACCTTTACTTTGTACTTTTCCTTAGTCGATGTTATGTTAAACTTATGTATAATAGTTAAAACATTTTTATTAAATTATAAAAGAACTATATAGATAAATATGATATCATATATAATCCTCTAATATTGCTTTGTTAATAATATTTTGTGTACTGTCATCATTTTGGGTATTAACTGATTCATTTTCCTTTATATGCTTGGTTACATAATCCATGTTTTTTATGGATAGGATGTATTTGATTCATAAAAATAATGATATTAGGTTCATAATAATAATTTTTAATCATAAAATGAAAATTATTCTTGAATGAGTACGATGGGGAATGAATCTCATCGCGTTCGTGGAGACGATAATTCGTATATACGCACAAGCGACAATATCATTATATTGATGGTGAAATATTATGTAATTGGATGGTATATCATATATAAATAATAACTAACATGTTATATTTATTATTTACCTCGGTTATACTCATTATTATATCCAACTAAATAATGAAGTGTTTGAATAACAAACTACACCACGACGTGGAGACGGTAAACCATACGTACGCACGTATGGTGACTTTGTCATTCATATGATGGATAGAATAATGAATATGGTTGTAAAATTTTTATAAAAACATCACAATATATAGAATATACTGGAGTTATTATTTTATAATGGAAACAACAAAGAAAGAGGAAGTGGAAGAAGAAAAGAACTTGAAATAGGGTGGTAAAATATTTTCCTCTTCTTGAGGTTCTTCCTTTTTATTTGATCAAAAGAGATCCTTAGGTTTTCTTTATGACCAAAGGAAGGAATCTATGATTAAGGGAGGAAGTTTTTAAGGATATTTGGGTCGGGTTTGGCTGAGCCAAAAGGCTCTGGAGGTGTGAAATTAAGAGAAGGGGAAGTGCCCTTTTATAAGAGAGGTGAGGGTCTCTTTAAGAGAAGCTTGAAATATTATTTTATAATAAATTATTTTTCGGTTTATAATTGCTCCAAAATAAATTATTTTGAGGAAAAGGTGGGGATGGGTCGAAAACCTCTCAACCAATGGGTTTTATACAGGTTTAGGTCACTATATTTACCTTATCTTTTAGATTTAACTCTTAGTTAAATAGTTTGACATTTACCGTGTCTCTTTGTATTTTGATATTATATAGATAATATACTTACTATAACAATCCAAGAGAACCCCATGTGGTTCATTATTAATATATATAACCTTATCTATTTTATTTGGACAAACCTTAGATTTTTAAGTATATTATATCAATTAATAATATTGTATTTGTTTTAAAAACTCAATTATGTCAATTTTGACACTATTTAGTATTTGGTTTTGGTGAAAATCATAAAAGCATGATTACTTCGAAAAAAATTATTTAATCAACCTTAACCTTTAATATTATCCTAGAAAATTAGTGGAATTTATCAAATGTCTAAAATTACATTTATTTGGATATTTATAATATCAATTATTTCAATATTTCATTAATAAGTTAAACAGTGCATCATCATTGTGTGATAAATAAATTAAATTATTCAATGTCTAAAAATTATAAATAAATAACCATTATGTAGGAAATTTTTTTTATATTTCTAATGAATATTTATAGTCGAATTTATCTTATGTATAACCCTATATTAAAAATGGTTTAGTTATTAAACTTTGAATTTAACTCTTTTATCTCTTCTTTAAATAAAATAATAATAAATGTCCTAATCTAATCCAAGAGGACCAAAGGGGGTAATATTTTATTCCTAAGGTTGTTCTTGGTCGAATTACTTTTATCCAATAGAATTAGGACATGTGTTAGGGTAATTATAATATCATTTTTACCCTTAATTACCCTATTTACTTTTTACAGTGGTAAATAAAAGTAAAAAGTTACTATGCACCAAAAATTACTTTCATCTTATTGAACCACATTTTACTTTCTGATAATAATCATGTCTCTTGGATTTTTAAAATTCAACTCACAAAAGCGGTAAAATTAAGTTTTATGCAAATTTGTAAATGCTCCTAGGAAGTGGGTAAAAGACGGTAAAAAGTTCATCAAAATTTTGTATATGTAAAATTATTATAAAATGAATCCAATGAATTAAATTGAAAAAACATAGGTATTATGTAACTATTTTGACCTAAAATAAATTTAAATAAAATAAATAATTATTTAAATAAAAAGTCGGTTTTAAACAATCACTTAGTGTTTTTCACTATTCATCAAAAATTGAATGTTTTCAGAAAAATACCAAAAATTAACCCTAAGATAATTTCGATATTAAGAATCAAAAAATGAATCCCGTTTTGAAAGATAAAATTTATATGATTTCAAAAAGTGTTTATTACTATTCATAACGGCTAGTTTGATTGGTCGCGGTGTGTTAGAATCTCGAAATTGCGTACAACACAAGCGATAGTATTATTCAAAGGGAAATGTGTTGTGGAAGCTTGGGGTGTTACAATTTTAAAGGTAAAAATATATTGTCCTAAAATAACATTTATAGTATTTTATTACATCACTTTTGAGTCATTATGATGTCATAAAACACATTATATATTTAAACAGTATTTAATTTTTATCCAAAAATTTGACTGTCTTAGAAAATTACGAAAAATTCACAGTTATATAATTTAATTGTATTGAATCCAAAAATGATATTCATTTTATCTAAATAATTTTATAAATTTGTAAATTTTTTCATTTAAAATAAAAACTAACATTTATAAAAAATTCATGAATTTTGACAAAAACAACTTTCAAACTGTAACAAAAATTACAATTGTATTCATTAAAATTTATACGTTCATTTATATTTAATAAAAATCAATTTAGTAATAAAATTTTATTAAAATATTATTTAATTCAAAAAAACATTAAATCTTCAAAATAGATTTCTTAATTGAATATTAACTAAAAATGTTATTTGTGCTTTAAAAAACATTTACAAAGTAATCATAACAAAATGAATGTATATCATTTATTATGTAAAAAGATAATTCACATAATCATAGTGTTATAGTATTGTTAAATAACCTCTTATAACACCCACATAAGACCTAAGGGTAAGGTTTTCTATGGTGATAGACTCTTCGTGTGGCTCGGATATCATCGCCCGGGTGGTAATCTCTATTAACTCCCACTTGTCCCATAGGTGATTTTATATAAGTTTAATGTGTTTAATATCATATTAGTCTTGGTCAAGAGTGAAGACCAGTGATGCTACCTCCTTTCTGATCTCAAAAAATGGGATTTTTATGGAGCAATTCTACCGAATGAGGCCATCAATTTGTTTATCTGAGTAAATTGGGATTTGTTAAAGCCTTATATTTATAATAATCATTTGGTCACTATTCAGCGATAATATTATCAATAGTAACAATTTTTAAAGGTATTTTAAAATCCAAAAACATAAAACCATTGAAGTGCATATGTTTTATATAACCATTTTAAATAATAAGACATTTAATTAGATCAAGTGGAATTTTCATTAATAAAAGTTTGGGTCATAACAATCTTCCCCCCTTAAGAAATTTCACCCTTGAAATTTCTTTTTCCCACACTAAAACAGATGTGGGTAACTCTACCTCATCACGTCCTCTGGTACCCACATTGCATCTTCAAAATTTTGGTTTCTCCACAACCCCTTGATGAGGGGAATTGAATTATTTTGTAGAACTTTTTCCATACAATCGAGGATCTTCATCTTCTTCTCTTCATACTAGAGTTCATTCTCCAATGGTACCACCTCTGGATTGAGTACATGTAATGGGTCAGGTATGTACTTCCTCAAGAGTGATAAATGTAATACATCATGTACTTGAGATCAGTTCGGTGGGATTTCTAGTCGATAGGCCCCTACTTCAATGCAATCATGGATCTTAAAAGGGCTAATGTACCTTGAACTAAGATTTTCCTTCTTCCAAAATCTCATAACTCTCTTCCATGGTTATATGCAGAGGAATACCATGTCTCCAACTTCAAACTCTAGGTCTCGTCAACATTTATCATCCAGGCTCTTTTTTCGACTCTAAGTACCTTTAATGTACTGCTGAATGGTATTAACCTTTTCCACCAATTCTTCGACCATTTCTACACCTAGTATTATTCACTCCCCAACATCATCCCAAAATGTTTGTGATCTACACCTCTTCCCATAAAGGGCTTCATAAGGATCTATTTGGATGCTTGAGTAGAAATTATTATTATAAGAGAACTCAACTAGAGGAATATGTTGATCTCATCCTCCTTTTAATTCCATTAAGAATTCTCTCAACATGTCCTCAAGTGTTGGGATTGTCTTCTATTATTGGCCATCAGTTTGAATATGATAAGACATGCTGATGTTCATCTCATTATTCAGATAATATTGGAGACTCTTCCAGAAATTAGAGGTGAATCTTGGATCTCAATCAGATACAATCGATAGTGGTACTCCATGTAGCCTCACCACTTCTATGATGTATATCTGTACCAGTTGATCCAATGAGAAATCCTCTTGAATTGCAATTAAGTGTGCAGTCTTTGTAAGACAATCTAAAAAAACCCAGATAGCATTTTTTCCATTCGATGTCTTCAGAAGTCCGGTGAAATCTCCATGATGATGTTCTCCTATTTCTATGTTAGTATGGGTAATGGTTGCATCACCCCTTATACTTCTACCACATATCCTTAACTTGTGGACATACCATACACTTTTATGTATACTCTGTGATCTCCATCTTCATGTTATCCCGCCAATAATGCTCTTTGAGAACTCGATACATTTTTTTTGTTTCTTATGTGAATTGAGAAATTCAAACTGTGTACATCATCCAAATGTTCATTATTTAACTATGGATTTTATAGAACACATACTCTTGTCCAAAATCTCACAATTCCATCTTCATTAACACTGAACTTTGATTATTTCCCTTTTCTAATAGTTTCTACTTTCTTATGAATTCCCACATCATCCTTTTGAGCATCCTTTAAGCTTTCTAAGAGTTACGGTTGAGAAATAATTTGAAAAAGGATTTATGATATTCCCTTATTTACGATTCCCTTTTCTATATTCATCAAATATAATAATATTGGATCCTTTTCAATTATCATCAATGATAGAATCGTTGGGTCCTTTATACCTAGAGCATCTTCCACCTTGTTCGTGTTACCATGGTGGTAATGGATTAAGAAATAATTGTCTATGTTTAGTTCTAACCATCTCAATTAGTGCATGTTCATCTCTTTCTGTGTGAATATATACTTGATGGTTTTTTAATCCATATATATTTCACACTTCTCTACAAATAGGTAATGCCTCCAAATTTTCAAAGAGAAGATTACTGCATCAAATTCTAGATCATGTGTTGGATAGTTTTTCTCATGAACTTTCAGTTTCTTTGAATCATAAAAAAATAATTTTTCAATTTCATAAACACACAGCCCATTCCATTCTTCTCAGCATCACTAAATACCACAAAAAGTTCTCTATTTGTGGGTAGTGTGAGCACATGCATAGTGATAAGACTCTTTTTAGACACCTTGAATCTCTCTTCACATTCATCACTCCACTAAAACTTGACTCCCTTCTGAGTTATCTTGGTAAGAGGGTTTGATAATAAAGAGAAATTTCTCAAAAATCAGTGATAATATCTAGCTAACTTAAGAAAGCTACGAATATCTATCACAAATTTTGGCCTCGTCCATCCCTCAATTGCATTTTTCATAGAGGGATCCACAGATATCTCATTGGTTGTGATGACATGGACCATGAATGAGACCTCCTTCAACCAAAACTCACATTTTTTGTACTTTTCATAGTGCTTCTCCTTTCGCAATGTCTCTAGTATAGTGCTTAGTTTCTCTTCATGCTCTTACTTGGTTTTGGAGTATATTAGAATATCATCTATAATGACTACCACAAATTTTTCAAGTTAATTTCTAATGGATCTATTCATCATGTCCATAAATATTTTTGTAGAATTAGTGAGTCCAAAAGGCATTACCATTAATTCATAGTGCCCATATATTATACGAAATGCAGTCTTGGTGATATCCTCCTTCTTCCCCCTTACTTGGTAATATCCCAACCGCAGATCCAAATTGGAGAAGAATTTTGATCCATGTAGATGATCAAACAAGTCATCAATTCATGGTAGTGGGTACTTATTCATTATCATGATTTTGTTAAGCTCATTATAATCAATGAAAAGGAGTATTGACCCAACCTTCTTCTTAACAAAGAGGATGGGTGCACCCCAAGGTGAATCACTTGGGTGTATAAACCCTTTATCCAAATTATCCAATAGTTTTTTCTTCAGATCTTCAAGATCCAGAACATCCATTATATATATATTTAGGGATATAGTAAATTCCCCAAGTATAATATCAATCGAGAATTCAACATCTCTTATAGGAGGAAGACCAGAAATTTTTTTTGGGAAACAATTCAGTGAATTCCCTCACAATAAGAATGTCTTCAAGGATAGTTTCTTCCTTAGACTCAATCATCTAAGAAAGATACCCATGATAATAGGGTAGTAATATCAAAAATTAAGAAGATGGTGCTATAGAATATTCATCCTCCTCATTTTACTTGTACAAAATCAGGGGTTGATTCACCATATGGACAGTTCTTTCACTATCATGGTAATTTATGTTGGATCTATATAGGGAAAGCCAATTCATTCCAATAATTACATCAAATTCCACTAGAGGGAGTATGATGAGGTTCTCTGGGAAGTTCAATCCAAAAATTGTGATGGGGGAGGAGTTATATTTAGGGGACGTAATGATTTCGCAATTTTTCCTTCTCACTGACATCTCTACTTCCATGATTTTTGGTGGTGTTGGGATTGTTATACTAAACTTTCTAGATATAAAAGAATGCATAGAAACGGAATCAAAAATTACATTCAATATTCTTGAATGAATATCTAGAGTACCTATCATCACTTCATTTTTAGGATTCTCTTTGGCTGTAGTGATGGTAAAAGCTAACCCTTACTGCCTTGGAGGTTGTTGGTTGCCTCTGAAAACCCATGCCTTAGGGAACTGGTTTGAAAAGTGCACAAGTTCTTTGAAGTCGAAGTAATGATCAAGGAGTTGAGGGTTGAACAAGGAGTTCCTATCCTCTATATCAATAGTGGGTTTTTCTTATCGGAAGTTAATGGCTAGTTTCCCCTCTCTTCCACACCTAAATCATTTCCTCATCCCCTTTAGGAAATTTCTGGGGTGATTCTTTCCACACCATTGGAAAGTGGGGTGCTGTAATTTCATTGCACTATTGGGTTTATCAATCAGAACACTAGAATTAATTTCCACTTTTAGCTTCTTATCCTCATCATACCCCTGAGATTCATTGATTAACATTTCTACTTTAAGGGAGCATCTGACAATTTCCTTAAAGCCATTGAATTCAAGGATCTCTAGGGCTTTCTGTAGGCTAGGTTTTATCCCTCGAAAGAATTTGTCATTCTTGAATTTGGGGGTAGTGATAATGCCAAAGGCATATCGTGCAATCCTTGTGAATTTTTCCTTGTACGCTCTGATGGATTAATCCTCTTTTTTCTTGAGGGAAATGAATTCCTTCTCCATCTTTAGTCAAATGGTGCAGTGAAAATATTTATCGAAAAAGATTTTTTTGGAAATCCTTTCATTCCAACACATTAGTTTCTTCCTCAGGCTTCATATTTTTTATCAATGTCCACCATTTATCAGCTTTTTCCTCCATACGATAATCATCCAGAAGAACCTTATCTTTTTTGGAACATTGAAGGATGGAATATATCTTTTTAAAGGAGTTGATCCATTGTTCGGTGATTGAGGGATCAAATGATCCATTAAAACCTAGAGTCCTTGGTCTCATGAATCTTTTAATTGGGCATGTTCTTTCTTGGGGGGGGGGGTGGATGTTCCTCTTGACCCATGTTTCTACTAAAAACATGATTAAACTGGGAGTGTATTGTGACAGCGTTTACGATTCCTTCTCCCATCAGATTGGGAATCTAATTAGAACAATCGTTACATTGATCTTTACATCGGTTTTTAGCCCGATTCCTCCTATTACCGGAAATTGGCTGTAATAAAATGAAAGTTAAGGGAAACACATAAATGGGAATCTAATGAAAAAAAGGGATAACTTATAAATTACATTTATTTCCTTAACTTATGAATTTATAGGCTTCAATCTATTTTATCCATGATCTACTTTCCAACATATGTTTTTAGGTGCATTTTTTTATTCCCCAAATAATGGTTCATACTAAGATTATGAATTTACCCAATCATATCCCTGGGGAGTGTTGTAACCGAGAGTGAATCAAGGCATGTTTTTGGTACTACTTCCTGTTTGAGTTGAGATCAAGGTAGTGTTTTTGAGTTTTACCCCTAGATACCTCTGTTCCAGAGCTTCCTCTACTTGTTCGTATCCATACCGGGATTTATTTTCTTTGTAAACAACATAATCTATACTAAAAATATTAGGGATGTTTTATTTATACATAGTATTATCCTTAAGTATTTCACTAGGGTTTTCTAATCATAATCCCAAAAATAACTAAACTTATCCTCTGATACCAACTATAACAACTCTTCTCTTTATGACACGTCTAAAACATGATTTATTACATAAAATTTCAATTAAGACAACTCCAAGGATTGATAGGTCTAGTGTCTTAGGATATTAGGAACATTACATTACTACTTAAACCATAAAATACAATATATGTATTGAAAACTTATTTTACATGACCACAACATTCCTTTGCACTTAACATTGCATGGGATAACTTGAGGACATATATATGAAAAAGGTGATCTATAAAGACCCGTAAGGGAGTAAAAAATTTATAACATGAAGAATACAATACATGTTAGGAAATAGTCATATCAATGGAGAATAATATAAACATGAATGTAAAGGCATGATATAGTATGATTATGATAACATGGAAATGTGGAAACAACATTTAACAGGATATTAGCATGATCCAGGCCTCATTGCACATGGAGCATGAGAAACCCTCATTGAGATTGAATTATCATGATTAAACCATCATTTCACATGAATTATTATGATTCAATAATCACTGCACATGATGTATTATGATACTATTCTATACCCAATGCATTGAAGCACTGTTAGGGTGGACCCTTTAAAAACATTTCATTTCATGCATAAGTGTTCCACATAGATCATACAACATGGATTCATTAAACATCATAATTTTTTCCATGAATAAGATACGTTTAATAAATAATTTTATTTCCTAAATCAACAAGTACATGTTCATAAAGGTGCATACCCTTGATATAGAAATGGGTATGGTATTCACTTAACGATGATTTTGGCATGGAAATTTTGGTGTATCTTCGACACCATAATGACGTCAAATAGAAATTATAAAATGGGTTGATGAGAGAGAAAGGGATATTTCATCATTTATACATGAAATGGTTAGTAAGGGGGTCATTTAACATAATACCTCAACCTATGTAGTGGAATTTTGATGCATAATATAAAATAATTTCTTGAATGTAAATGAGGAGAGAGAAATCCCTTACGGAATTTCAGCATGGTAACAGGTGTACATGGGAGGCATTAATGAGAGATAAAGGGTTATATCATCATTAAAACATAAGGAGGAAATTATGTGGGGGTTAAAAGTCCTACCCCATCAATTTTAATTTAAAATAAAAGGGTATAACAACATAAAGAAATTTGGACAAAAATGATAAAGGAATAAATCCCTTACTTGGAATTGTGATCCCAATGTCTAGGGAGAGGCTTGAGAGAGGCTTATAGGGAGCTTGGGGAAACTTGTGAGGATTCCAGAGAGATGCAGTTAGAGGTTGGTTGAGCTCCAAATCTATTGAGTAAAGAGGAATGGGAGATTGTGTGAGTTTATATAGGAAAGGAGAGGGAGATTTTTATTATTTTGGTTTTGGACACTACACATTAAACTAATAAAAACCACAAACCATACCATGGTTTATGACCATGGTTTTTGCCAAAGTGGAGTAGAAAAAAATTATTTTATAATCCCAATGGCATAACTTATTAAAATATTAGGATTTCTTATGTAGAGGTGAGTCATACTCTCAAGGAAATAATTTTAAAAAGATAAAATATATTATAAGTCATTGAGGGACCACTAAGTGACCATAAAATTAATCAAAAAAAATAAATTATTTTAAATGTAAAACATATATTTTCCGAACAACCCTTTTATAGTATTTTATTACATCACTATTGGGTCATTATAATGTCATAAAAACATTATATATTTAAATGGTATTTAATTTTTACCCAAAAACTTTATTATCTCATAAAATTATGAAACATTAACCATTATATAATTTTAAAATCCTGAATCCAAAATGATATTCCTTTTATCTAAATACTTATATAAATATGTTAATTTTTACTTTAAAAAATATAAATTTATCAAAATTCCTGAATTAAAAAAAACTGCTTTCAAACCTTAAAAAAATTACAATTGTAATAATAAAAAATGATACAATCAATTATATTTAATAAAAAGTAATTTAGTAATAACATTTTATTAAAATACTATTTAGTTAAAAAATCCATTAATTCATAAAAATAGATTTATTAATTGAATATTAACTAAAAATATTATTTTTTCTTTAAAACCATTTACAAAGTAACCATAATAAAATGAATTTATATTCTTTATTCTATAAAGAACTAATGTACCTAATAATAGTGCTAGGGTCTTGTAAAATAACCCCTTATAACACCTAAATAATACTTAAGGGTAAGGTGTACGATGGAGATAGACTCTTGGGGTGGCTAAGATAACATTTCCTAGGTGGTAATCTCTATTAACTTATACTTCTCTTTTAGGAGCTTTTGTTCAATCATAACATGGTGAAGCTTGTCTTGGGCTTGGTCAAGAGAGAATCCTAGTGATTATACCTCCTTTCTGAGATCCAAAAAATGGGCTTCGTATAGGGAAGTTCTACTGTATGATTTCATCACTTCATTTGTCTATGTAAATTGGATTTCTAAAAGTTCTATATTTATAGTAATCATGTGGTCACTTTTCAACAGCTATATTAGCAATAATAAAAAATCATAATGGTATTTCAAATTATATATGTTTTATATAACCATTTTACATAAAAACACATTTAATTAGATCAAGATTAATTTTCATTAATAAATTTTTGTGTATTTACATTACCATGTTATAAAAATTAGCCTATTATTTGAGTTCAAATCAGACGTTTTTTTGATGTTCGGTACTTGAGTGAAAAATGAAATTGGTTTTATGTAAATTATTCAGGTGGTCATAAGTACATTATCTCCAAAATAATATTAATTATTTAAATATCCTATATATCTAATATATATGTATATATAATATTCCATAACATTTGGAGATGAGAAATGAAATGCACCATTCATGAAAACGGTAGGTTGTACGTATGCATGAACGCTACTTTCCATTCTTTTTCATATTTAATTAATGAAAAATAAGTTATAAATATGTATATTATAATTAAATTATGATATATATGTTATATATTTTACATAATTTCATTAACTCCATCCTTTAGAAGTTCCATGTATGACATGAATTAGTCATTTCACTTTGAGGGGGAGGTAGTCCACACTTCCTCAAATAAAATTATCGTATTTACAAAATATGGAAAGAAAACTGGTATGTTTTAAAAAATAATTATAGAATAATAGATATAGTATAAATATAATATAAATATTATATATAATATATATTAATACAGTTCCATCATAATGGTCACCATGAGAGGTGGTATGATAAAATTGAACAATCATCGTTTTGTGAGGCGGTAGTTCGTCGTACACAGAAACAATATGTTCTATATCCATTAGATGGAGGTGTGTGTAAGTGTAGGTATAAAATTTAGCATAAAAATCCTATTATAATTAGGATACTATTTTTAAAAAAAATTAATAAAGATAGTTTGGGGGTTGGATAATGAAAATAAATGAAAGGATCTTAAGAGAAGATGTTACATTTAAATCAGGTAACTCTTTTTTATTTGATCCAAAATGATTTCTCGAGTTGCATTATGCCCAAAGTAAGGATTATAGGAGGAATTGAGGGTTTTTGGGAGCTTTTTTTAGCATAATTTTGGAGATACAAAGGGGCTTGAGATGTGTGAGTAAGTAGGTAGATTTGAGGGCCTTTCATAAGAGGGGGGAGGGGTACTTTACGAAAGTCTTGAAATATTATTTTATTATACATAGATTTTCGTATTCTAATAGCTAAAATGTGATATTTTTTAGGATAAAATAAGGTCGGGTATAAATCCTCTCAACAAATAGGTTTTATACAAGTTTAGGTCAGAAATTCAACAAAATCTTTTGGTTTTACCTGTTAGTTAAATAAATTAACTCCTACCATGTCTTCTTATATTTTTACGCTATATGATTAATATAATAACTATAAAATAAAATGAAAACCTAAATTGGATAATTAATGACATTTTAAGTTCTATCTAAGCTAGTTGGATGAATCTTAAATTTTTATTACTATTAAATCATTTAATAAAATAGTATCTGTTCTAAAAACTCATTTCTGTCAATTTTGACACTTTTTAGTAATTGATTTTTGTAAGTCATAAAAACAGGATTCATTCGAAAAAACTACATTAAATATGAGATATCATTTTATAATATTCTGTAAAATCCGTTTATGGAATAAAAATTTTCAAATTTCATTTATTTTAATATTTATAATATCATTTATTTAAATCGTTGATTAATAAGGTAATCACTACATCATCATTGTGTCATAAATAAATTAAGTTATTTAATTTTTAAAAATTATAAATAAAATACCATGATGTATGAAATTTTTCTATCTTCATAATGACTATTTATATTCAAAGATATCATTTATATTACCCTATATTAAAAAAATTTAGTAAAAATATACATGTTGATGTTATTTTTCTCTTTACTTTAAATTAATTAATATAACATGTCATTATCAAACCCAAGTTGCTCAATGGGGTCCTAAAATAGAAACAAGGATGCTCATGGTCGTCCATATGTAATAAAATTGTATTAGGACATGTTCTAGAGTATTTTTATAATAATATAATATTATTTGTTTACCCATATTTACCTGATTTACTCTTTAACCATGGTAAATAAAAATAATTACTATAGTTACTATTCATAAAGTCCAAAAATAAAAGGGACCTATTTACATAATTTGGACCTTATTATTCCAAATATGGAATCCATTATTAAGAATTAAATACATATAATTTGAAGTAATTAATTTAAAATTAATTCTCATTGTCAAAACGATAAAACGGTTTTTTTAAAAAGTAATAACCATCAAAAGATTAACATGCATTTAAATCTAAATTCAATTTGAAATTAATTTCAATGAAAAAATAGGATTAAATTATAAAAACATAATCCAATTTAACTTTAAAACCAATTAAAAGGGGAATATAACTATATAGAAATTAGATGAAATTTCATTTTTGAATTAACATCTAGTATTCTTCACAATTCATTAAAAAATCAATTTTATCATAAAAATAACAATATTAAACCAATGTAAATTTTGATGTCCCTATTCTAAATAAGATGTTTATTTTTTCAAATAGAACATTCACTACTGGAAAAATGGGCTTTTGAGCCCCTTAACCTATAGCGACCTCCAATGGTGGTCGCTACCATTCCCCAAAAAAAGGGGGGCTTTAGCACCCCCTCCCCCTCCCTCCCCGCGAATTCGCCCCCCGCCCTTCCCCCCTCCCCGTCGCCGCACCCTCTCCGTCTCTGCGCCCTCCCCATCGTCGCGCCCTCCCCGTCGTCGCGCCCTCCTCGTCGCCCCAGCCCTCCCCGTCGCCCTTGCCCTCCCCGTCGTCGCGCCCTCCCTGTCGCAGCGCCCTCCTCGTCTCCGCGCCCTCCCCGTCGCCCCACCCTCCCCGTCACCCCGCCCGCCGGCCAACCACCCTCTGCCGGCCCCGCCCTCCGCCGGCCCAGCCCTCCGTCGGCCCTGCCCTCTGTCGGCCGCCCTCCAGCCTTCGGCCACCCTCTAGCTGCCCTTCGGCCGCCCTCTGCCGGCCCCTCCCTCCTTCGGCCGCCCTCCGGCTCCAGCCGCCCTCTGCCTTGCGGCTGCCCTACGGCCTCTCTCTGCCCTCGGGCCTCCCGCCACCCGCCTCCAGCAGCCCGGCCTCCCTCTGACAACCCTCCGGCCGCCTCGGTCTCCCTCCGGCAGCCCTCCGGCCGCACTCCACCCTCTGTCCGCCCTCCGCCGGCCCCACCCTCCTCCGTCCGCCCTCCGCCCTCCGGCTCCGGCTGCCCTCCACCTTGCGGTCGCCCTGCGGCCTCCCTCTTCCCCCGGGCCTCCCGCCACCCGCCTCCGGTAGCCCGACAGCCCTCGGGCATCCCTCCGGCCGCCCTTTGGCCTTCGGCCCCCAGCCCCTCCGGCCTCCGACCTCCTCCCTCGGCCCTCCTCCCCCTCGTCCCTCCCCCCTAGCACCCCAAACACCCCCGCACCCCGCCAACCCCCGTCCCCTTCGTCTTTGTCCCCTCCCTCTCCGCACTACCGCCACCCGTCCCCTCCTTCACCATCCCCTCCCTCGCCGCACCAGCTCTGGCTCCGGCTCGCCACCGCTGCCTCTCCTCTCCCTCGCAGCACCGCCTTCGGCTCCCCTCCCTTACAGGTTTGTAGCGCAATCAGGTATGACATGGGCATTCACTTACATTATTATTTTATAAATGGTTCACAAACAATTAATTAGTATTTATTTTAAATATATTTGATATGAAAAATGAAAATGTAATAAGTTTTGTGTAAATGTTTGTTATAGGGATCTTATTATGGATAAGAGTTGGATTGATCTTCCAAATCGAACATCTAGAGAGTATTTCAATGGCATTATGCAGTTTATTGACTTCACTAGAGGATTTGAAAGTGACTATATTAGTTGTCCAGGTAGAAAATGTGCTAACAGATATCAATTCACACGAGATACTGTGAGGGAGAACCTATTCTTTAATGGATTTATGAGAAATTATAAGAGTTGGACTCGTCATGGAGGAGAATATGTTCTTTGTGAAAATACGGATACAGTTCAGATGGATGTTGATGCAAGGATGAATAATCCAATGCATGAAATGCTTACTGAAATGGTATGTGGGTTGGATCCTGAAGGCATTGACATCCAGAATCTTGAGACCGGTGAGATAAATCTTCGCTCTGGTGTAGATCGTGATTCGAGGAGGTTTTATGAAGCAATTGATGATGCAAAAATAGAATTATATCCTGGATGTACTTCTTTCAAAAAATTGTCGTTTATCGTGGAGTTGTTGCATTTGAAGACATTGAATCATTGGTCAGACACATCATTCGACATGTTGTTGGTGTTATTGAAAAAGGTTCTTCCTGTCGATGCTAAGATTCCCGAGTCGTATTACCATGCTCGTAAGCTGACAGAGAACTTAGGTTTTACATATGAGACCATAGATGCATGTGCAAACAACTGTATGTTGTTTAGAAAGGAAACTGTCCATTTGGATATTTGTACGGTTTGTGGTGATTCCGGGTGGAAAGAGAACAGGGGAAATCAGACTCATCAAAGTCAGATTGTGATACAGGGGAAACTGATTTCCATAAAGCAAATGCGTTACTTTCCCCTTAAACCAAGGTTGAAAATATTTTTATGTCATCTAAAGTTTCTAATTTAATGAGATGGTATGCAGAAAGAGTTCATGAAAGTGATATGTTAACCCACCTGGCAGACTCTCATGCATGGAAGGATTTTTATAAGAGACATCCCGACTTTTCCAAAGATGTTCGTAATGTCCGATTGGTATTGGCAGCATATGGTTTCAATCCATTCAAGACTATGGTTGGTGAAACTCATAGCACATGTCCCGTGGTGTTGGTTCGGTATAATCTTCCTCTGTGGCTTTGTATGAAGCAACAATTTATATTACTTTCCACTCTTATTGATGGACCTAAAAGTCTGGGGGATAAGATTGATTTTTACCTTCAGCCATTGATTGATGAGTTGAATGAATTTTGGGGCGATGGTGTGATGACTTATGACTGTGAAACGAATGAAATGTTCAAACTGCAGGATGATTTATTGTGGACAATCAATGACTTCCCAGCTTATGAAAATTTATCAGGCTGGAGTACGAAAGGGGAATTTTCTTTCCCTTGTTGCAAAAAAAGTAAAAAATCTATATGGCTTAAGAATTCCAAAAAATGGGCATACATGGGTCACAGAAGTTTTCTCCCCCCTCATCACAGGTTCATAAAGGACAGAGTGGCATTTGATGGTTCTAGAGAGTTCAGCCCAGCACCAAAGATCATGACAGGAGTCGAAATGTTATCGGAGATTGAGGAAGAAAACATCCGCACGGTATATTAAATTCAGGATTTGGTGGCTCCTCCGGTACGTAATATTCGAGCTGCGGGTAGGCAGCACAGTCACAATTGGAAAAAGAAAAGTATTTTTTATAGTCTTCCATATTGGAAAACTAACATGCTAAGGCATAATTTGGATGTCATGCACATTGAAAAAAATGTTTGTGATAACATATTGTGGACCATTTTAGGTTTCAGTGGGAAATCAAAGGACCATGTTAATGCACTCCGTGATTTGGAAGAAATGGGTTTAAGGAAACAGTTGCATTTACAGTTAACTGAGGGAAACAAGGCATATATGCCTACTGCACAGTATACGATGACTACAAAGGAGAAAGAGACATTTCTTTCCATTTTGAAGATGCTCAAGGTTCCTGATGGTTACTCTTCTAATATTTCAAAGTGTGTGAATCTGACGAGCAAGACATTGCAAGGGTTGAAAAGTCATGACAATCACATACTACTTCAGCAGTTGATTCCAATAGCCATTTGTGATTGTTTATCCCCCAATTTTGTTTAGTCGTTGATTGAGATGAGTAATTTTTTTAGACAGCTTTGTTTAAGAAATCAACGAATGAGTGATTTAAAAAGTTTACAGGACCGAATTGTACTTACGCTTTGTCACTTTGAGAAACTATTTCCCCCCTCATTTTTCGATGTTATGGTCCACTTGACAGTGCACCTAACTGAAGAAGTAATGGCTGCTGGTCCAGTGTAATTCAGGTGGATGTATCCTATTGAGCGGTATTTGAGTACATTGAAATGATTTGTACGCAACATAGCTTGTCTGGAGGCATCAATAGCCAATGGTTATTTGATGGATGAGTGTACTACTTTTTGTGCAGAATATCTTACGGATGTTGAAACAAAATTAGATAAGCCATCTCGGATTCAGGATGGTCTAGTTGGAGAAGTAACCACATATGATATGGACAACATCGAGTGGATACAAGCGCATCGATATATCTTGTTCAATACTCCATCAGTTGCACCATTAATGCAGTAATTATCTTATCACTTTGATTGTTTAACTTTTACATGTTTTTTTTTGCATAAGTTGATCATTTAAGAATTGTGTTATCATTTACAGAAAACACATTAATGATATAAAAGAAGAGTTGTATCGTGCGACTGAGTTGCAAATTCAACAGTCTCATTATGCGTCATTTCATGATTGGTTCAAGGATTATGTACGTATAAACTGATTTTCATTATGAGTGAAGTATTATACTAATTTGTTTCTTCATATATCATTATTTAATTCTATGAATTATGTAGGTTCATAAGCTGAGGGAGTTAGGGTACCCCATGCTAACTGAAGAATTTATCCAACTGGCTGAGGGTCCATCTATAACGGCTCGTCGTTATAAATCTATAGATGCTAATGGTTTTAGATTTCGCATTAAATATGTTGACAAAAAATGAGCAACACAAAACAGTGGCATCGGTTGTAGATTTGTCGATTCTAGTTATTACTATGGTCAATTGATAGACATCATTGAAGTTTTATACACGCACGGGTTGAAGTACATATTGTTAAAGTGTAATTGGTTTGATCCAGTGCATGGATGTAAAGTGGATCAATATCAGTTTTCATTGGTGAATTTTAACTATATGTTATACAGAAATGAACGAGTTGATAATGAACCTTTCATTTTGACATCACAAGCGGAACAAGTATTCTTCGTTACTTTGCCTTCGAATCCATGTTGGAAAGTTGTTGTCAAAATGTCTCGGCGAGGAGTGTTTGTATTTAAACAAGATGAACCTGAGACTGTTCCTTTTGATTCCCAACAACTTGATCAACATACCGTAGTTCAATGTGAAGAAGATATTTATTGGGTCAGAGCGGCTGTTGAAGGAGAAACGGTCGATTTTCATGCTTAATGAAAGGTATAATTGTTTTCCCACTTTTCAGCCTAAGATATCATAAATTATGTAAATATTTTATAAATCCTTGTAAGTTTAATCCTCACTTTTTGAAGTTTATTTAGTTATAAATATTTAGGGTGATTTAACTCATGTTATGTTGATGTTATTATCAGTGTATCTTTCCATTGAGGTATTCTTCATTTGGTTCATGTGCTGCTTGAATTTTTATTAATTCAATTTGAAATTTGGCTATGCATTGATTGGTTTTGTACATAATTTGTATATCTGTTTTGTGAATTTTATGATTTTTTAAAATTCATTCCCAACTAATTATTCAATACCTTTTTGTTTGATTAACAACTGTACAAGTTTGATTTTTTTAAAAAACAGTCCAATTTATCATTTGGACACTTTGGATAGCCCCCTTACTAATGTTTTCCATGACTGCAGGCATGTCAGGGGAAGAGGTAGAAGATCCACATCATCCATCTGAGGCATCTACGTCTCAGGGTCGAGGTATGTTGGAATGTCATTGTCTCTATTTTTTATGTAATTAATAAACAGATATATATATATTTATAACATTTTTCAATTTGTATATAAAATTATTTTCAACAGGATCAGACCCGACTGCTTCTTCCTCTCGCAGGAGAGGCCCTGGTCGAGGAATATTAGCATGGAATTCCGACATGACTTTTGATGTTTCATTTGATGAGGTATTTCATCCTGTGGGACGGAATGCCCCTGCATTTATTCGTCAGTTGGGTCATATCATACGTGATCCACATCGATTTCCATTGACCACATGTGACTGGGCTTCTATCCCTCAGGACACATTAGATCGTCTTTGGAGGGAGGTTCAGGTAAGAAGACCATTTTAATTTATTCCCTATGTATAATCAGCAATAACATATGTGATTGTTTTCTTTAATAGCAAAATTTGAAAGTATGTCCCGATGAGTTTCGACCAGTGTGTATGAGAAAATGTCGTAAGATGTGGAAAGACTATAAAGGAAAAGTCAAGAGGAACCACTGGGTACCAAATGTGGGTGCCCCAAACATTCTAGAAAAAGTCCCGAGAGGTGTCCTCTTCGCTCAGTGGCGTGATTTAGTTTCATATTGGTCTACTGAGGGTGTTGCGGTTTGTATATTTATTTTGGTATATATATTTTCAAGAATGTGTGATTTTTTTTGATATTTGAATGAATTGAATGTAGGAGGTGTCTACACGCCATTCTGAGAATCGAGCGTTGCAGGGACCACCTCACAGGATCGGGACTCGTCACGTGTCTTAGATCCAACATGAGGTATTTATTATTCATTTTTAATTTTTTTTAATTAATAAGGTTTTGTTTTTATATTCTATTCATATATAGTTGCGGGAGCAAGGTGCAGCAACTGATAAAATGTCGGTGTGGATGAGGACTCGTGATCACAATGATCCAGAGGCTGCAGCATTGATAGTAAGTGCTTGTACTCATTAACAATACCTACATAAAATCTTTATATTAATATATATGTATATATATTTAAATATTTCACAGGCTCAATTTGAAGTTGAATTAGAACATCTGCCAGAGGACCAGCGACATCTTCCCATGCGAAGGGATAAGATCTTACATCGCATCATTGGTCAGGACGGACATGGATATAGTTTGACCTATGGAACAGGGATTCCTCATTCTATAGTGTCACGCGCTGCGGTTGTCGGTCCTGCTGTTGCTCAGATGAAACAGCAGCTGTCAGATTTCGAGGCACGGCTGCGGGCTTCCGAGGAGGCAAATGCGCAATTGGCTGCTGAGGTTAGAGAACTGCGGGAATATGTGCGTTCAGGTGATGGTGCAGGGGATCACACAACGCAGGTTTATACTATATTTATTTATTTAATTTAAATTATTTTTTCTATAAAAATATTCATAATATTTATTTGTTGTAGGCCCCTGGCCCACCGGATGGAGGTCAGTGATGAACACGCATGACGCATCATATTCACAAGGTGTGTTTATGCTTTTAATGGTAGGGTTGTTATTGATATTTATGTTGGGTTTGAGCTATATCATAAATCTATCTAGTATTCCAAAAACGTTGACCTGGAGTTAGGGAAAACTGAAAAAAATGAATCCAGAGATGATAAAGTTTTATAAACTAAGACCAAAACCCAATAAGAAACCCAACAATGTAAGGATAATGCTAACTCTATCCATAATAGACTGAAATAGGAGGGATAAATTCAAGTAGGAGACAAAGTGTTGTTTCATTCTTCAATATGGAAGCTAATGTCTAGTAAGAATAAGCCTAGGTTTACTAGACCATTTATAGTGACTGAATTTTTTTTATCTAGTAAGTTGAAATCAAGGGAGAATATTGACAGGCCCCCCGCACTCCATACAGTCCTTCCCGCACCCCGTACAGCCCCCCTCCCCCCCCACCCCCCCGCACCCCGGACAACCCTCCCGCACTTTGGACAGCCCTCCCGCACCCCGGACAGCCCTCCCGCACCCCGGACAGCCTTCTCCGCACTCCGGACAGCCCTCCCCGCACGCCGGACAGCCCTCCCGCACCCCAGACATCCTTCCCCGCACTCCGGACAGCCCTCCCCGCATGCCGGACAACCCTCCCGCACCCCGAACAGCCGTCCCCGCACTCCAGACATCCCTCCCCGCACACCGGACAACCCTCCCGTACCCCGGACAGCCTTCCCCGCACTCCGGACATCCCTCCCCGCACCCTGGACAGCCCTCCCGCACCCCGGACAGCCCTCCCACACTCCGGACAGCCCTCCCGCACCCCGTACAGCCTTCCCCACACTCTAGAAATCCCTCCCTGCACACCGAAATATTATTGGTTATGTTTGGGAGGAGACGGCGCGCCCATCGGACGTGCGGTGCGCACGGTACGGCCAAGTGCGTCGTTTTCAGCAGCTCCGCGCGGGCTAAAACGGCGCATGGGGGGGTCAAAACCACCCGAACGAACTCAGAATTCCATGAAACCATACGACAATAGCGGTTGTGTGATTTGTGAAATGTTCAGGCAGAAGGCACGTCAATCGGAGGTGTCGTTTGACCGTGGTGACCGGAAACGCGTTTCCGGTGTCATAAAACACCAAAAACGGCGTGAGACGGTCGAATTCGGAGAAAACGTGCTCCGAATGACCTGAAACCACACGAAAACATTAGGAATATTATTCATGATGTTTAGGAGGAGACGGCGTGCCCATCGGACGTGCGGTGCGCGCGGTACTGCCGAGTGCGTCGTTTTCAGCAGCTCCGCGCGCGCTAAAACGGCGCGTGGGGGTGTCAAAACCACCCGAACGAACTCGGAATTCCACGAAACCATACGAAAACAGCCGTTGTGTGATTTGTGAAATGGTAGGGCAGACATCACGTCAATCGGAGGTGTTGTTTGACCGCGGTGACCAGAAACACGTTTCCGGTGTCCTAAAACACCAAAAACGGCGTGAGACGGTTGAATTCGGAGAAAACGTGCTCTGAATGACCTGAAACCACACGAAAACATTAGGAAAATTATTCGTGACGTGTAGGAGGAGACGGCACGCCCATCGGACGTGCGGTGCGCGCGGTACGGCCGAGTGCGTTGTTTTCTGCAGCTCCGCGCGCGCTAGAACGGCGTGTGGGGGGGTCAAAACCACCCGAACGAACTCGGAATGCCATGAAACCGTACGATAACAGCCGTTGTGTGATTTTTGAAATGGTCGGGCAGACGGCACATCAATCGGCGGTGTCGTTTGACCGCGATGACCGGAAACGCGTTTCCAGTGTCATAAAACACCAAAAACCGCGTGAGGCGCTCGAATTCGGAGCAAACGTGTTCTGAATGACCTGAAACCACACGAAAACATTACGAATATTATTCGTGACGTGTAGGAGGAGACGGCGCGCCCATCGAATGTGCGGTGTGCGCGGTACGGTCGAGTGCGTCGTTTTCAGCAGCTCCGCGCGCGCTAAAACGGCGCATGGGGGGGTCAAAACCACTCGAACGATCTCGGAATTCCATGAAACCGTACAAAAACAGCCGTTGTGTGATTTTTGAAATGGCCGGGCCGACGGCATGTCAATCGGAGGTGTCTTTTGACCGCGGTGACCGGAAACGTGTTTCCGGTGTCATAAAACACCAAAAACGGCGTGAGACGGTCGAATTCGGAGCAAACGTGCTCCGAATGACCTGAAACCACAGGAAAACATTAGGAATATTATTCGTGATGTGTAAGAGGAGACAACACGCCCATAGGACGTGCGGTGCGCGCGGTACGACCGAGTGCGTCGTTTTCAGCAGCTCCGCGCGCGCTAAAACGGCGCGTGGGGGGGTCAAAACCACCCGAACGAACACGGAATGCCATGAAACCGTACGACAACATCTGTTGTGTGATTTTTGAAATGTTCAGGTAGACGGCACGTCAATCGGAGGTGTCGTTTGACCGCCGTGACCGGAAACGCGTTTCCGGTGTCATAAAACACCAAAAACGGCGTTAGACGGTCGAATTCGGAGAAAATGTGCTCCGAATGACCTGAAACCACACGAAACCATTAGGAATATTATTCGTGACATGTAGGAGGAGACAACTCACCCATCACACGTGTGGTACACACGGTACGGCCGAGTGCGTCGTTTTCAGCAGCTCCGCGCGCGCTAAAACAGCGTGTGGGGGTGTCAAAACCACCCGAACGAACTAGGAATGCAATGAAACCATACGACAACATCCATTGTGTGATTTTTGAAATGGTCGGGTAGACGGCACATCAATCGGAGGTGTCGTTTGACCGCGGTGACCGGAAACGCGTTTCCTGTGTCATAAAACACCAAAAACGGCGTGAGACGGTCGAATTCGGAGAAAACGTGCTCCTAATGACCTAAAACCACACGAAAACATTTGGAATATTATTCGTGACGTGTAGGAGGATACGGCGCGCCCATCGGACGTGCGGTGCGTGCGGTACGGCCGAGTGCGTCGTTTTCAGCAGCTCCGCGCGCGCTAAAACGGCGCGTGGGGGGTCAAAACCACTAGAAAGAACTCGGAATGCCATGAAACCGTACGACAACAGCCGTTGTGTGATTTTTGAAATGTTCGGGCAGACGGCATGTCAATCGGAGGTGTCTTTTGACCGCGGTGACAGGAAACGTGTTTCTGGTGTCATAAAACACCAAAAACGGCATGAGACGGTCGAATTCGGAGAAAACGTGCTCCGAATGACCTGAAACCACACGAAAACATTAGAAATATTATTCGTGACGTGTAGGAGGAGACGGCGCACCCATCGGACGTGCGGTGCGCGCGGTACGGCTGAGTGCGTCGTTTTCAGCAGCTCTGTGCGCGCTAAAACGGCGCGTGGGGGGGGTCAAAACCACCCGAACGAACTCGTAATGCCATGAAACCGTACGACAACAGCCGTTGTGTGATTTTTGAAATGGCCGGGCAGAAGGCACGTCAATCGGGGGTGTCGTTTGACCGTGGTGACCGGAAACGCGTTTCCGGTGTCATAAAACACCAAAAACGGCGTGAGACGGTCGAATTCGGAGCAAACGTGCTCCGAATGACCTGAAACCCCACGAAAACATTAGGAATATTATTCGTGACGTGTAGGAGGAGACGGCGCGCCCATCGGACGTGCAGTGCACGCGGTACGACCGAGTGCGTCGTTTTCAGCAGCTCCGCGCGCGCTAAAACGGCGCGTGGGGGGGTCAAAACCACCCGAACGAACTCGGAATTCCATGAAACCATACGACAACAGCCGTTGTTTGATTTCTGAAATTTTCGGGTAGACGGAACATCAATCGGAGGTGTCGTTTGACCGCGGTGACCGGAAACGCATTTCCGGTGTCATAAAACACCAAAAACGGCGTGAGACGGTCGAATTCAGAGCAAACGTACTCCGAATGACCTGAAACCACACGAAAACATTAGGAATATTATTCGTGATGTGTAGGAGGAGACTTAGCACCCATCGGACGTGCGGTGCGCGCGGTACGGCCGAGTGCGTCATTTTCAGCAGATCCACGCGCGCTAAAACGGCGCGTGGGGGGGTCAAAACCACCCGAACGAACTCGGTATGCCATGAAACCGTACGACAGCAGAAATTGTGTGATTTTTGAAATGGTCAGGCAGACGGCACGTCAATCGGAACTGTCGTTTGACCGCGGTGACCGGAAACGCGTTTCCGGTGTCACAAAACACCAAAAACGGCGTGAGACGGTCGAATTCGGAACAAACGTGCTCCGAATGACCTGAAACCACACGAAAACATTAATAATATTATTTGTGACGTGTAGGAGGAGACGGCGCGCCCAGCAGACGTGCGGTGCACGCGGTACGGCCGAGTACGTCGTTTTCAGCAGCTTCGCGCGCGCTAAAACGGCACGTGGGGGGGTCAAACCCATCCGAACGACCTCTTCATGCCATGAAACCGTACGACGACAGCCTTTGTGTGATTTTTGAAATGGTAGAGTAGACGGCACGTCAATCAGAGGTGTCTTTTGACCGCGGTGACCGGAAACGCATTTCCGCTGTCATAAAACACCAAAAACGGCATGAGACGGTCGAATTCGGAGAAAACATGCTCCGAATGACCTTAAACCACACGAAAACATTAGGAATATTATTCCTGATGTGTAGGAGGAGACGGAGCGCCCATATGACTTACGGTGCGCGCGGTACGGCCGAGTGCGTCGTTTTCAGGAGCTCCGTGCGCGCTAAAACGGCGCGTAGGGGGGTCAAAACCACCCGAACGACCTCGGAATGCCATGAAACCGTACGAAAACATTTGTTGTGTGATTTTTGAAATGGTCGGGCAGACGGCGCGTCAATCGGAGGTGTCGTTTGACCGCGGTGACCAGAAACACGTTTCCGGTGTCATAAAACACCAAAAACGGCGTGAGACGGTCGAATTCGGATCAAACGTGCTCCGAATGACCTGAAACCACACGAAAACATTAGGAATATTATTCGTGATGTGTAGGAGGAGACGGCGCGCCCATCGGACGTGCGGTGCGCGCGGTACGGCCGAGTGCGTCGTTTTCAGCAGCTCCGCGCACGCTAAAACGGCGCGTGGGGGGGGGGGTCAAAACCACCCGAATGAACTTGGAATGCCATGAAACCGTACGACAATAGCCGTTGTGTTATTTTTGAAATGGTCGAGTAAACGGAACGTCAATCGGAGGTGTCGTTTGACCGCGGTGACCGGAAACGCGTTTCCGGTGTCATAAAACACCAAAAACGGCATGAGACGGTCGAATTTGGAGCAAACGTGCTCTGAATAACCTGAAACCACACGAAAACATTAGGAATATTATTCGTGACGTGTATGAGGAGACGACGCGCCCATCGGACATGCGGTGCGTGCGGTACGGCCGAGTGCGTCGTTTTCAGCAGCTCCGCGCGCGCTAAAACGGCGCGTGGGGGGGTCGAAACCACCCGAACGAACTCGGAATGCCATGAAACCGTATGAAAATATTCGTTGTGTGATTTTCGAAATGTTCGGGCAGACAGCACATCAATCGGAGGTGTCTTTTGACCGCGGTGACCGGAAACGCGTTTCCGGTGTCATAAAACACCAAAAACGGCGTGAGACGGTCGAATTCGGAGAAAATGTGCTCTGAATGACCTGAAACCACACGAAAACATTAGGAATATTATTCGTGACGTGTAGGAGGAGACGGAGAGCCCATCAGATGTGCGGTGCGCGCGGTACGGCCGAGTGCGTCGTTTTCAGCAGCTCCGCGCGCGCTAAAACGACACGTGGGGGGGTCAAAACCACCCGAATGACCTCGGGATGCCATGAAACCGTACGAAAATAGAAGTTGTGTGATTTATGAAATGGTCGGGCAGACGGCACATCAATCGGAGGTGTCGTTTGACCGCGGTGACCAGAAACGCGTTTCTGGTGTCATAAAACACCAAAAACGGCGTGAGACGGTCGAATTCGGAGCAAACGTGCTCCGAATGACCTGAAACCACACGAAAACCTTAGGAATATTATTCGTGACATATAGAAGGAGACGACGAGCCCATCGGACGTGCGGTGCACGTGGTACGGCCGAGTGCGTCGTTTTCAGCAGCTCCGCGCACGCTAAAACGGAGCGTGGGGGGGTCAAAACCACCCGAACGACCTCGGAATGCCATGAAACCATACGAAAACATCCGTTGTAAGATTATTGAAATTTTCGGGCAGACGGCACGTCAATCGGAGGTGTTGTTTGACCGCGGTGACCGGAAACGCGTTTCTGGTGTCATAAAACACAAAAAACGGCGTGAGACGGTCGAATTCGGAGCAAACGTGCTCCGAATGACCTGAAACCACACGAAAACATTAGGAATATTATTCGTGACGTGTAGGAGGAGACGGCGCTCCCATCGGACGTGCGGTGCGCGCGGTACGGCCGAGTGCGTCGTTTTCCGCAGCTCCGCGCGCGCTAAAACGGCACGTGGGGGGGTCAAAACCACCCGAACGAACTCGGAATGCCATGAAACCGTACGAAAACTACAGCTGTTTGATTTTTGAAGTGGTCGGGCAAACGTCATGACAATTGGAGGTGTCGTTTGACCGCGGTGACCGAAAACGCGTTTCCGGTGTCATAAAACACCAAAAACGGCGTGAGATGGTCGAATTCGGAGCAAACGTCCTCCGA
Organism: Viscum album; assembly: GCA_963277665.1. NCBI lineage: Eukaryota > Viridiplantae > Streptophyta > Magnoliopsida > Santalales > Viscaceae > Viscum > Viscum album. Next base: position 502,099,012 of record OY728151.1, read on the forward strand.
ATGACCTGAAACCACACGAAAACATTACAAATATTATTCGTGATGTGTAGGAGGAGACGGAGCGCCCATCAGACATGCGGTGCACGCGGTACGGCCGAGTGCGTCGTTTTCAGCAGCTTCGCGCGCGCTAAAACGGCGCGTGGGGGGTTAAAACCACCCGAACGACCTCAGAATGCCCTGAAACCGTACGAAAACAGCTGTTGTGTGATTTTTGAAATGTTCGGGCAGACGTCACGTCAATCGGAGGTGTCGTTTGACCGCGGTGACCAGAAACGCGTTCCCGGTGTCATAAAACACCAAAAACGGCGTGAGACGGTCGAATTTGGATAAAGGGTGCCCCGAATGACCTGAAAACACACAAAAACATTAGGGATATTATTCGTGACGTGTAGGAGGAGACGGCGTGCTTATCGGACGTGCGGTGCACGCGGTACGGCCGAGTGCGTCGTTTTCAGCTGCTCCGTGCGCGCTAAAACGACGTGTGGGGGGGGGGGTCAAAACCACACGAACGACCTCAGAATGCCATGAAACCGTACGACAATAGCCGTTGTGTGATTTGTGAAATTTTCGGGCAGACGGCACGTCAATCGGAGGTGTCGTTTGACCGCGGTGACCGGAAAGGCGTTTTCGGTGTCATAAAACACCAAAAACGGCGTGAGACGGTCGAATTCGGAGAAAAAGTGCTCCGAATGACCTGGAACCACATAAAAACATTAGGAATATTATTCGTGACGTTTATGAGGAGACGGAGCACCCATCGGACATGCGGTGCGCACGGTACGGCCGAGTGCGTCGTTTTCAGCAGCTCCGTGCGCGCTAAAACGGCGCGTGGGGGGGTCAAAACCACCCGAACGAAATCGGAATGCCATGAAACCGTACGAAAACAGTCTTTGTGTGATTTGTGAAATGGTCGGGAAGACGTCACGACAATCAGAGGTGTCGTTTGACCGCGGTGACCGGAAACGCGTTTCTGGTATCATAAAACACCAAAAACGGCGTGAGACGGTCGAATTCGGAGCAAACGTGCTCCGAATGGCCTAAAACCACACTAAAACATTAGTAATATTATTCGTGATGCGTAGGAGGAGACGGCGCACCCATCGGACGTGCGGTACGCACGGTACGGCCGAGTGCGTCGTTTTCAGCAGCTCCGCGCGCGCTAAAACGGCGTGTGGGGGGGGGGGGGGGGTCAAAACCACCCGAATGACCTCGGAATGCCATGAAACCGTACGACAACAGTCGTTGTGTGATTCTGAAATTTTCGGGTAGACGGCACGTCAATCAGAGGTGTCGTTTGACCGCGGTCACCGGAAATGCGTTTCTGGTGTCATAAAACACCAAAAACGGGGTGAGACAGTCGAATTCGGAGCAAAGGTGCTCCGAATGACCTGACACCACACGAAAACATTAGGAATATTATTCTTAACGTGTAAGAGGAGACGACGCGCCCATCGGACGTGCGGTGCACGCGGTACGCCCGAGTGCGTCGTTTTCAGCAGCTCCGCGCGCGCTAAAATGACGCGTGGGGGGGTCAAAACCACCCGAACGAACTCGGAATGCCATGAAACCGTACAACAACAGCCGTTGTGTGATTTGTGAAATGTTCGGGTAGACGGCATGTCAATCAGAGGTGTCGTTTGAACGCGGTGACCGGAAACACGTTTCCGGTGTCATAAAACACCAAAAACGGCATGAGACGGTCGAATTCAGAGCAAACGTGCTCCAAATGACCTGAAACCACACGAAAACATTAGGAAAATTATTCGTGACGTGTAGGAGGAGACGGAGCGCCCATCGAACGTGCGGTGCACGCGGTACGGTTGAGTGCGTCGTTTTCAGCAGCTGCGCGCGTGTTAAAACGGTGCGTGGGGGGGGGGGGGGGTCAAAACCACCCGAATGACCTCGGAATGCCTTGACACCGTACGAAAACAGCCGTTGTGTGATTTTTGAAATGGTCGGGCAGACGGCACGTCGATCGGAGGTGTTGTTTGACTGCGGTGACCGGAAACGCGTTTCCGGTGTCATAAAACACCAAAAACGGCTTGAGACGGTCGAATTTGGAGCATACGTGCTCCGAATGACCTGAAACCACACAAAAACATTAGTAATATTATTCGTGACGTGTAGGAGGAGACGGCGTACCCATCGGACGTGCGGTGCCCGCGGTACGACCGAGTGCGTCATTTTCAGCAGCTCCGCGCGCACTAAAACGGCGTGTGGGGGGGTCAAAACCACTCGAACGAACTCGGTATTCCATGAAACCGTAGGAAAATAGCCGTTGTGTGATTTTTGAAATGGTCGGGTAGACGGCACATCAATCGGAGGTGTCGTTTGACCGCGGTGACCGGAAACGCGTTTCCGGTGTCATAAAACACCAAAAACGGCGTGAGAGGGTCGAATTCGGATCAAACGTGCTCCGAATGACCTGAAACCACACGAAAACATTATGAATATCATTCTTGATGTTTAGGAGGAGACAGAGCACCCATCGGACGTGCGGTGCGCGCGGTACGGCCGAGTGCGTCGTTTTCAGCAGCTTCGCGCGCGCTAAAACGTTGCGTGGGGGGGGGGGGGGGGTCAAAACCACCCGAACAACCTCGGAATTCCATGAAACCATACGACAACATCCGTTGTGTGATTTGTGAAATGTTAGGGCAGAAGGCATGTCAATCGGAGGTGTCGTTTGACCGCGGTGACCGGAAACGCGTTTCCGGTTTCATAAAACACCAAAAACGGCGTGAGACGGTCGAATTCGGAGAAAAAGTGCTTCGAATGACCTGAAACCACATGAAAACATTAAGAATATTATTCGTGACGTGTAAGAGGAGACGGAGCGCCCATCAGACGTGCAGTGCGTGCGGTACGGCCGAGTGCGTCGTTTTCAGCAGCTCCGCGTGCGCTAAAACGGCGCGTGGGGGGGTCAAAACCACCTGAACGAACTCAGAATTCCATGAAACCGTACGACAACAGCCGTTGTGTGATTTTTGAAATGGTCGGGTAGACGGCACGTCAATCGGAGGTGTCTTTTGACCGTGGTGACCGGAAAGACGTTTCCGGTGTCATAAAACACCAAAAACGGCGTGAGACGGTCGAATTCAGATCAAACGTGCTCCGAATGACCTGAAACCACACGAAAACATTTGGAATCTTATTCATGACGTGTAGGAGGAGACTGCGCGCCCATCGAACTTGCGGTGCGCGTGGTACGGCCAAGTGCGTCGTTTTAAGCAGCTCCGTGCGCGCTAAAACGGCACGTGGGGGGGTCAAAACCACCCGAACAAACTCAAAATGCCATGAAACTGTACGAAAACAGCCGTTGTGTGATTTGTGAAATGGTCGGGCAGACAGCACGTCAATCGGAGGTGTCGTTTGACCGCGGTGACCGGAAACGCGTTTCCGGTGTCATAAAACACCAAAAACGGCGTGAGACGGTCGAATTTGGAGAAAATGTGCTCCGAATGACCTGAAACCACACGAAAACATTAGGAATATTATTCGTTACATGTAGGAGGAGACGACGCGCCCATCGGACGTGCGGTGCGCATGGTACGACCGAGTGCGTCGTTTTCAGCAGCTCCGTGCGCGCTAAAACGGCGCGTGGGGGGGTCAAAACCACCCGAACGAACTCGGAATTCCATGAAACCGTACGACAACAGTCTTTGTGTGATTTTTGAAATGGTCGTGCAGACAGCATGTCAATCGGAGGTGTCGTTTGACTGCGGTGACCGGAAACGCGTTTCCGGTGTCATAAAACACCAAAAACAGCGTGAGACGGTCGAATTCGGAGAAAACGTGCTCTGAATGACCTGAAACCACACGAAAACATTAGTAATATTATTCGTGACGTGTAGGAGGAGACGGCGCGCCCATCGGACATGCGGTGCGCGCGGTACGGCCGAGTGCGTCATTTTCAGCAGCTCTGCGCCCGCTAAAACGGCGCGTGGGGGGGTCAAAACCACCCGAACGAACTCAGAATGCCATGAAACCGTACGAAAACAGCCGTTGTGTGATTTCTGAAATGGTCGGGCAGACGACATTTCAATCGGAGGTGTCGTTTGACAGCGGTGACTGGAAACACGTTTCCGGTGTCATAAAACACCAAAAACGGCGTGAGACGGTCGAATTCAGAGCAAACATGCTCAGAATGACCTGAAACCACACGAAAACATTAGGAATATTATTCGTGATGTTTAGAAGGAGACGGCGCGCCAATCGGACGTGCGGTACGCGCGGTACGACCGAGTGCGTCATTTTTAATAGCTCCACGCGCGCTAAAACGACGCGTGGGGGGGGGGTCAAAACCACCCGAACGAACTCAGAATTCCATGAAACTGTACGAAAACAGCCTTTGTGTGATTTTTGAAATGCTCGGACAGACGTCACGTCAATCGGAGGTGTCGTTTGACCGCGGTGACCGGAAACTCGTTTCCGGTGTCATAAAACACCAAAAACGGCGTGAGACGGTCGAATTCGGAGAAAACGTGCTCCGAATGACCTGAAACCACATGAAAACATTAGGAATATTATTCGTGACATGTAGGAGGAGACGGCGCACCCATCGGACATGCGGTGCGCGCGGTACGGCCGACTGCGTCGCTTTCAGCAGCTCCGCGCGCGCTAAAACGGAGCGTGGGGAGGTCAAAACCACCCGAACGAACTCGGAATTCCATGAAACCGTACGAAAACAGCCGTTGTGTTATTTTTGAAATGGTCAGGTAGACGATATGTCAATCGGAGGTGTCGTTTGACCGCGGTGACCGGAAACGCATTTCCGATGTCATAAAACACCAAAAACGGAGTGAGACGGTCGAATTCGGAGCAAACGTGCTCCGAATGGCCTGAAACCACACGAAAACATTAAGAATATTATTCGTGACGTGTAGGAGGAGACGGCGCACCCATCAGACATGCGGTGCGCATGGTACGGCCGAGTGCATCGTTTTCAGCAGCTCCAGGCACGCTAAAACGGCGCGTGGGGGGGTCAAAACCACCCGAACGAACTCAAAATTCAATGAAACCCTACTACAATAGCCGTTGTGTGATTTATAAAATGGTAGGGCAGACGGCACGTCAATCGGAGGTGTTGTTTGACCGCGGTGACCAAAAATGCGTTTCCGGTGTCATAAAACACCAAAAACAGCGTGAGACGGTCAAATTCAGATCAAACATGCTCCGAATGACCTGAAACCACACGAAAACATTTGGAATCTTATTCATGACGTGTCGGAGGAGACGGAGCACCCATCGGACGTGCGGTGCGCGTGGTACGGCCAAGTGCGTCGTTTTAAGCAGCTCCGCGCGCGCTAAAACGGCGCGTGGGGGGGTCAAAACCACCCGAACAAACTCAAAATGCCATAAAACTGTACGAAAACAGCCGTTGTGTGATTTGTGAAATGGTCGGGCAGACGGCACATCAATCAGAGGTGTCGTTTGACCGCGGTGACCGGAAACGCGTTTCCGATGTCATAAAACACCAAAAACGGCGTGAGACGGTCGAATTCGGAGAAAACGTGCTCCGAATGACCTCAAACCACACGAAAACATTAGGAATATTATTCATGACGTGTAAAAAGAGGCGGCGCGCCCATCGGATGTGCGGTGCGCGCAGTACGGCCGAGTGCGTCGTTTTTAGCAGCTCTGCGCGCGCTAAAACGGCGCGTGAGGGGTCAAAACCACCCGAAAGACCTCGGAATGCCATGAAACCGTACGACAATAGTCGTTGTGTGATTTTTGAAATGTTCAGGCCGACGGCACGTCAATCGGAAGTGTCGTTTGACCGCGGTGACCGGAAACGCGTTTCCGGTGTCATAAAACACCAAAAACGGCGTGAGACTGCCGAATTCAGAGAAAAAGTGCTCTGAATGACCTGAAACCACAAGAAAATATTAGGAATATTATTTGTGACGTGTAGGAGGAGACGGCGCGTCCATCGGATGTGCGGTGCGCGCGGTACGGCCGAGTACGTCGTTTTCAGCAGCTCCGCGCGCGCTAAAACGGCGCGTGGGGGGTCAAAACCACCCGAACGAACTCAGAATGCCATGAAACCGTACGACAACAGACGTTGTGTGATTTTTGAAATGTTCAGGTAGAGGGCACGTCAATCGGAGGTGTCGTTTGACCACGGTGACCGGAAACACGTTTTCGGTGTCATAAAATACCAAAAACGGCGTGAGACGGTCGAATTCGGAGCAAACGTGCTCCGAATGACCTGAAACCACACGAAAACATTACGAATATTATTCTTGATGTGTAGAAGGAGACGACGCACCCATCGGACGTGCGGTGCGCACGGTAAGGCCGAGTGCGTCGTTTTCAGCAGCTTCGCGCGCGCTAAAACGGCGTGTGGGGGGGTTAAAACCACCCGAACGACCTCAGAATGCCATGAAACCGTACGAAAACAACTGTTGTGTGATTTTTGAAATGGTCAGGTAGACGGAAAGACAATCAGAGGTGTCGTTTGACCGCGGTGATCGGAAAGGCATTTCTGGTGTCATAAAACACCAAAAACGGCGTGAGACGGTCGAATTCGGAGAAAACGTGCTCCGAATGACCTGAAACCACACGAAAACATTAGGAATATTATTTTTGACGTGTAGGAGGAGACAGAGAACCCATCGGTCGTGCAGTGCACGCGGTACGGCCGAGTGCTTCGTTTTCATAAGCTCCGCGCGCGCTAAAACGGAGCGTGGGGGGGTCAAAACCACCCCAATGAACTCGGAATGCCATGAAACCGTACGAAAACAGCCGTTGTGTGATTTTTGAAATGTTCGGGCAGACGGCACGAGAATCGGAGATTTCGTTTGACTGCGGTGACCGGAAACGTGTTTCCGGTGTCATAAAACACCAAAACGCCGTGAGACGGTCGAATTTGGAGAAAACGTGATCCGAATGACCTAAAACCACACGAAAACATTAGTAATATTATTCGTGACGTGTAGGAGGAGACGACGCGCCCATCGGACGTGCGGTGCGCGCGGTACGGTCGATTGTGTCGTTTTCAGCAGCTCCACGCGCGCTAAAACTGCGCGTGAGGGGGGGGGGGGGGGTCAAAACCACCCGAACGACCTCGGAATGCCATGAAACCATACGACAACAGCCGTTGTGTGATTTTTGAAATGGTCGGGCAGACAGTACGTCAATCGGAGGTGTCGTTTTATAGCATCCCGCCATTTTATTACATAAACTTTCATTACATTACACAAAACTGAGGATCTTTAAGGTCTAGTGTCTTGGAAACCAGTAACATAATACATGAAAACAACATAAAACATTCTTCTTAAACACTTGAAAGGCTTATCCTTAAGTTCATCCTAGGTTCATTACTGCATCTCATAACCTGGGAACATACATCAAAAGAAAGGGTGAGCAGAAGGCCCAGTAAGGGAAATAAGAGGAACATTTTACATGTGAACTTGAGATACTTCAATAAGGACATGAAAAGAACTTTAAGGCATGAGAAAGAAATAATGAGGCATTTCATAATAAAAATAACATTTTCCATAACTTGAAGATGTGGATACATCATTTAACATAGACAATCATGAACATCTCACTAAGGTCCATCCCCAAGGTGTCATTTGAAAATTACCAAGGTTATTCACCAAGGTATCGTGAAAATTGTAATCTCTAGTGGTTACATCATTACCCAATTCATTGGAGCGCTATCAGGGAACACCCTTAAATTTTCCTTTATTATCATGTGATCCACATATATCATCATCAAACATTTCATAAATAACCCACATAGCCTAAAATAAATGGGTTTCATTTCATAATCATAACGTTTTAAAAAGTGCTTTAAAGACATGATCTTTACGGCACTTTAAACCCACGGAAGGGAAAGTGGGTCTCATGTATGTAAATCCCAGAATTTAAAATAGAAAATTTTGATATATATGTGAATACCCTTGTAGAAATAAGAGCTTTGAGTATTCACTTTATAACATAAAATAATTTTGAGAAAAGATAGAGAGACATTTTGAGACGAAAATTCTGCAGCATAACGGCTATGTTTCGGGGTTTTAGAAAACATTGAAAAGAGAGGGGACATGGGTCACCCACTCATAAATGATCCATAAAACAGTATGGGGATAGAATAAGAAGTATATATGGACATGGTAATGAAATTTGAAGGACATAACATTTTAAATGAAAAACATGGAAGGAAGACAAAAATTAGATTTCTCTTATGAAAATTCGGCAGCCTAACGGCGTCACTTAAACTTCAATAAAAAGAATTGACAAGATCAAATAGGGTCCCTCATCATATGATCATAATAGATCAGTATGATAGATATAGATTTCATACCCCATAATAAAAAAAGGAACTTGAAATACTTGAAATGAAAATCGAACTTGAAAAATGAGAAGGGTGAAAGAATCCCTTAAAAATCCGGCAGCCTAATGGCGTCACTTAAACATTCATAAAACCAAATGATGAGAGTAAGAGGGGATCTCTCATCATATAAACATGAAAATGGCAGTAAGAGGAATATAAAAGAACATCCTCTCACATATGAACATGGAGCATAAAAGGAATGACATAAAAAGAATTACATGAAAAGAAAGAGAGAGGTCAGATCCCTTACCTTAAAACGTGACTCTTGAAACTCAAAGGTTTGGACCTTGAGGGCTTGGGGCACCTTGGGAGGACTCATTGGAAGGTAAGGAGACCATAACTTCGTTTGGGGAGAGTTGGGAGTGAAAACTAAAGGAGGAAAGGGTGGGTATTTATAGGGAAAGTGAGGGGACAAGGCATTAATGGCCAAGGGACACCTCACAAGTGCTTTTCTCAAACCCATGTGCTCTCTCATGATATTTTCCATAAAGTTAGGCCACATGGGGCCCCCAAAACAATAATTCATCACCCTTGTCCGGACAACCCTTAAAAAACTCATGACATCATCATGACACAGTTATGATGTCATTAAACATACCGAAACCCTAAAACTGTATTTTTATTATTCACTGTAAATTCAATTTTCTCAGAATAATCCCAAAATTTCACCTTAACCAAATATCAATGCTCTAAGTACATTTATGAACTCCATTTTATAAAAATAATTTTCTAAATATTTTTAATTTAATTTTAAAATAAAAGCACCATTCATCGAAAATTCATTTTTTTCAGAAAAAAAAATCCCCAAAAATTACCATACCACAATATCGATGCTCTGAGTTCAAAAATAAAGTCATTTTTATAAAAATAATTTTCTAATCATTTTTAATTAAATTTTTAATTAAAAAACACTATTCACCTAAAAAAACTAATACTTGATTAATCATTTATGAAACCGTTATTTACCCATTTTATTGAATCACATTACTTAATCTAGGTGTCTAAATTATATTAAAACTTTCTTTGAGTGAAATTACTAATCCATTTGGTCACATTACTAATCCTAAGCGTAAAATCACTATTCATAATTTACTATTCATCAAAAATTAAGTTGATCATATTAGACTCCAAATTCCTTACTGAAAACTTTTGTAGAATACCATTTTTTGAAAATCATTACACATCATTAGTTATTTTGGGTTTTCATAAATATTTTAAAATATCGTTTTTTCCAAAATTCATCAATAAAATACATCCTAAAATTATCCGGACAAAAGAAATTCCACAAACATCACTAAAGTAAGAGATCTAAAGTTATTCACTCGAAAGGATTACACAATGAAGATAGGGTCTCGTCACATAGCCCCTTATAACACCGGTATAAGACCTAAGTGTAAGGTGTGCTATGGTGAGAGAATCTGAGGGAGGCTCAGATAACATTGCCCTAGTAGTAATCTCTACTAACTTGAACTTCTCCTATAGGCGTTTCCGTTCAAGCTTGACACGCTGGAGTTCGGCTTGGGCTTGGTCCAAAGCGAAGCCCAAAGATGCTACCTCCTTCCCAAGCTCTGATAAGTGGGCTTCATAAGGGTCGAGTCTACTGGATGAAGCCATCGACTCCTCTTTCTGCATTAACCATTAACATGTTATTAGATCATTAAGAGTAAGTTAATATACTACTCAAAAAGATTGGGCCGTTACATTCTTCCCCCCTTAAGAAATTTCGTCCCCGAAATTTATACTTGAGGCCTAGTCGAAAAGGTGAGGGTACTTTTGCTTCATTGTTTCCTCGGGCTCCCAAGTCGCTTCTTCATATTTATGATTCCTCCACAACACTTTCACAAGGTGGGTATTCTTGTTTCGTAGGACCTTGTCTCTACGGTCCAAGATCTCCACTGACTGCTCCTCATAAAAGAGGTCATGTTCCAGTTGTACCACCTCTGGGTTCAGTACATGCGAAGGGTCGGGTATGTACTTCCTCAAGAGAGATACATGGAAGACATCATGAACTTGAGCTAGGTTCGGTGGAAGTTCTAGAAGATAGGCCACTGCTCCTATGCGATCAAGGATTTCATAGGGGTCAATGTACCTAGGGATGAGCTTCCCTTTCTTCCCAAACCGCATGACTCTCTTCCATGGAGAAATTCAAAGGAAGACTTTGTCGCCAACACCAAACTCCAAGTCCCTTCGACGATTGTCAGCATAGCTCTTCTGCCGACTTTGAGCAGCTTTTATGTGTTGGTGGATGGCATGAACCTGTTCTGTCATTTCTTGCACAAGATCAGGCCCAAGAAGCTTTCTCTCACCAGTTTCATCCCAACAAGTAGGAGTTCTACATCGCTTTCCATACAGAGCTTCATAGGGTGCCATCTGAATACTCGAATGGTAGCTGTTGTTATAGGAGAACTCAACTAATGGGAGGTGTTGATCCCATCCACCTTTAAATCCCATTGAGCATAATCTCAGCATGTCTTCGAGTGTCTGAATAGTCCTTTCAGATTGGCCATCAGTTTGATGATGATAGGCCGTACTAAAATTCAATTCAGTATTCAGAGCATGTTGAAGACTTCTCCAGAATTTTGATGTGAATCTTGGGTCACGATCAGACACGATGGATAGTGGTACCCCATGCAGCCTTACCACTTCCTTCACGTATATCTTGGCAAGCTGATCCAGAGAGAAATCTTCCCAAATAGAGATAAAATGGGTTGTCTTGGTGAGACGGTCCACAATAACCCATATCGCATTGTTTCCTTTGGATGTTTTTGGAGACCAGTTACAAAGTCCACAGTGATATTATCCCACTTCCATACTGATATGGGTAGCGGTTGTAATACCCCCTTAGGATGTTGTCGTTATGCCTTTACTTGCTAACACACCAGGCACCTTGTAGTGTAATCAGCAATCTCCCTCTTCATGTTATCCCACCAATAATGATCACGAAGGTCTCTATACATCTTAGTGCTTCCAGGATGTATAGAGAAAGTATAGATATGAGCTTCATCCATCAGTTCTTTCTTTATCTCCGGAATAGATGGAACACATAGTCTTGTACGAAATTTCAATACACCTTCTTGATCAACATTGAAATCAGGGAACTTCCCATCCTTTGCAGCCTCGAACTTCTCCTGTAGCAAAGGATATTCTTTTTGATCCTTCTTGATCTTCTCTAGTAATGAAGGTTGAGAAATCATTTGGGATAGGGTTGATGATTTCCCTTTCCTTATAATTCCCATATCCAGTTTTACTAGATCTTTAATCAAGGGATCCCCTAGGATCCTCATTGTTGCCAGAACAACATGATCTTTCCTTCTTAACGCATTCGCGACTTTGTTTGCTCTTCCAGGGTGATAATGAATTGAACAATCATAGTCTTTAATAAGCTCCAACCATCTCCTTTGTCTCATGTTCAATTCCTTCTGTGTGAAAATATACTTAAGACTTTGGTGGTCAGTGTATATATCACATTTCTCCCCATAAAGATAGTGCCTCCATATCTTTAGAGAAAAAACAACTGCAGCCAGCTCTAGATCATGCGTAGGATAATTCTTCTCATGAATCTTCAACTGTCGAGATGCATAAGCAATTACCTTGTCATTTTTCATGAGGACGCACCCAAGCCCTTTCAGAGATGCATCGCTAAAAATAACGAATCCATCTTCGATAGAGGGTAGTGTTAACACAGGTGCAGTAACCAATCTCTTCTTCTGCTCTTGGAAACTTTCCTCGCATTCCTTTGTCCAGATGAACTTAGCCCCTTTTCGAGTCAACTTGGTTAGTGGATTAGAAAGTCATGAAAAGTTTTTCACAAACCTCCTATAATATCCCGCTAAACCAAGGAAACTACGAATCTCAGTTACTGTTGTGGGTTGAGGCCACTCCTCCACAACCATTGTCTTTGCAGGGTCAACCGAGATTCCTTCATTGGTTACGATGTGCCCCAAGAAAGCCACTTGTTGTAACCAAAACTCACACTTGCTGAACTTCCCAAAGAGCCTCTCCTTCCGCAGAGTTTTCAATATAACCCTTATATGATCTTCATGCTCCTCACGATTTTTTGAATATATCAAAATATCATCAATAAAAACTACCACAAAGTTATCAAGGTAGTCCTTAAAGACTCTATTCATAAAATCCATGAAAATAGCAGGAGCATTAGTCAAGCCGAAAGGCATAACAGTAAACTCATAATGCCCATATCTTGATCGGAAGGCAGTCTATGGAATATCTTCCTTCTTCACCCTCAGTTGATGATAACCAGACCGAAGGTCAATCTTAGAGAAGAATTGAGCCCCACGAAGTTGGTCAAATAAATCATCAATTCTTGGAAGAGGGTATTTTTTCTTCACTGTGATCTCGTTCAGTTCTCTATAATAAATGCATAGCCGCATTGATCCATCCTTCTTCTTCACAAAGAGATCTGGTTCCCCCCAAGGAGACACACTCGGTCGGATAAACCCCTTCTCCAACAAGTCTTGGAGTTGTTTCTTTAACTCTTCTAGCTCCACATTTGCCATTCTATATGGAGTCTTTGATATCGGTTGAGACCTAGGTACGAGTTCAATGGAGAACTCTACCTCTCTTTCTAGGGGAGGTCCAGGTAACTCCTTAGGAAATTCATCCATGTATTCCTGAACAATCGGAACATCTTCTATTTGTATGCTCCCTTTCCCTTCTTCATCATCACCGATTAACTCCATAAAGAAAGCTATGGGAGGTGCTTCTAGATAGGGATCAGTTCGGGATATCTCTCCTTGGAAGATAACTGTAGGTCGTTTATTCAAGAATACTGAGATTTCCTTACTTCTGCATTTGATCTTAGCATTATACTTTGAGAGCCAGTCCATCCCTAGTATAACGTCGAATTCCAACATGGGAATGACTACTAGATTTGCGATAAGATTGTGCTCACTAAAGTAAACACTAGAGTCTCTAAACACTGTTGATGCATGGATAATCCCACTTGGAGTCTTGACTGACAACTCTACCTCTAGCAGTTCGGGGATTGATTCTATATTACTTGCAAACTTGGAGGAAATAAAGGAATGCGTAGAACCAGAATCAAATAAAGTACTTGCTAGTTTTGAGAGGACAACAAGAGTACCTGCTACCACATCGTTCGTAACTTCAACTTCAGTTGTTGTGATAGCGAAAGCACGACCTTGCTCCCTTGGCCTCTGCTGAGGTTGATGGTGATTCCCCTCCACCGCCCTCAGATTTGGACACTGATTAGCAAAGTTCCCAAGCCGTCCACACTTGAAGCATGTGACTTCGGGTAGGGCCAGAACCATCTTTCCTCTGTCGTTAGTGTTGGGAAGTTGAGGCTTCACATCACTACGACAATTACGAGAAATATGGCCTTCTTTTCCACACCTATATCACTTACCACTTCTGATCAAGCAGTTCCTCGAATGCTTCTTCCCACATTTATTGCATGTGGAATGTTGCATATGCTTTCCACCTCTTTCCTGATCAAAACTTCTTCCCAGGCTTGGTTCTATAGTTCTCTTCTTCTCATTAGATTTGTGAGACCACTGTGTCTCCCCAAACTCTAGTTCAACTTTCATAGCACTTCGATCAATTTCTTCATAGCTATCATAGTCCCTGTTGGCTAGATTCTTCCGTAGATGAGGTCGTAGTCCACCAAAGAATCTATCAACCTTCCCATTAGGGTCCATGAAAAAGCATGAGGTATAACGGGAAAGCCTTGTGAAGTTCATCTCGTAGGTTCCAACTGATTCATTCTCCTTTTGCTTCAGCTCGAGAAATTCTTTCTCCATTCTCGTTCTCATCGAACGAGGGAAATACTTATTAAAGAATATTCCCCAGAACTCTTCCCACTCCATAGCTTCCATCTCTCCTCGTGGCGTCGTGTTTTTGATCAGTGTCCACCACTGATCAGCTTCTCCCTCTAGGCGGTAAACATCAAGGGTGACTTTTTCTTGTTCCGAACAATGAAGTACAGAAAAGATCTTTTCAATGGAGCTTATCCATTGTTCTGCAACCAAAGGGTCAGTAGATACACTGAATGTTGGTGGTCGTTGGCGCATGAAGGACTCAACAGAAAGTTGTTCCCTTCGTGGTGAGGTCGGCCTCTCATCTTGATTCAAGTTATTACTCATAACTTGAGTCAGTTGGTTCATCATTCTCATGAATGTTTCCATTCCGGCTTCCATCGGAGGGCCGTCAGCACAAGGTGCATTGCGGTCACCATCGGAACGGTTCCTCCTATTGCCCAGCATTTTCTAAAAGAATAAAACCTTAGTGAGAAACTTATTTCATTTATGGATCTTTTAAATAAGACTTCATGCTTAGACAATTACACTTTACTATAATTCCTTCATAATGATTCATAAAAAGCTTGTGATTAACCAAACATATCCCCCGGGAGTGTCATAACCAAGAGTGCAGCAAGGCCTGTTATCGTGCACCAGTTCTCGTTCGAGTCTAGCTCAAAGCGGTGTTTTTGGGTTTTACCCCTATGTACATCTGTTCCATAGCCGCCTCTACCTACTCGTATCCAGACAGGGATGTATCTGTTTGATAAACCACTTACTCAATACTTACCAAAATACCAGGAAGTTTTCCTATTTTTAAAATTTTCTATAGGGCTAGTCATAAAGTTTTTATATCCTAATTTCCACAAATAACTAAACCATCCTTTGATACCAACTATAGAATCCCGCCATTTTATAACATAAACTTTCATTTCATTACACAAAACTGGGGATCTTTAAGGTCTAGTGTCTTGGAAACCAGGAACATAATACATGAAAACAACATAAAACATTCTTCTTAAACACTTGAAAGGCTTCTCCTTAAGTTCATCCTAGGTTCATTACTGCATCTCATAACCTGGGAACATACATCAAAAGAAAGGGTGAGCAGAAGGCCCGGTAAGGGAAACAAGAGGAACATTTTACATGTGAACTTGAGATACTTCAATAAGGACATGAAAAGAACTTTAAGGCATGAGAAAGAAATCATGAGGCATTTCATAATAAAAATAACATTTTCCATAACTTGAAGATGTAGCTACATCATTTAACATAGACAATCATGAACATATCACCAAGGTCCATCCCCAAGGTGTCATTTGAAAATTACCAAGGTTATTCACCAAGGTATCGTGAAAATTGTAATCTCTAGTGGTTACATCATTACCCAATGCATTGGAGTGCTATCAGGGCGCACCCTTAAATTTTCCTTTATTATCATGTGAACCACATATATCATCAACAAACATTTCATAAATAACCCACATAGCATAAAATAAATGGGTTTCATTTCATAATCATAACGTTTTAAAAACTGCTTTAAAGACATGATCTTTACGACACTTTAAACCCACAGAAGGGAAAGTGGGTCTCATGTATGTAAATACCAGAATTTAAAATAGAAAATTTTGATATATATGTGAATACCCTTATATAAATAAGATCTTTGAGTATTCACTTTATAACATAAAATAATTTTGAGAAAAGAGAGAGAGGCATTTTGAGACGAAAATTCTGCAGCATAACGGCTATGTTTCGGGGTTTTAGAAAACATTGAAAAGAGAGGGGACATGGGTCACCCACTCATAAATGATCCATAAAACAGTAAGGGGACAGAATAAGAAGGATATATGGACATGGTAATGAAATTTTAAGTACATACCATTTGAAATGAAAAACATGGAAGGAAGACAAAAATTAGATTTCTCTTATGAAAATTTGCCAGCCTAATGGCGTCACTTAAACTTCAATAAAAATAATTGACAAGATAAAATAGGGTCCCTCATCATATGATCATAAGAGATCAGTATGATAGATATAGAGGTCATACACCATCATAAAAAAGGAACTTGAAAGACTTGAAATGAAAATCGAACTTGAAAAATGAGAAGGGTGAAAGAATCCCTTAAAAATTCGGCAGCCTAACGGCATCAATTAAAAATTCATAAAACGAAGTGATGAGAGTAAGAGGGGATCTCTAATAATATAAAAATGAAAAGGGAAGTAAGAGGAATATAAAATAACATCCTATCACATAAGAACATGGAGCATAAAAGGAATGACATAAAAAGGATTACATGAAAAGAAAGAGAGAGGTCGGATCCCTTACCTTAAAACGTGACTCTTGAAACTCAAAGGTTTGGACCTTGAGGGCATGGGGGCACCTTGGGAGGACTCCTTGGAAGGTAAGGTGACCAGAACTTCGTTGGGGGAGAGTTGGGAGTAAAAACTAAAAGAGGAAAGGGTGGTTATTTATGGGGAAAGTGAGGGGACAAGGCATTAATGGCCAAGGGACACCTCACAAGTGCTTTTCTCAAACCCATGTTCTCTCTCATGATATTTTCCATAAATTTAGGCCACATGGGGCCCCCAAAACAATAATTCATCACCCTTGGCCGGCCAACCCTTAAAAAAACTCATGACATCATCATGACACAGTTATGATGTCATTAAACATACCGAAACCCTAAAACTGTATTTTTACTATTCACTGAAAATTCAACTTTCTCAGAAGAATCCCAAAATTTCACCTTAACCAAATATCAATGCTCTAAGTACATTTATGAACTCCATTTTATAAAAATAATTTTCTAAATATTTTTAATTTAATTTTAAAATAAAAGCACTATTCATCGAAAATTCATTTTTTTTTCAGAAAAAATCCCCAAAAATTACCATACCACAATATCGATGCTCTGAGTTCAAAAATAAAGCCATTTTTATAAAAATAATTTTCTAATCATTTTTAATTAAATCTTTAATTAAAAAACACTATTCACCTGAAAAAACTAATACTTCATTAATCATTTATGAAACCGTTATTTACCCATTTTATTGAATCACATTACTTAATCTAGGTGTCTAAATTATATTAAAACTTTCTTTGAGTGAAATTACTAATCAATTTGGTCACATTACTAATCCTAAGTGTAAAATCACTATTCAAAATTTACTATTCATCAAAAATTAAGTTGATCTTATTAGACTCCAAATTCTTTACTAAACACTTTTGTAGAAGACCATTTTTTTAAAATCATTACACATCATTAGTTATTTTGGGTTTTCATAAATATTTTAAAATATCCTTTTTTCCAAAATTCATCAATAAAATACATCCTAAAATTATCCGGACAAAAGAAATTCCACAAACATCACTAAAGGAAGAGATCTCAAATTATTCACCCGAAAGGATTACACAAGGAAGTTAGGGTCTCGTCACATAGCCCCTTATAACACCGGCATAAGACCTAACTGCAAGGTGTGCAATGGTGAGAGAATCTGAGGGAGGCTCAGATAACATTTCCCTAGTAGTAATCTCTACTAACTTGAACTTCTCCTGTAGGCGTTTCCGTTCAAGCTTGACACGCTGGAGTTCGGCTTGGGCTTGGTCCAAAGCGAAGCCCACAGATGCTACCTCCTTCCCAAGCTCTGATAAGTGGGCTTCATAAGGGCCGAGTCTACTGGATGAAGCCATCGACTCCTCTTTCTGCATTAACCATTAACATGTTATTAGATCATTCAGAGTAAGTTAATATACTACTCAAAACGATTGGGTCGTTACACGTTTGACCGCGGTGACCGAAAACGCGTTTCCGGTGTCATAAAACACCAAAAACGGTGTGAGATGGTCGAATTCAGAGCAAAAGTGCTCTGAATGACCTGAAACCACACGAAAACATTAGGAATATTATTCTTGACATGTAGAAGGAGACGTAACGCCCATCGGACGTGCGGTGCGCACGGTACGGCCGAGTGCGTCGTTTTCAGCAGCTCCGCGCGCGCTAAAACGGCGCGTGGGGGGGGGGTCAAAACCACCCGAACGAACTCAGAATTCCATGAAACCGTACGGAAATAGAATTTGAGTGATTTGTGAAATGTTCAGGCAGACGAAACGTCAGTCGGTGGTGTCGTTTGACCGCGGTGACCGGAAACAGGTTTCTGGTGTCATAAAACACCAAAAACAGCGTGAGACGATCGAATTCGGAGAAAACGTGCTCCGAATGACCTGAAACCACAATAAAACATTAGGAATATTATTCGTGACGTGTAGGAGCAGACGGCGCGCCCATCGGACGTGCGGTGCGCGCGGTACGGTCGAGTACGTCGTTTTCAGCAGCTCCGCGCGTGCTAAAACGGCGCGTGGGGGGGGGGGGTCAAAACCACCCGAACGACCTCGGAATTCCATGAAACAGTACTACAACAGCCGTTGTGTGATTTTTGAAATGGTCGGGCAGACAACACGTCAATCGGATGTGTCGTTTGACCGCGGTGACCAGAAACGCATTTCCGGTGTCATAAAACACCAAAAACAGCATGAGACGGTCGAATTCGGAGCAAACGTGCTCCGAATGACCTGAAACCACACAAAAACATTAGGAACATTATTCGTGACGTGTAGGAGGAGACGAAGCACCCATCGGATGTGCGGTTCGCACGGTACGGCCGAGTGCGTCGTTTTGAGCATCTCCGCGCGCGCTAAAACGGCGCGTGAGGGGGTCAAAACCACCCGAACGAACTCGTAATTCCATGAAACCGTACGAAAACAGTCGTTGTGTGATTTTTGAAATGTTCAGGTAGACAAAACGTCAATCGGAGGTTTCGTTTGACCGCGGTGACCAAAAACGCGTTTCTGGTGTCATAAAACACAAAAAACGGCTTGAGACGGTCGAATTCGGAGCAAACGTTCTCCGAATGACCTGAAACCACACGGAAAAATTAGGAATATTATTCGTGACGTGTAGGAGGAGACGGAGCGCCCATCGGACGTGCGGTGCGCGCGGTACGGCCGAGTGCGTCGTTTTCAGCAGCTCCGCGCGCGCTAAAACGGCGCGTGGGGGGGTCAAAACCACCCGAACGAACTCAGAATGTCATGAAACCGTACAACAACATCCGTTGTGTGATTTTTGAAATGGTCGGGTAGAAGGCACGACAATCGGAGGTGTCGTTTGACCACGGTGACCGGAAACGCGTTTCCGGTGTCATAAAACACAAAAACGGCGTGAGACGGTCGAATTCGGAGAAAATGTGCTCCGAATGACCTGAAACCACACGAAAACATTAGGAATATTATTCGTGACGTGTAGGAGGAGACGACGCACCCATCAGACGTGCGGTGCACGCGGTACGACCGAGTGCGTCGTTTTCAGCAGCTCCGCGCGCGCTAAAACGGCGCGTGGGGGGGTCAAAACCACCCGAACAAACTCAAAATTCCATGAAACTGTATGAAAACAGCCGTTGTGTGATTTTTGAAATGGTCGGGAAGACGGAACGTCAATCGGAGGTGTCGTTTGACTGCGGTTACCGGAAACGCGTTTCCAGTGTCATAAAACACAAAAAACGGCGTGAGACGGTCGAATTCGGAGCAAACGTGCTCCGAATGACCTGAAACCACACGAAAACATTAGGAATATTATTTGTGACGTGTAAGAGGATACAGCGCACACATCGGACGTGCGGTGCGCGTGGTACGGCCAAGTGCATTGTTTTCGCAGCTCCGCGCGCGCTAAAACGGTGCGTGGGGGGGTCAACCACCCGAACGACCTCGGAATGCCTTGAAACCATACGACAACATCCGTTGTGTGATTTATGAAATGTTCGGGTAGACGGCACATCAATTGGAGGTGTCGTTTGACCGCGGTGACCGGAAACGCGTTTTCGGTGTCATAAAACACCAAAAACGGCGTGAGAGGGTCGAATTCGGAGAAAACGTGCTCCGAATGACCTGAAACCACACGAAAACATTAGGAATATTATTCGTGACGTGTAGGAGGAGACGACGCCCCCATCGGACATGCGGTACGCGTGGTACGGCTGAGTGCGTCGTTTTCAACAGCTCCTCGCGCGCTAAAACTTAGCGTGGGGGGGTCAAAACCACTCGAAAAAACTCAGTATGCCATGAAACCGTATGAAAACAGCCATTGTGTGATTTCTGAAATGGTCGGGCAGACGACACGTCAATCGGAGGTGTCGTTTGACCGCGGTGACCGGAAACGCATTTATGATGTCATAAAACACCAAAAACGGCGTGAGACGGTCGAATTCGGAGAAAACGTGCTCCAAATGACCTGAAACCACACGAAAACATTAGGAATATTATTCGTGACGTGTAGGAGGAGACGGCGTGCCCATCGGACGTGCGGTGCACGCGGTACGGCCGAGTGCGTCGTTTTCAGCAGCTTCGCGCGCGCTAAAACGTCGCGTGAGGGGGGTCAAAACCACCCGAACGACCTCAGAATGCCATGAAACCGTACGAAAATAGCCGTTGTGTGATTTTTGAAATGTTAGGGCAGAAGGCACGTCAATCAGAGGTGTTGTTTGACCGCGGTGACCGGAAACACGTTTCTGGTGTCATAAAACACCAAAAACGGCGTGAGACGGTCGAATTCGGAGAAAATGTGCTCCGAATGACCTGAAACCACACGAAAACATTAGGAATATTATTCGTGACTTGTAGGAGGAGAGGACGCACCCATCGGACGTGCGGGGCGCGCGGTACGGCCGAGTACGTTGTTTTCAGCAGTTCCGCGCGCGCTAAAACGGCGCGTGGGGGGGTCAAAACCACCCGAACGAACTCGGAATTCCATGAAACCATACAATAACAGCTGTTGTGTTATTTGTGAAATGGTCGGGCAAACGGCACGTCAATCGGAGGTGTCGTTTGACCACGGTGACCGGAAATGCGTTTCCGGTGTCATAAAACACCAAAAAAGGCGTGAGACGGTCGAATTCGGATCAAACGTGCTCCGAATGACCTGAAACGACACGAAAACATTAGAAATATTATTCAGGACGTGTAGGAGGATATGTCGTGCTCATCGGACGTGCGGTGCACACGGTATGGCCAAGTGCGTCATTTTCAGCAGCTCCGCGCGCGATAAAACGGCGCGTGGGGGGGGGGGGGGTCAAAACCACCCAAACAAACTTGGAATGCCATGAAACCATAAGAAAACATCCGTTGTGTGATTTTTGAAATGGTCGGGTAGACGACACGTCAATCAGAGGTGTCGTTTGACCGCGGTGACTGGAAACACGTTTCTGGTGTCATAAAACACCAAAAACGGCGTGAGACTGTCGAATTCGGAGCAAACGTGCTCCGAATGACCTGAAACCACAAGAAAACATTAGGAATATTATTCATGACGTGTAGGAGGAGACGGCGCGCCCATCCGACATGCGGTGCGCGCGGTACGACCGAGTGCGTCAATTTCAGCAGCTCCGCGCGCGCTAAAACGGCGCGTGGGTGGGTCAAAACCATCCGAACGAACTAGGAATGCCATGAAACCATACGAAAACAGATGTTGTGTGATTTGTAAAATGGTCGGGCAGACGACACATCAATCAGAGGTTTCGTTTGACCGCGGTGACCGGAAATGCGTTTCTGGTGTCATAAAACACCAAAAATGGCGTGAGACTGTCGAATTTGGACCAAACGTGCTCCGAATGACCTGAAACCACACGAAAACATTAGGAATATTATTCGTGATGTGTAGGAGGAGACGACGCGCCCATAGGGACTGTGGTGCGCGCGGTACGGCCGAGTGCTTTGTTTTCAGCAGCTCCGCGCGAGCTAAAACGGCGCGTGGGGGGGGAGTCAAAACCACCCGAACGAACTCGGAATGCCATAAACCGTAAGACAACAGCCGTTTTGTGATTTGTGAAATGGTCGGGTATATGGCACGTCAATCGGAGGTGTCGTTTGACCGTGGTGACCGGAAACGCGTTTCCGGTGTCATAAAACACCAAAAACGGAGTGAGACGGTCGAATTCGGAGCAAACGTGCTCCGAATGACCTGAAACCACACGAAAACATTAAGAATATTATTCGTGACGTGTAGGAGGAGACGGCGCGCCCATCGGACGTGCGGTGCGTGCGGTACGGCCGAGTGCATCGTTTTCAGCAGCTCCGCGCGCGCTAAAACGGCGCGTGGGGGGGTCAAAACCACCCGAACGAACTCATAATTCCATGAAACCGTACGACAACAGCCGTTATGTGATTTTTGAAATGGTCGGGAAGACGGAACGTCAATCGGAGGTGTCGTTTGACCGTGGTGACCAGAAATGCATTTCCGGTGTCATAAAACACCAAAAATGGCGTGAGACGGTCGAATTCGGATCAAAAGTGATCCGAATGACCTGAAACCACACGAAAACATTTGGAATCATATTCATGACGTGTAGGAGGAGACGACGCGCCCATCGGACATGCGGTGCACGCGGTACGGCCAAGTGCGTCATTTTAAGCTGCTCCGTGCGCGCTAAAACGGCGCGTGGGGGGGGGGGGGGTCAAAACCACCCGAACAAACTCAAAATGCCATGAAACCGTACGAAAACAGCCATTGTGTGATTTGTGAAATGGTCGGGCAGACGGCACGTCAATCGGAGGTGTCGTTTGACCGCGGTGATCGGAAACGCGTTTCCGGTGTCATAAAACACCAAAAACGGCGTGAGACGGTCGAATTCGGAGAAAACATGCTCCAAATGACCTGAAACCACACGAAAAGATTAGTAATATTATTCGTGATGTGTAGGAGGAGACGACGCGCCCATCGGACGTGCGGTGCGCGCGGTACGGCTGAGTGTGTCCTTTTCAGCAGCTCCGCGCGCGCGAAAACGGCGCGTGGGGGGGTCAAAACCACCAGAACGAACTCGGAATACCATTAAACCGTACGAAAATAGCTTTTGTATGATTTTTGAAATGGTTGTGTAGACAGCACGTCCATCGGAGGTGTCGTTTGACCGCGGTGACCGGAAACGTGTTTCTGGTGTCATAAAACACCAAAAACGGGGTGAGACGGTCGAAATGGGAGAAAACGTGCTCCGAATGACCTGAAACCACACGAAAACATTAGGAATAATATTTTTGACGTGTTGGAGGAGACGGAGCGCCCATCGGAAGTGCGGTACGCGCGGTACGGCCGGGTGCGTCGTTTTCAGCAGCTCCGCGCGCGCTAAAACGACGCGTGGGGGGGGGGGGGTCAAAACCACCCAAACGACCTCGTAATTCCATGAAACCGTACGACAACAGCCGTTGTGTGATTTGTGAAATGGTCGGGCAGACGGCATGTCAATCGGAGTTGTCGTTTGACCACGGTGACCGGAAACGCGTTTCCGGTGTCAGAAAACACCAAAAACGGCGTGACACGGTCGAATTCATAACAAACATGCTCCAAATGACCTGAAACCACACGAAAACATTAAGAATATTATTATTGACATGTAGGAGGACACGGCGCGCCCATCGGACGTGCGGAGCGCGCGGTACGACCGAGTGCGTCGTTTTCCGCAGCTCCGCGCACGCTAAAACGGCGCGTGGGGGGGGGGGGGTCAAAACCACCCGAACGAACTCGGAATGCCATGAAACCGTACGACAATAGACGTTGTGTGATTTGTGAAATGGTCGTGTATACGACACGTCAATTGGAGGTGTCGTTTGACCGCGGTGACCGGAAACGCGTTTCCGGTGTCATAAAACACCAAAAACGGCGTGAGACGGTCGAATTCGGTGAAAACGTGCTCCGAATGACCTAAAACCACACGAAAACATTAGGAATATTATTCGTGACGTGTAGGAGGAGAGGACGCGCCCATCGGGTGTGCGGTGCACGCGGTACGGCCGAGTGCGTCGTTTTCAGCAGCTCCGCGCGCGCTAAAACGGCGTGTGGGGGGGTCAAAACCAACGGAACGACCTCGGAATGTCCTCAAACCATACGAAAACAGACGTTGTGTGATTTGTGAAATGGTCGGGCCAACGACACGTCAATCAGAGGTGTCGTTTGACCGCGGTGACCGGAAACGCGTTTCTGGTGTCATAAAACCTCAAAAACGGCGTGAGATGGTCGAATTCGGAGCAAACGTGCTCCGAATGACCTGAAACCACAGGAAACCATTAGTAATATTATTCGTGACGTGTAGGAGGAGACGGCGTGCCCATCGGACGTGCGGAGCGCGCGGTACGGCCGAGTGAGTCGTTTTCAGCAGCTCCGTGCGCGCTAAAACGGCGCGTGGGGGGGTGAAAACCACCCGAACGAACTCAGAATGCCATGAAACCGTACGACAACACCCGTTTTATGATTTGTGAAATTTTCGTGCAGACGGCCCGTCAATCGGAGGTGTCGTTTGACCGCGGTGACCGGAAACGCGTTTCCGGTGTCATAAAACACCAAAAACGGTGTGAGACGGTCGAATTTAGAGAAAACGTGCTCCGAATGACCTGAAACCACACGAAAACATTAGGAATATTATTCGTGACGTGTAGGAGGAGACGACGTGCCCATCAGACGTGCGGTGCGTGCGGTACGGCCGAGTGCGTCGTTTTAAGCAGCTCCGCCCGCGCTAAAACAGCGTGTGGGGGGGTCAAAACCACCCGAACGAACTCGGACTACCATGAAACCGTACGAAAACAGCCTTTGTGTAATTTTTGAAATGGTCGGGTAGAAGGCACGTCAATCGGAGGTGTCGTTTGACCGCGGTGACCAGAAACGCGTTTCCGGTCTCATAAAACACCAAAAACGGCGTGAGACGGTCGAATTCGGAGCAAACGTGCTCCGAATGACCTGAAACCACACGAAAACATTAGGAATATTATTCGTAACGTGTAGGAGGAGACGGAGCACCCATCGGACGTGCGGTGCGCGCGGTACGGCCGAGTGCGTCGTTTTCAGCAGCTCCCCGCGCGCTAAAACGGCGCGTGGGGGGGGTCAAAACCACCCGAACAAACTCGGAATTCCATGAAACCGTACGAAAACAGACTCTGTGTGATTTGTGAAATGTTCGGGTAGACAACACGTCAATCAGAGGTGTCGTTTGACCGTGGTGACCGGAAACACGTTTCCGGTGTCATAAAACACCAAAAACGGCGTGAGACGGTCGAATTCGGAGCAAATGTGCTTCGAATGACCTGAAACCACATGAAAACATTAGAAATATTATCTGTGACGTGTAGGAGGAGACGGAGCGCCCATCGGACATGCGTTGCGCGCGGTACGGCAGAGTGCGTCGTTTTCAGTAGCTCCACGCGCGCTAAAACGGCGCGTGGGGGGGTCAAAACCACCCGAATGAACTCGGAATGCCATGAAACCATACGACAACATTCGTTGTGTGATTTGTGAAATGTTCGGGCAGACGGAACGTCAATCGGAGGTGTCGTTTGACCGCGGTGACCGGAAACGCGTTTCTGGTGTCACAAAACACCAAAAACGGCGTGAGATGGTCGAATTCAGAGAAAACGTGCTCCAAATGACCTGAAACCACACGAAAAAATTAGGAATATTATTCGTGACATGTAGGAGGAGACGGCGTGCCCATCGGACGTGCGGTGCGCGCGGTACAGCTGAGTGCGTCGTTTTCAGCAGCTCCGCGCGCCCTAAAACGACGCGTGGGGGGGTCAAAACCACCCGAACGAACTCGGAATTCCATGAAACCGTACGACAACAGCCTTTGTGTGATTTTTGAAATGGTCGGGTAGACGTCACTTCAATCGGAGGTGTCGTTTGACCGCGGTGATCGGAAACGCATTTCCGGTGTCATGAAACACCAAAAACGGCGTGAGACGGTCGAATTCGGAGCAAACGTGCTCCGAATGACCTGAAACCACACGAAAACATTAGTAATATTATCCGTGATGTGTAGGAGGAGACGACTCACCCATCGGACGTGCGGTGCGTGTGGTACGGCTAAGTGCGTCATTTTCAGCAGCTCCCCGCGCGCTAAAACGGCACGTGGGGGGGTCAAAACCACCCGAACGAACTTAGAATTACATGAAACCATACGACAACAGAAGTTGTGTGATTTGTAAAATGTTCGCTCAGACGGAACGTCAATCAGAGGTGTCGTTTGACCGCGGTGACCGGAAACGCGTTTCCGGTGTCATAAAACACCAAAAACGGCGTGAGACGGTCGAATTCGGAGAAAACATGCTCCGAATGACCTAAAACCACACGAAAACATTAGGAATATTATTCGTGACGTGTAGGATGAGACGGCGTGCCCATCGGAAGTGCGGTGCGCGCGGTACGGCCGAGTGCGTCGTTTTCAGCAGCTCCGCACGCGCTGAAACGGCGCGTGGGGGGGTGAAAACCACCCGAACGAACTCAGAATGCCATGAAACCGTACGACAACAGCCGTTGTGTGATTTTTGAAATGGTCATGTAGACGACACATCAATTGGAGGTGTCGTTTGACAGCGGTGACCGGAAACGCGTTTCCGGTGTCATAAAACACCAAAAACGGCGTGAGACGGTCGAATTCGGAGCAAACGTGCTCCGAATGACCTGAAACCACACGAAAACATTAGTAATATTATTTGTGACGTGTAGGAGGATACGGAGCACCCATCAGACGTGCGGTGCGCGCGGTACGGCCGAGTGCGTCGTTTTCAGCAGCTCCGCGCGCGCTAAAACGACGCGTGGGGGGGGGGGGGGGGTCAAAACCACCCGAATGAACTCGGAATGCCATGAAACCATACGAAAACATACGTTGTGTGATTTTTGAAATGGTCGGGCAGACGGAATTTCAATCGGAGGTTTCGTTTGACCGCGGTGACCAGAAACACGTTTCCGGTGTCATAAAACACCAAAAACGGCGTGAGACGGTCGAATTCAGAGCAAACATGACCCTAATGACCTGAAACCACACGAAAACATTAGGAATATTATTCGTGATGTTTAGAAGGAGATAGCGCGCCAATCGGACGTGCGGTACGCGTGGTACGACCGAGTGTGTCGTTTTTAGCAGCTCCGCGCGCGCTAAAACGGCGCGTGGGGTGGGGGGGGGGGGTCAAAACCACCCGAACGAACTCAGAATGCCATGAAACTGTACGAAAACAGCCTTTGTGTGATTTTTGAAATGGTCGGATAGACAGCATGTCAATCGGAGGTGTCGTTTGACCGCGGTGACCGGAAACGCGTTTCCGGTGTCATAAAACACCAAAAACGGCGTGAGACGGTCGAATTCGGAGCAAACGTGCTCTGAATGACCTGAAACCACATGAAAACATTAGGAATATTATTCGTGACGTGTAGAAGGAGACGGAGCTCCCATCGGACGTGCGTTGCACGCGGTACGTCCGAGTGCGTCGCTTTTAGCAGTTCTGCGCGCGCTAAAACGGAGCGTGGGGGGGTCAAAACCACCCGAACGAACTCGGAATGCCATGAAACCGTATGAAAATAGCCGTTGTGTGATTTTTGAAATGTTCGGGCAGACGAAACGTCAATCGGAGGTGTCGTTTGACCGCGGTGACCGGAAAAACGTTTCCGGTGTCATAAAACACCAAAAACGGCGTGAGACGGTCGAATTCGGAGCAAACGTGCTCCGAATGACCTAAAATGATTGCATTTCTTAAATTTGGGGTTTTAAATTATTATTTCACCATGATTTGATGTCATATTTAATTTTATTATATGTATATAATAACTGAATAATTATGTTCAATTTACGTTTGTTTTGTTTTTTTGTCTTATTGTAGGGTTTGAAGCAAAAGATTGAAATAGATGGACCTTCTCGGATCGTTGAAGCACGTTTATCGTTTATGATGATTTTGATGTTTATGCTGTTTGAAATTGTTTTCCATTTGTTATGACTGTTACCTTGTTATATCTCTGATTTTGGACGGTGAAGAAAAAAACACAATTCGTCCATTTCATTAAAAAATGAAAAATATTTTATTTAATATTATATATATAAATATTTTCATTAATATAAATATATATTTATATTTTATTTAACAAATATATATATATATATATTTATTTCGGTATGATATTTTTTTTTAAAAAATTTCCCCAGTTTAGCGACCGCCAAAGGCGGTCGCTATAGACTGGCTGTCGGGCAGCGTTAGCGACCGCCAGTGGAGGTCGCTATAGGCTGCTGTCCAGGCAGCAATAGTGACCTCTAAAAGAGCTCTCTAATGGTCCCCGCCCGGCACCCTATAGCGACCTCCATGCGGTCGCTTATGGCCGGCATTTTGGCCACCTATAGTGACCGCCAATGGCGGTTGCTAATGCCCTTTTTTTTAGTAGTGATTTAAATGTTTCCAAAACTATATTTAAGAAGGGTTTTCCATCAAAAGGTGGTAAAACGACATTTTAAAAATATTAAAATATTTTATACTTAAAATTATTTTCATCCACATATTAAGCCTATAAAATTTATTAGATAAATGTAAAAAAATTAATTTTTTTTATCATATTGTAGTTAGTTATGTTCATTCCCTCCAATACAACAACTAGAAGTTAACTACCCTTTAAAATAATAATAATAATAATGTATTATTTTTCAGTATAACTTAATGTTGTATGCAACGTAAGATTTCAGAGAAACCTGTTGTTCCATGTCGAGTACGCTATCAGATAAGGAATCCCCTTTAACATAAAATTAATATCTTATTCATAAATATTAATAGATATGAAAATTTATTATGCTATAATTAATTGGGATGTTATAATAATTGGATAGAATTTTTGTTTAAGACTCTTTTCCTAGATTTGGGGAATTATTCCACTCCATAAGTGTATGAATGTACGTTTCTATTTCATAAATGAAATTTTATCATTTTTTTCTACCTTCAACTATCTATACTTCATCTCTAATCACAGGTTACATCAGGTGGTGACATTAAGCTCTAAATCCTCATATAATGATCAACTTAAGCCATTTCATAAATGGTTTAACTTACCAAAAGATCATGATCCAATACTTTAGAATCATTCCCATATCTATCCATGCTAGTAATATATAAATGGGGTCCTTGGACAGACTCATTTTGTTTAGAACTCCATGATCCATTCGGATCAATGCATCTAATATCTTATTTTCCTTTAACCAACATGAAACAACCCAAAATTTTCACATTCCAAACATGTGAATATTTTAATCATGTGTCCTCTATAAATATGTTAATAACTCAAATTACCATAAAAACTTATTAGAAACGTGAACTCATTGTAAACTCCATCAATGATAGTAGAGACCACTTGTAGATGAGTCAATAAACAGTTTTGAGGTAGTGAGTACTTATCCAAATCAATCATTTATTCAACATTTTATTAATCATCAGGAATATATTTAGGGTTGTATTTCCCACATCCATATACTTTCCCAAGATATTAACATTCTACTGAGTCACTTATCCTTGGTACAATTAATCATACTACCTCAAATTCTTAATGAAATAGTACCAAAGTACAATCCTCATATATTCCATAATTCTTATAATTAGTACATTGTTGATAAAATATTCAATTGACACGATTATCAATGACGCATATTAATCATTACACTTCATCTGAGGAAGTATCATTACTTGATCATTATCTAGTAACATCATTTGGGGCATATTCCCTTGATGTTTGGGACATTTATTTTCATAGTATCTAATTTCCTTGTAGTTGAACCACTGTACATTAAAACCCATTCTCTCACCCTTGCAATCAAACACTTTGTAGCCATTTTATACATACTTGTGATAGACTCCTTTTCCTTTTAAGAATGATCCGGGGTGTTTCTTTCCACAAGTACTGCATGTTGGAAAACTTCCCTTTTTATTCTTCCCTATATCCATTCATTCATATTCCACCCTCTTCTTCTATTGATTCCCTTAAATGCTATAGGACTCAAACAATTATTTATATAAATTTTCAAGATATGATATTAAATCATCATATAATGAGGATTCTTTGGAGAATATCTTCCATTTAAATGATGGCTTAATACCATAAGATATATGATCTTTATTACTCTTTACATCATGTGAATTGGTGATGTTCTCATTCCTTCTACTAGGAACCATTTATAATCAATTACATATACTAAATTAGATCATAAAATCATGAACTCTATATAACCATAAGCATGGTATATTTCATAACATAAATTTATGCATCAAAAATCCTAGAATCATATACTTTGGATACTTTTGGGGAATAAATCCTTCATAATGTCTTGTCAAGAAAATGTGACTTATCTGATGTCTATCCCCCGGGAGTCCCAAACAAGGTACACAATAAGGGTCGTTTTCATGTACTAGGTTACCCCAGGTCAAGCCCAAAACACCTTTTCAGAGTTTTTAATCCTAGGTACATCTATTACAGAACCACGTCCACTTTTAGTATCCAAACAAGGATTTATTTTTTAGTAAGATCCAAATAACATATTCCTTACCAAAATTCTTGTATTTTATTGAATGTGTATCTTCATGTCTATTTTAGAGTTTTGTACCTTATTCTACATTTTCTACATCCAGTTTCCATGTTTTCTCTAAATCTTCCTCGGATAACAATTGTAACACCCCAACCCCAGAAGGCTAGTGTCGGTGCATTATTTCAATAAATTGGGATGATTACAAGGAAGTTGTATCTAAAATGGCCAAATAGTTTAGTAGTTTTGAAAAAATAGATGCATACATAGGTTCAACATTACAACATGAAATGAAAAACAACATATACGTTTTGTTGGGAACATACACAACTCTATGTTTATCCCTATATTTCATTCATAACACACCTCTTTGCATATTGGGGAAATATAAAACATAAAAAAATGGGTAATCTCAGATTATCAGTAGGGGTAAACAATATAATGGAAGTTATCATAAACTTAAACATTAGGCATGGTAAACACATTCCATTAAAAATAAACTTATACATACTATGGAAGGAAACGAGTTGAATAAATAATGACATAATAAAACATAATTATGGGTATTCTACAAGTCAAACAAGCAAATGAACTTTCAAATACTATATTAATTATGAGGGAATGTAAAATGGGTGAAATCATAACCATACCATCAAGGCCTCATTATAAGACCATAAATAATCATACTGCCAATGCCTCATGCCTAGACCATAGTTTGTCCCATGAGACCTACCAATGCACTGAGGGGATATAGCGAGCCACACTAGAAACTTACTATGTCTAGTTCATTCCTCGTATGAATGAGGATAAACATAAAAAACATAAAAATTCATATTAAAACTATAATATGAAATGTAAATAACTTTCCTCAATCATTAAACATAAACACTAACTATTCGAAGTAATTTTGTGAATGGTTTCAAGATAGCACATCCATAGTCAAACTAATCATAAAAAATTCAATAACACATAGTGGATGATATAATAAAAGATAATCCTCTATGATGTACATGATAAAACAAATTATTTTTACATATATGAAGATAATTTTAAATGAGACCACTGAAAAATCCTTGAGGAAATAATCTTTAAACATTCCAAAGTGTCCCTACCGCCTTGAAACATTCAAATTGTACTCCCTAAGAATATAATGAGAATAATGAGACTCTAAAATGATATAAAAAAGGAAATTACATACACAAAAATTAATTAATAAGAGTTGAATAATTCAAATATCTCATAAAAGTTAAAGTGAGACGACATAAATCTTTTTTGCTTTGGAAAGAAGAGTTCTTTTGGAAAATCATTAGTATTTGGCATGAAATAAGATTTTAAACATGTATATCTCAAAAAAAGGGAACGTTAATGAAATTATAATTTAGGCTTAAATAAATTCTTTTTGAGGTGAAATCATTTAAAAATATTTTTTAAAGAATCATTAAAAATAAAACATTTTAGTGCAGTTTAATGAAAATATTAAAGGATTTTAAAGTTGAAAGGCATGTTTTATTTCATAAAACCAGAAATTAACCAAAATATATTTTTCATGTTAAAATCATTGATTTTAAAATTTTAACTATGTCTTAAAATAAACTATATAATTAACATTAAAATAGGTAACAATTCGAGAAGTTCTTTGAATTTGGTTTGCCTTTTGGAACAATTTTTTTGAAATATTTTTTTTAAACATGTAAATCCACATAAAATAAAGAATGATTCTGATTGTTTCACATATATATTACATTCAAAAAAACTTAATGAGTAGTAAATTATAATAAATAATAATTTCATTGAGGTCAGTAGAGAATAAGATCAACTCGAATGAAAATGGAGGTTCGAGTAGATAATACTTAAAACTTTGTAATCAATTGAATCGTATGCCACAAAAATTAATAATCACCAAATGATACATTAAATATCATAAAAATAAAGAGATTAATGATATGAAATACATATTGGTAGTATAAATACGCCATAAAAAAGTAGTATTAGTGAATATGGAATACCTAAAAAATGGAAGTGAGATGAAGAAACCCTTACCTTATGTCTGAAGGTGTTCCCCACTTGATCTTAATGACCTGAATAATCAAATTTTGGTTCATTAATTAATAATTCCAGAACCTCTTCTTAATTTAATTGATTTATTATAATCATATTATGTTCATTCATGATATTTTTTATGGGTTAAAAGGTTCATTTCATTGTTCGTGTCCTTTTGTTTCATGATCAGTATACTTATAAACATGAATGGAGAATCATGTAAAATAAGGATGGATGTCCATAATAAAAATTATATGTTATTATTGAACATACATAAGGATAAATGGTTGTAAATTTTATTTTCTTACTTGTAGTGATGAAGAATCATTATATAAAATTTTCATGATTACTGTTTGGGTTAATTAGTGGGTTTTGAACACAGTGAACTCATTTTGCTTTATAAATCAAAACCATGTGTACAAAAAGATTCCAGAACCATAGATGATACATAAAAAATATGTTATAGTCTGTTTCAACCATAATAATGGTTTCATGACCATAATTGAAGATGGTAATAGAAATTTAAAACCCATCATCCTTGAATGTGGTAAATTACCACATCTCGGATGGTGTTTTTTACTAATAACATAAAAGAAGGGTAAAGGATGGATGATAATAAATTATTCCACCATCATACCAAAATTACATTTCATTTATGTTATTGGAGTTTTCATAACATTTTGATGAGTATAGGTGAGGATAAAAAGAAAACAAATTAACTTGAAAAGAAAGTAAAGGAATTGAAAGGATGAATTTACCTCTTGAATTAATCTTCCTTTTGAGCCTCTTTAGGGGGGGGGGATTTGGACTTTTTATGAGACAAAGGGATAATGGAAATGAAGGAGGATATTTGGAGAATATTTTGGTAGAATTTAGACAAGTAAAAATTCTTCATAGGAGTGAATATAAGAGGTTAGGAGGGGTGGCATTTATAGTGGAGGAGAGGAGTGGTTTCTCATTATTTTAATCATTAGTTTAATATGTTTTCTCAAGACAATGAATATTATTGATTAATGTGAAAAGAATAGTAATAAGTTCATATGATTTTGAACCAAATGTTCCTACATCAGTCTTACATCACCTATGACTCAATAAACCATGTATTTAGCATTTATCATAAATTATTGTATTTTACTATTCATAAAAAAATCCTGTATTTTAGAAAAAACCCAAAAATTCACCCAAACCACTTTTGATGTGTAGAATAAAAAAATGGATTCCATGTTATCAAAACAAATTCTAAATATGTGAAATTTAATTTTTAAATAAAATCATTATTGACTTGAAAAATTCAGATTTTGTATTTAAAACTGCTTTTATAATACATTCATAAATAACTATGGTCTTATAAAATAATACTAAAATATAAGGACAACAAAATAATTTTTTATTATACCATTTTATGAAAATTTATTAATTTATTAATTTAAAATTATAATTAAATATTTATCACTCACAAAAATATGAACACTGAATTAATAATATTTAAAATATTCTACTTCATTTATAAGGTGCCTAAATTATATTTATACTTTCATCAGTGAGTTCACTATTCATAAAGGTCATATTACTATTCATAAGGGAAAAATTACTATTAATAAGGGAATATTACTATTCGTGAGGGTATGTTACTATTCATAAGGGTAGATTACTGTTCACCACAAAATAAGTTTGTTCTGTCAGACTCCAAAAGTCACCCTGAATGCAACAGTGTATATCAATATTTTGAAATTAAAATCAAAGAAGTGGAAAAATAATGTTTATTGGATTGGTTATAACAATGTGTTTTTTTAGAGACTTCGCATTTCATGCATTCAATATTAAAATTATTTTTAAATCCTTGGGTTGTTAAACTAGGTTTTTCACTAAATTTATCTTATACAAGTCCCTAAAATATTCAATATCTTCTCAACTAACCAAAAGGGTTGTCCATAATTTTGAAATTTTGGTTTAAATTAACATATAAATCCTTAAATTATTCTAAAATAATTTCATAGACTCTAAATTTATCTAAACCCTCAATTTTATACCAATTGTGACACCCCAAACCCATAATTTAAGATACAATGAACTTAAATTCCATCTTTATATATCATCTTTAAAATGAACGGAAGCAACCCAATTTTAACAATCAATAATTAAAATACCACCAAAAAATATTGACTTATATACATTTAAATTATATTTTAGAGTTTAACAGAGTTATGAGAAACTATTAAATTATAGTGCCGATGTCTTTTTCATCAAAGGGAAATTTTTGTCACAATATAATTAGCTACTTAATCTATAATAATTCTTCAACATCTCCCATAAAATTCTCTACAAATGATACCTTTCATGATATATCATGTGTAATACTTATCTTCATAACCATAGGAAATGGAAACATAAGAAGTGTGTCCTTAAACGCATAATAAGAGAAAACGTATATTAGAAGCTATCAAGGTTTAAACATATCATGAATAATTTTTAAGGAAATAGTTTATAATTAAATAATTTCATATAACTAATCACATGAGGTTAAAACCAATCAATGGTTAACAATATTAATAAACACATGGGAAATAATAATTGAATTATTGTGAATTAATGTATAATATAGGTCATATTTTACCTTTAAGGAATAATTATTACAATCAAGGTAGAATCTATAACATCATTATTGTCATTAAGGTCACATATAAGATATCATACTTGCTATGGGTATACACCGAATACCCTAGCCTTTTATCTCATTAGACCAGCTGACTCATTGTGGGGATATAAAATACCAAGCCCCACTTGATGCTTAATTAAGTATAATGCATTCACTATATGAGAGATATGAATAAAAATATCTTGAATAATAAAGTTTCCTTCAATATCATCCATATTTCAATGTCAACAGATGAAAATTCAATACTTTTACCCATTATAAATATTTTCAATATTACCCCAATCAATATATAGAATATATATCTATGTAAGAATCCCACAAACTAAGATGGTACAAAGTAAGGGGTATAGGGTTAATTTAATAATTTTCTTAATTAATCAATTTATGTTATCTTTGTAAACAACCTTCAGTAAAAGTACATATACAGTGTTCATAAATTTAAGGAATTGGATGAAAAATCAGGCATATAATAATGGATGATATTTGCAAGAAAAAGGTAGTGATTGATTTACGTGAGTTTAATCCCTCAAAGTAAAATATTATGATATGATTTAAAAAGTAATCAATGTTTAATATATACACTATATATGGGAAACAGGTGGTGAATATGAACCGTGATTCAAGGAAGAAATATTGAGCTGAAAAAATAAATCATTAATGGTTATATAAGACTCAAAAGAACATGAGAGAGATCACATTAAATTATAATATTATTAAATTAAATATATTCATTGCTTAAAGGAAATAGGTTAGTGAATGTGACACATAAAAGATTATATGGTGTAAAATATGGATTTTCTCTCATGGAATTAGAAATAAAGACAAATATCCTTATCTATAACACTTAAATGGTATTAATCACTATGTTAATATCAAATACTATCCACCATATAACATAATCCAAAAATGTGATGAACATAACTGATAATATCAAGAATAAATTATCAATCCCAAGGTTAGAAATACATTCTAAATTAATATTAATAAATTAATCAACCCTTTATTATCTCAATATAATTCATATATTAAACCTAAGTGTCATCCATCCAAAACTCAGGTGTTCTTTTATAATTATCCCAAAAAATATATAAATTTTACATATTATTATTTTTGAAGTTTATTAATTCAATTTAATATATGTTTCCAAACCATTAAACAAAAAATAATGCATAAAAACCCAAATATGGTTCACATAATTCACATCACATTTTGAATATACTAGTATATCATTGATAAATATCACTCACTAATGAAAATATCCAATAGTATCAAGGTTTAATTTCTATTAAGATATCAAATTCACTACCTATGATAAGAATAGGAAATTATCCTTTTACATAATAATAGGCATGTATAAATATTCTCAAATTCTTAATTATGCACCATCATCCTATTATGAAACATATAGGACTCTAGATATATACCATTCTCAGTTTCATATTTGTTATCCCATTTCAAATAAATACTCAAACCAATAGTGTTATGATAATATTCAAAATATTCCTATAAATAAATCATTATGAATATGAATTCCCCCGTGACACATTTGGTTTTATCATATTATACTTTTAGTTCAACTTATGACTCTTTTCTTTAATCATTGATTTTCCATATTCATTTTACTATTAGTTTATCCAACCAAACTAATTAACATCATAATCAAATACTTTATAATTTATTATAAAGAGAATGTGATTTAAAAAATAATATAACGAGGAGTGACAACCCAGGTGTAAATTGTTTTCTCTTTTTCATGTACCAGGTGACAATCTAGTTAATACTCAATCTATTATTTTCAAGGTTATTACCCCTTGGTACATCGATGTCAGTCCATACAACCATGTATAGTATCTAGACCGAGATGTAATTGTAACAATAACCACATAATATATACTTTACCAAAACATTCATATGCCATCCTATACTTAAAGTTATTCCTTAGTCTCATACTATTTTTTAACTAATGTTCTATATTCATATTCCCAGTATTCAATACTACCTCTACATAGAAAAAGGGTTATCCATACATTTGAAATTATGTGAAACCTTAACTTTTCCAACCTTAAATTATTATCAAATAACATCCCATCCTATAATGTTTTATAGACCATCATTTTATACAAAGTATTAAACCCCAAACCCATAATCTTGGATATAATTCTTATATATACCTTCTCTACATACCGTATTTGAAATGAACTAAAGTGACATAATTTTGGCTACCAATAATTACAATATCATAAAAAAATATTGATTTATGTTCAATCAATGTAACTTTTTGGTTTAATGCATTATAGAGTTGAAAAAACATATTATTAATAAATCCCCTATCTTTCACGTCAAATTGACATTTTTGTACTATATGAAAAAATACTTAAAATTTTATATGTCTTCAGAACTCCAATAAGTTTCTCCAAAAATGATACTCTTCTGTACATATCACATGTAATAATTATATTTATAACCTATGGGAATTGAAATATTGGAAGGTTGGGGTCAAAAAAAATGTAAGGTAAAATATATATTAGAAGCTATCATGGTGTGAACATTGCATTAATAATTTGTAAGGAAAAAATGATAACTAAATATTTCTATATAACTAATCACATGTTCTTGAAAAAAATCTATGTTTAATATTATAAATAATCATAGGGACAACAAAAACTAAATTCATGGTGATGGAATATATAATTTTGTATATATTTTACCATATAGGCCTCAGCCAGGGAATCATTCCTTTTATCCAAGCCTCAACCAATACATCATTCTTTTTATCAAGGTTACAAATAAGATATCTTGATTCCATTGATTAGGGATAAAAAAAATACCCTATCCATTTTTCACATGATAAAAACTGAATCATCAAGGGAATATATAGTACCAGGATCTAAAAATCACTTCTTTATGTCTAATGTATTAACCATATGAAAGATAAGAATAAAAATATATTTCACAGTCAACATTCCTTCATAATCATCCATACTAGAATAAAAATATAATGAACATCAATACATTACTACCTGAAAATAAAAGGCATAACTTGATGATAACCCATATAGATAATGAAATTGGATACTTAATAAATACATAATCATCATGAATTAGTCTACTATAAATATTTATATTGGAATAAGAAATATATCGATTTTCAAAATTTCCCTTATCAATAAATGTAATAGGTTTTTACGTAGGATTCCATTGAAAAAACACTATATAGTGAAAGGGGTATATGATTATGTAAATAATTTCCCTAATAAATTGACTTATTTAATATTGGTGAACAACCATTAATTAATGGAAGAAAATGTTTAATGTTCATAGAGGAAAGTAATTAGAATAAATAACATGTCTATAATAAATGGTGAATTGTAAAGAAAAAGGAAATTATGTATTTATATTAGTTTAATTCGAAAAATTAAAATACTATCAGATTATTTAGAAATTAATACTTTACCATTATATTCACAAAAAAATGGAAAAAGTTGTGAATTTTAATCATATCTCAAAGAATAAAAATTGTAATACAAAACCCTTTATGAAAAAATGGTAATGTTAGAATCAAAATAACATGAGAGGGATACAATGAAATTATATTAAATTGAAATAAAATATATTAATAATTCTATTAGGATATATGATAGTGAATACATATCCTAAAACAAAATATTATGTGAAATATCAAACACGTCTATTGAAATTTAAAAATATCGATAAATAATAGTTACAGCTTTGGAAACCTTCAAATCAAACACCATTTAAGTATATAATTTAAAATGTAAAATTAAATACCATGAATAATGAAATAATGATGGTATTAAATATCAATGGGTTGGTAAGTAAATCATAAAAAATAAAACATGGTTCATAACATAAGCATTTATAAATGAGTTGAAATTTGATAAAAACAACTGTTAGGTTGGACAGGGTAATGGAAGATGGTCTAGAGGGGGGGTGAATAGACCAAATTAAAAATTTTAAACAAATAAATTAATTATCAAAGTTAATTATTAAAATTAATTAGCAGCGGAAAAATTAAATAACACAAGGATTTTTTTATAGTAGTTCGGTCAAAAGTGGGCCTACTCTACTCTTATACCTCTCTACTTAGTGAGAGATACGTGTGCACTAAAAATTATTTTTAAAGGGGAATCATAACCCAATTACAAAATCGTTTTCTAGTGGAGTGATAACCACAACACTGACTTTTGTATTGGGAGCCACAACCCTTACAAACAGACATTAAATACCGGGAGTCACAATCCAAATAGTCATAACTTTAGATACAGGGAGTCACAACCCCAAGATCATAAATTTAGAATCCGAGAGTCACAACCCAAGGAAAAAGAATAAAAAATAATGCTTTTGTGTGTAAAAGCATAAACAGAAAAATAGAGTGTGTGTGGGAGAGGGAAAGTAGTGTTATAGACTTAGAACCAGATGAAAGAGAAGATAAAAATTAAATCACCGGTACTGTTTCTTGAGGTTTTGTTCAGCATGTCTCATCAATGAAATTGTAGTCGAAGCAGAATTAATTCAGCGCTTGAGAGACCGAGTAGGTGGTGAAGAAGAGTGTCACACGACTTTGCAAATGCACAACAGATTCAAAGTTCACAGCACTTTCTCTTTTTTATTGTGTCGTATTATTTTCCTGCAAGAGAGAATGATATATATAGAGAAAAAAATATCTAGAAGGTGCAGCAGCTCCGCTTCCTTAGGATATTAAAAACCAATTGAGTTAATAAATCCCATAAATATCTCCATGAAAATAGCAGCATTATTGCTTATTTATTCCTGTAGAATAAATAAAATAATTCAAAATATTTTGAATAAGTCTTCCAATAAAATCTTCAGAACAATAAAAGAATTGAATGATTCAAAACAGAATTTTAAATCCATTTAAAATGATTTAAACGAAGTCAAAATAGTTCCTAAAAACTAGCAGCAGATTCTGAAATTAAATTCAAACATTTAAATTTAAACAATCTTGAAACATCCAAATTTATTTATAAAAACTTTAAAGAACATTATTAATTTTTTTCTCTTAATATAGCACCAAAAAAATTAAAAACTCTTTCATTACGATCCTTATATTTAATGAGTATTTTTCAAAAAAAAATCGTTAAAAAAATAATCCATATATTTTTAGAAAATCAATTTTTAAAAAATTGCACGGAATGAACAGTAACTTCGGAATGAACAGTAACTTTGAAGTGAACAGTAACGTGGGGTATGAACAGTAATTCATACTTTCATAATATAAAAAATTAACCATACTTTGGAGATAAAAATTAACCATACTTTCAAGATAAAAATGAGCCATACTTTCGATAAAAATGAACCTTACTTTTGATAAAAAATGAACCATACTTTCGATAAAAAATTGACCTTACTTTCGATAAAAAATGAACCATACATTCGATAAAAAATGAACCTTAATTTTGATAAAAAATGAACCATACTTTTGATAAAAAAAATAAACCATACTTTTGATAAAAACTAAACCATACTTTTGATAAAAAATGAACCATACTTTTGATAAAAAATGAACCATAATTTTGATAAAAAATGATCCATACTTTTGATAAAAAATGAACCATTCTTTTGATAAAAAAAATGAACCATAATTTTGATAAAAATGAACCATACTTTTGATAAAAAATGAAGCATACTTTTGATAAAAAATGAACCATACTTTTGATAAAAAATCAACCACACTTTTGATAAAAAATGAACCATACTTTTGATGAAAAAATGAACCATACTTTTGATAAAAAATCTGGACAGAATGTTTTGACAAACTTCAACGAATTTTTAAGGACTCTTAACAGTAGATTCAAACTTTGGTCAAAACTAATGATTTTTATAAAAACTTGTTACCTTTAAAAATAAGAATCAATTAAAACCAACATCTACAGTTCCCAAAATCATTAAAAAAAATAAGAAAAACAATTCTGGAAAAGCTGCTACAACAAAACAGTATATCATAACTTCATGTAATTAAAAGTACATTCAAAAGATATTTTTAGACGTTGATGTAAAATAATGAAATCAAGATAAAAATTTTATGTTTACATATAACAATTTTCATGAAAATCGGATAAATGTAGAAGTTTTAGTAAAATTAAATACATAAATGTTTTAAAACAGTGAAATGGAGAGTTTCTAAAAACATAGTAGTAATTCATTGAATTTTTTGAGAAATAGATAAGTATTATAAAACTTCCTCATTAAAGAATAAAATATAGATAAATATCTTATATTTCCAATGTGATAAGAATAAAAAAAATCCAAATAATATAAATTAAGATATCATCAAAATACATAATAAAAGTAATCAAACAAAATTATATGAAATCAAATTAATGGAAATATGAACATACACAAACAATCTTCTCCTTTTTTCATGATTACAAAACCAAAAAATTTAAACCATAAATGAATTTTTAAAATGATTAAATCCAAATTATTTCTCCCAAAACCTTCTCTCTAAAACTTTTCCCCCTTTTTGTAAATAAACAAAAAGTGAAAACATGATCCCCCTAAACAAATGCAGCAAATAAAATTTAAAATTCCAACATACCAAGAGAAAATTTAATTTTCTCAAACTGAGAATAGCCTAAAGGATTTGTAAAAATATCTGCAAGGTGATTTTATGAAGGGATAAATTCTAAAACAATATCACCCTTATTCACATGATCTCAAATGAAATGAAATATAAGATCAATATGTTTTGTTCTAGAATGTTGTAAGGGGTTTTTAGAAATAGAAATTGCAGATGTATTATCAAAATAAATAGGTATTTTATCAAGATAAACACCAAAATCACACAAAGTTTTCTTAATCTATAAACATTGTGCACAACTACTAGTAGTAGAGATATACTCAGCTTCTGCAGTAGATAAAGAAATAGATAATTGTTTCTTAGATGACCAAGATATTAAACATTTTCCCAAAAAACCACACTTCACTGATGTACTTTTTCGGTCAATTCTACAGCCTCCAAAATCAGAATCTGAATAGGATGTTAAATCAAAACAGTTATATTTTGGATAAAATAAACCAGAATCAATAGTTCCTTTAACATATCTAATTATTCTTTTCACAGCTTTAATATGAAATTCTTTAGGATCATCTTGAAATCTATCACATAAACAATCACTAAAAATGATATCAGGTCTAGATGTAGTTAAATAAATCAAGCTACCTATCATACCTCTATAAACTGTTAAATCAACTGATTTAACAGATGCATCACTATCTACTTTATAATTAGTACCCATAGGGGTTTTCATGGATTTAGAGGAATCAAGACCAAATCATTTAACTAAATCTTTAGCATACTTAGATTGATTAATAAATATTCCATCTTTCCTTTGAGAAATTTGAAGTCCAAGAAAAAACTTTAATTCTCCCATTAAACTCAAGTCAAATTCAGAAGACATCAATAATGAAAAATCATTACAAAGTATTTCACTAGATGATCCAAAAACTATATCATTAACATAGATCTGAAAAATTAAAATATCATTAGAAGATATTTTAATAAAAAGAGTGGGATCAACATTGCCTTTCTTGAAACCATTTTTTAATAAAAATAAAGAAAGTCTTCCATACCAAGAACGAGGTTCTTTTTTGAGTCCGTATAAAGCTTTAGATAATTTAAAAACATGGTTGGGAAATTTTTCATTTTCAAAACTAGGGGGTCGAGAAACATAAACTTATTCAGTAATAAAACCATTTAAAAAAGTTCTTTTTTACATCCATTTGATATAATTTAAAACCTTGAAAACACGCAAAGGACAACAAAATTCTAATTGCCTCTAACCTGGAAACAGGTGAAAATGAATCTTCAAAGTCTATACCTTCTTCTTGAGAGTATCCTTGAGCAACAAATCTGGATTTGTTTTTGACAATCTGTCCAGATTCATCCAGCTTGTTTCTAAAGATCCACTTAGTTCCAATTACCTTCTTATCTTCATGAAATTCTATTAAATTCCAAAAATTATTTCTAACAAACTGATTTAATTCATCTTGCATAGAAACAATCCTGTTCACATCTTTTAAATCATCATTAATATTAATAGGAACAAAATCAGAAATAAAAGAAGAATTAGCACAATAATTTAAAATAGAATTTTTGGTTTTGACACCAGAATCAACATTTCCAATTACATTTTCAATAGGATGATCTTTTTTAATCTTCCATGATCTTGGATCAGGTTTAGAAGGAGAATGGTCCCCCTCAATTAATTCACTATTATCATGAGGAATATCTTCACAAAAATTAAAATCTCTAAAGTCATCATCAATAACATTAGAATCAGAATTTATTTTAACATTATTTTTATCAAACATAACATGAATAGATTCTTCAATAACCATCGTTCTTTTATTATAAACTCTATAAGCTTTACTATTATTAGAATAACAATGAAAAATACCTTCATCACTTTTAGCATCAAATTTATCTAAATTATCATTTAAATTTAAAATAAAAACTTTTCATCCAAAAACTCTAAACTAAACAACTTTATGCTTTTTATTTTTGAATAATTCATAAAGAGTTTTCTTTAGAAAAGATCTAATAAGAATTCTATTTGAAATATAACATGCAGCAAAAACAGCCTCAGCCCAAAAATATCTAGGAAGATTATATTCACTTAACATAGTTCGAGCCATTTCAATAAGAGTTCTATTTTTCCATTCTACAACACCATTTTGTTGTGGAGTTCTAGGAGCAGAGAAATTATGAAAATATCCATTATTTTCACAGAATTTTTCAAAATCTAAATTATGAAATTCACCTCCTTTATCACTACAAATAGAAATAATCATACAACCTTTTTTATTTTGAACTAATTTAGAGAAAGCATGGAATTTAGATAAAGTATCATTTTTATGAGCTAGAAAATATACCCTAGTAAATCTACTATAATCATCAACAATAACTAAAGTATATTTCTTTCCAACAAGGCTATAAATTTGAGTTA
Source organism: Viscum album (assembly GCA_963277665.1). Lineage (NCBI taxonomy): Eukaryota > Viridiplantae > Streptophyta > Magnoliopsida > Santalales > Viscaceae > Viscum > Viscum album. The sequence continues at coordinate 502,143,163 of OY728151.1, forward strand.
GACCAAATAAATCAAGATGTACTAACTGTAAAGGCTTAAAAGTACTTATCTGATCGATAAGTCTAAAAGAAATTTTGTGTTGCTTCCCTTTCATGTAGGCGTCACAAACATGAAGTAGTTCTTTCTTCAAAGAAGGAAGATGTAAAACATTCTCATGCTTTGAGAGTTTATGAAACATTATGAAATTAACATGACCAAAATTTCGGTGCCAAAGGATGCAATTAATCTGTACAACATTCAAACACTTTACATGTTGAATAGTTAGTTCATCAAAATCAATGGTATAAGTATTATCTTTTCGATTATCATAAAATAACAAAGTATCATCTTTAAAAACTAAACATTTATCATTTTGATATTTAACATCCATTCCATTATCACATAATTGGGATATACTAATTAAATTATGTTTTAAACCTTCACCATATAAAACTTTTGAAATAAATGTAGAATTTGAAATACCAACTTTACAAAAACCTTTTACTTTGCCTTTGGAATTGTCTCTAAAAGTAACAGTACCTCCTTCACATGTGTTGTATGATGTGAAATTTGATGGGTCTCCGGTCATATTCCTAGAGCATCCACTGACCATGTACCATATTTTGTTCTTGAGACATCCAAGGCATTTTTCCTACAAAAATCAATTAATTGACAATTTTGGTACCCAAGCTACTTTGGGTCCAATATGATTAGTAATAAAGTTTTTAGGTACCCATACATAATTTAAATAAGTATTGTAAGGTACTCTTGATAACAAGGATTTTGAAATATTAGTCTTTGTAAATCCCAAATATTGTTTAAATCTAAGTGAGAAGTCATTAGCATAGTGACCATTCATTCCACATTTATAACAAGTAACAATTGAAGTACAACCATTTTTACTTTTAACAAAATAGGTTTTATACATTTGAGGTAATATTTTATCATAACCAAAACCATATTTATTTTTATCAGCTTTAGACAAAGACATCATATCATGATATTATTCATGACCTTGAATAAAAGAAGATAAATTTTGTTTAAGACATTCAGCGTCCTTTTCCAATTTCTCATTCAGATCTTGAGCAGTTTTTAAATTATCATAAACTGTTGAATGAGAAGAAGAAGCAGTGTTTATAAACTTTTATTTTATTGCAAAATCACTTTATTTTCAGAAATGAGTTTCTCATTATCTTATTTAAGTTTATTATATAAATCAGCAGCTTTGAAAATATCTTTTCTTAATCTTTCAATTTATTTATTTAATTCAAAAAGATTGGGGTTATCAGATTCATATTCAGAATTAGAACATTCAGAATAATAACTAGAATTAAAATCCTTATCCAGTGATTCCATGAAACACAAGTTAGCAGATTCTTTATCATTTCCATATTGTTCACTAGAATCAGATTCTTCAGTACAACTCCAGTTGTTTCCCAATTCCTTTCTATCCTTCTTTTTGTAGTTTTCTTTGTTCTTTAGTTTAGGGAAATAGGGTTTGATATGACCTTTGTTCCTACACTCATAACAAGTTACATCTGAAGCATTGTAATTTGTATCACCATTCTTATCTCCCTTATATTTTTCTTTTTGAGGATTTCTACTAAAATAGTTTTTGAAACCTTTATTTTTCATTCTTTTGTAGACTCTAGTTACAATCTGAGCCATGCCTTCCTTTTCAATATCCTGTAGATCAAAATCAGAAGAATTATTAGACATAACATTTATAGACATAAAAGCTACACCTTTTTTTTGTCTCCTCATCAGCTATGTTCTTCAGTTCCACTTTATATTGGAGTAGTGATCCAATAAATTCATCAAGTGTGTACTCTTTGTAGTTATTTCTTTCATCAATGGACACATTCTTTGCATTCCATTTATTTGGTAATGCTTGTAGGACTCTTTCAACAAGTATGGGATTTTCCAGAGATTATCCAAGTGAATTAATTCCATTCACAATGCTTGTGAATCTATGGAACATTTGGTTTACAGTTTCATCTTCACCCATCTTGATGTCTTGATACTCAGCACGAAGCATTCCATTTTTGGTTCAGATCAAGTTTTCAGAGCCAAGGTGCATAACTTGCAATATCTTCCAAATCTCATGAGCTGTCTTGCATGCAGACACATGACTAAAACACTTCTGTTAATAGAACAATATAAAATATTAATGAATTTTTAATTTAAGACATATCTAGTAGCATCAATTCTTGTAAGAGTATCTAGATCAGCTTCAGGCAGTGTGTATTGTTTTGACATGATAGACCAGTTCTCAATGATCAACTATTTGAGGTTTACCTCCATTCGAGATCTCCAGTATCTATAATCATTTCCATCAAAATGTGGTGGCTTCTGAGGAATCCAGGCATCATTCGGGTTCAATCCTACCATCTTATAAGATCGATATCATTAGACTGTGAGGTCTAGGAATATGATAGCACAATAAAATATAAAAGTAGACTAAAAAAATGGTTGGATAAATTCTTTAAGGAACAACCAATGGTACCAATCTTTGGTATAATGAAATATTAAGATAGAGAAAAAAAATTCTTAAGAAGGTTACCCTTTGATACCTTTTGTTAGGTCGGACAGGGTAATGGAAGATGTTCTAGAGGGGGGGTGAATAGACCAGATTAAAAATTTTAAACAAATTAATTAATTATCAAAATTAATTATTAAATTTAATTTGCAGCAGAAAAATTAAATAACACAAGGATGTTTTTTATAGTAGTTTAGTCCAAAGTGGTCCTACTATACTCTTATACCTATCTACTCAGCGAGAAATACCTGTGCACTAAAAATGATTTTTAAAGGGGAATCATAACCCAATTACAAAATCTTATTCCAGTGGAGGGATAACCATGACACTGACTTTTGTGTGGGGAGTCACAACCCATACAACCTGACTTTAGATACCGGGAGTCAAAACACAAATAGTTCTGACTTTAGATACAAGGAGTCACAACCCTAAGATCCTGACTTTACAATCTGGGAGTCACAACCCAAGGAAAAAGAATAACAAATAATGCTTTTGTGTGTAAAAGCATAAACAGAAAAATAGAGTGTGTGTGAGAGATGGGAAGTAGTGTTACAGAATCATAACCAGATGGAAGAGAAGATAAAAATTAAAGCACGGGTACTGTTTCTTGAGGTTTAGTTCAGCACATCTCGTCAATGAAATTGTAGTCGAAGCAGAATTAATTCAGCGCTTGAGAGACCGAGTAGGTGGTGAAGCAAAGTGTCACAGGACGTTGCAAATGCACAACAGATTCAAATTTCACAACACTTTCTCTTTTTTATTGTGTCGTATTATTTTTTTGCAAGAGAGAATGATATATATAGAGAACAAAAATATATAGCAGGTGCAGCATCTCCGCATCCCTAGGATATTCAAAACTAATTGAGTTAATAAATCCCATAAATATCTCCATGAAAATAACAACACCGTTTCTTCTTTATTCCCATAGAATAAATAAAATAATTCAAAATATTTTGAATAAGTCTTTGAATAAAATATCCAGAACAAAAAAATCATTGAATGATTCAAACCAAAATTTTAAATCAATTTAAAATTATTTAAATGAAGTCAAAAAAGTTCTTGAAAACTAGCAGTAGATTCTGAAATTAAATTCAAACTTTTAAATTTAAATAATCTTTAAACGTCCAAATTTATTTTCAAAAGACGTTGAAGAATGTTATTAATTTTTCTCTCTCAATATAGAACCAAAAACAGTGAAAACTCTTTCATTGCGATCCTTATATTTATTGAGGATTTTACAAAAATATCGTTAAAAAAATAATCCATATATTTGCAGAAAATCAATTTTTAAAAAATTACACGGAATGACCAGTAACTTCAGAATGAACCGTAACTTCGAAGTGAACAGTAACGTGGGTTATGAACAGTAAACCATACTTTCAAGATAAAAATGAACCATACATTTGATAAAAAATGAACCTTACTTTTGATTAAAAATGAACCATACTTTAGATAAAAAATGAACATTACTTTCGATAAAAAATGAACCATACTTTCGATAAAAAATAAACCTTACTTTTGATAAAAAATGGACCACAATTTTGAAAAAAAAATGAACCTAACTTTTTATAAAAAATGAACCATTCTTTTGATAAAAAATGAACCATACTTTTGATAAAAAATGAACCATACTTTTGATAAAAAATGAAACATACTTTTGATAAAAAAAATGAACCATACTTTTGATAAAAAAATGAACCATACTTTTGATAAAAAATGAACCATAATTTTGATAAAAAAAATGAATCCTACATTTGATAAAAAATCAACCATACTTTTGATAAAAAATGAACTATAATTTTTATAAAAAATGAACTATACTTTTGATAAAAAAATAAACCATACTTTTGATAAAAAACATGGACAGAATGTTTTGACAAACTTCAACGAATTTTTAATGGCTCTTAACAGCATATTCATACTTTGGTCAAAACAAATGATTTGTAGAAAAACTTATTATATTTACAAAAAAATAATAATCAATTAATACCAACATCTACAGTTCCCAAAATCATTAAAAAACATAAGCAAAACAATTCTGGAAAAGTTGTTACAACAAAACAGCATATCATAAATTCATGTAATTAAAAGTCCATTGAAACGATATTTTTAGGCATTGATATAAACTAATGAAATGAAGATAAACATTTTATCTTTCCATAGAATCAAGTTTCATGAAAATAGGATAAATTTATAAGTTTCAGTAAAAATAAATACATAAATGTTTTAAAACAGTGAAATGTAGAGTTTCTAAAAACATAGTAGCAACTTCATTGAATTTTTTGAGAAATAGATAAGCATTTTCAAACATCCTAATTAACTAATAAAATTTAGATAAATATATTATATTTCCAACGTGATAATAATCACAAAAATCCAAATAATATAAATTAAGATATCATCAAAATACATAATAATAGTAATCAAACAAAATTATATAAAATCAAATTAAAGGAAATATGCACATGCACAAACAAAAACCCCTCACAACATTAGTAACATTCACATAAAATCCCATTAAAAGATGTAATTTTGAAATGTGACATTAAATAAAATAAATAATTATAGTATAATGATACAAAAACACTTCATGAAGAGTATATACACAATCTATAATAAAACACGATGTATAATAAAATATATATCTAAAGGGGTAGAAATTGAGACTAGATTCCTTTACGTTAATTCATAACTACCAATAAAATACTTCAATATACTCTATAAAAAATAACTATATTAATTACCTATTATATAAATTTATTCATATATATGGGCTTTTAAAAAATATATTTAGAATTAATATCTATATGTAAATTAGTTAGTTACTACCTATTTTCAATAGTATGTGTGAGTATTCTTCATCGTACTATGCTAATTTCATAATAATGGTGTTCTTATTCATTCATCTAAATTTTTTTCGTTCCTATATGATAATTTATTTTTAATTTATTTTTTAAAATTAAAGATAATTTTATAATTTCATTCAATGGTAGTTTTTTCATGATCCTTAAAGTTAAATTCATTGATGAATATGTTTTGATGATTTTTTATGAATGAACATTGGTATCTTAATTCATTAGTTTGAAATTAATGTTACCTATAAAGAAACAAAATAATTTTTTTTTCAGATGAATAAAATATACTATAAGAAAATAATTTCTCATAGTCATCCGTGATATTATTCTATAACGCTATTCAAGTGGATGGCTAGTTCGACCCAGACAGTAACATACCATAATTAATGGATGACTATGATTATGAAGGTGGTATATTTTTTAAATAATATAAATATTACATAATATTAGTGATACAATTTAGATAATTTTATGTTATAGAATCAAATTTTATATGATTTTAATAAATAATAATTAAATGAAAAGAAAAGGGTGATGAATTAGTTTGAGGAGGAGGTAGTCCACACAGTGTATAGTTAACATTTCCATTTTATCAAATAATGATAGGGAAAGATGATGGGATAAAATTTGTGGTATTATAATCATAATTAAAATATATATTTAAAATCCAATCCTAAATTTCACCATTATAACTATTTAAGATAGGCGGTGGTGAAAAATAGACATCATCGCTTTGTGTAGATTGTAATCTGTACAATGCTAGAATGAATTTTTCTTTTTCCACAATATAAAAGGAGAAAAATGGTTAATATTTATACACATATAATAATAAATTAAGTATAATAATATAAAAAAAGATGTTAGGAAAAAAAGTACCCATGTTGAATACATTTTCTTTCCCTTGGAAGTGTCCTTGAAAATAGAGGTTTTAAGAAAATATATTATAAATAAAGAATCAACAAATAGGATGAGTATTAAATGGGATAAAAAGGGGTAGATTTTCAAGATTAAACCTAATTTTTGGGAGAGGTCTTGAAGGGGTGGATAGGGGAACATTTTACAAGTAGTGAGAATGGTATTTTGGTAAATATTTTGACTTAATATAAAGAGAGAACATGTTTCACAAGTTAAGAAGACTCCAAAATAAAAAATGATGGAATCATGGATTATATATGGTATTCTATACAAAAATAATTCATTTTTAAACATTTTTTAAACATGTTTCTATGTCCTTTACTCTTAAAATGATCACTTCTACCATTTTTATTTTGCCATGGTGACTAGTTTTTAACGAAGTAATTTTTTAATGAATAATAATAAAATATAACTTATTATATAATTAGGATATATTGATTTCAAATATGAATTATATTTTATCATTTAAAATTTATATATTTTATTAAAATATATTTTTAATATTTGCACATGTGACATGTAAAAACGGATTTTTAGAGAAATTGTATTTTTAAAAGTAATATTTATGTGTTGCATAAAATTATAAATTGTGTTTATTTTAACAATAAAAATAAATTTAATACAATAAAAATAAAAAAATTTCATTTTAAAATTATTCCAAAATTAAATTTTACCAAAACAATATTTAATTAAAAGAAGTCCCAAAATAGTTTTTATTAGAAAATGTTACTTAAGTTCCTAAAATGTTGAAATACAAAATGGTATTTAAAAATTTAATGTTGTAATACTTAAATAACTATTTTATTAATTAAATGGATTTATAAAATTTTATTTCATAATTATAAAATAATAATATCATAATTTATAGTTCTAGAGAAAATATAATTGATTCTATTCAACTGAAAATCAACAATTTCAGGAAAAATAAAAAAGATTCACTTTAAGATCATTTTTGACTATTGAATCTAAAAATGAAGTTTATTTTGTAAAATTTAAATTCTTAAAGTTTATAATTTAAAATTTAAATAAAAATATAAAAATACAATGAAAATGTTTTTCATAGTAAAATAACCTTTTGTAAAAATTAGTTATTCTGATTCATATTTTTTATCAATTACTGAAAAATTGTTGTTAATATATTAATAATATCAAAAATATATTTTTTCCATAATATATTTAATTTCTTAAAAAATCATAAAACTCAAATTTTTATAATTTTTTTATTTAAAATCATATACCAATATTTTTATTTATTTGGCCACCTTAATTTCATTTATCAATTCTTTATCATGTATAACGACCATTATATATATATACATATATATATATATATATATCAGAATTCAGTTGCTTCAATTTTATAATACTAATTATACGGATGCATTTTGATGGTTAGATATTGTTTCTTGGTTCAGTTTGGTTTAGTGTTGTTTGCATCATATACTCTCAATCATATTAGATTCTAAAGGAATATATAATTTAAAATCTCTAGGTGTTATATTCTACAAACTTAAATAAATTACATCCTCACAATTTTAATGGTACTCATAGATGAAATTTACTAATGGTATTCTTTACATATTTATCTTTCAGGATATAATTTCTAATATGTCAGCTACTATACTCTCTTAGTCTAGATTAACTTACACTTCCTCAAACAACATTAATATTTCATAAAATTATATACCTTTATGTGTATATAACCTAATCATATATTCTCTAAAATGAACCTTTCTTAAATTCAACTAAATTTATAAGAAACTATACCACAATTAAGCTATATACTATTAAAGAAATGGACACTTTCTTTAAATATAAAATTTTATTAATTTTTATATCAAGATAAAAAACTATCCCATTTATTCCAAAATCCAAAAAATATATGATGAACATCACTGAAAATATAACGAATCAATAATAAATCCTAAGGATACCAACAATATCTAATTTAATTTTTTTAAATGATTCTACCCATTATTATATCAACATCAATTTAATTTGAAACCTAAGAGTTATATATCGCTCAATCACATGTTCATAATTAGTTATCACAAAAAAATTATAACCCTATCATAAAATCAATTTTCAAACTTATTTATTTCTTTTAATATATGTTTCTAAACCATTATAAAAAAAATATTGAAGAAAAATCCCTAGATGTTTCAAAAAAAATCATAAATTTTAGAATATAACAGATATAAATTGATAAATATCACTCACTAATGAAAATATATAAGTTTATCAAATTTAATTTCTATTAAGATATCAACCTCACTACCTCGAACAAGACTAGTAAACTCACTTTTTACATCGTAACAACCCTAAAAAAATATTCTCAGTAATTTATGAATGAAACCTCATTTGGTTATAACACATAATGGTTTCTTGATACATACCTTTCTTAGATTACTCTTAATGATCCCATTTCAACTAAATACTAATAAAAAATTGTTATCATAATATATAAAATAATACTATGAAGACATCAATATAAGTATGTCCTCCCCTATGGAACCTTCATTTTTGACATATAATTCCTTTGTTCATCCTATAACTCTCTTTGTTCAATATTTGGTTATCCATATTCATTTTCATATCTGGTTCACTAACTTAACTAGTTAACATCTTAGTCAAATACTTCATTATAGTTCATAAAGAAAACGTGGTTAAGAAAAGAATATCCCCATGAGTTTCTAACTAGGTTTGTAGTTTGGCCATATTTTCATACACCAGGTGACAATCGACTTAGTACACAATCAAACCTTTTCAATGTTATTACCCCAAGGTAAATATGTATCAGATCTTACATCCACTTATAGAATCCAGAATGGGAATTAAATTCAAGAATAACCACACAATCTCTACTTTACCGTAATTTTATGTTGTTATCCTATACTTAAACATATGACTTATTCTTATCCTATGTTTTAAAATAAATTTATCATATCCTAATCCCTTAAAAAATTAATATTACCACAAAATAGAAAAAGGATTATCTATACCTTTGAAATAATGATCAACCTAAACTTATCAACCCTTTAATTATCCTTATATAATATCGTATCCTCTAATTCTATCTAAACCCTCATTATATACCAACTATGACACCCTATTCCAATACTCCTGAATTCAATTCTCATGAATAAAATCTTTACAATTCGTCTTTGAAATGAACCAAAGAGACATAATTTTAACCATCTAAAATTACAATATCATAAAAAAATATTTAGTTTCACACATTAAAAGGAACTTTTGGGTTTAGTGTTTTAGAGATTTATAAAAAACATTTAACTAAAAAATCCCATGCCTTCCTCATAAAATATACATTTTATACTATATAAAAAACTACTTAATCCATTATAATCTTTCAATATATCACATGGAATCCTTCACACATTCTACTATACTAGACATATCATCTGTGATACTTATCTTCATAACTTCTGGAAATTAAAACATAAGAAGGGTGGGGTCAAATTCTCAATAATGGAAAATATATATCTAATGCTATCACGACATGGAATTGGAATGAATAATTTGGTAGGAAACAAATTATAACTAAATATTTCCAGATAAATAATTAAATGAATTTAAAAAATACATCATTTATAATATAAATAATCACATATACAACAATTTCTGAATTCATGGTGATATAATATATAATCTTAGACATATTTTTACCATCAATGCCTCATCCATGAAATCATTATTGTTGTCATGTATATATCCAAGACATCATTCCCATCATCAAGGTTGAAACCAATGTATAATAAATGCATTAATTAGGTGTACACTACATACCCTAACCATTTTCCCAAGATACCAACCAATACATCAATGAAATATAAAATATTGATTACCACCAGTCACTTTGTTAAGGCTAATGAATTTACCCTATAAAAGATATGAATAACAAAACCAGGCATAATCTACATACCTTCATAATAATCCACAATGTAATTAGAACATATGAAAAATAAATACTTTTACCTTTATCAATAAAAGAGGTAACATGATCATAACCCATCTAGGGAAATAATTTTGATGGTTAAACAATACCTAATCCAAATTTCTGAGTAGATGATAAAAATTAGTATCATAATAAAAAATATACATATTTTCTAAATTTCCCAAATCAATTAGTGGAATTGATTTATATGTATGAATCCCACAAAATAACACTGTATAGAGCATTTGGTATTGGGTTATTTCAATAATTTCCCTAAACAATCAACATATGGAATCTAGGTGAACACACTTTAATTGAAGGAAGGTAATATAGAGTGTTCATAGAGGAAAGACATTGGAAGAAAAATCATTCTTATAACAGTGGATTATTTGAAAATAAAAAGGAAATGATTGATTTATGAGAGTTTAATACCCAAAGGGATAATAGTTTCTGAAAATGTTGACAGTAATACATTTCTATTTTATTCAATATTAAATGGAATCAATAGACTAATTTCAATCATATATCAATTAATAAAAAATCAGATGTAAAGAACCTTTATCTTAATGGTAATGTAAGAATTAAAAAAACATAAGAGGAATAACATAAGTTTACAATATAATAAAATGAAATATATTTATTATTGTTGAAGGTAATAGGGTATTGAATATACCTTATACAATAAAATATGATACATAATATAAAATATGTCTCATGGAATTGAAAGTAGATATAAATAATACTTACGACTTAGAATCTTTTTTTTTCAAATCCCCTTGAATGATAAAATTACAAATGAGACATTAAATACAATAAAAATGATATAATAATGATATAAGACATCAATAGAGTACTATGTACACTATAAAATAGAAAACATGGTGTATAATATAAACAAGTCTCATATAATTGAAATTGGAGACAAAAAACCCCTTACAAAAATATAATATTTCAAATCAAATCCCTTGAAGGATATAATTTGAAATGTAACATCAAAATGATTAATAATTATAGAGACATGATAAAAATTATTAAAAAGTAATATGATACACTATTAAAAATAATTGATAGTGTACAATAAGAATATGCCTCATGGAGTGGAAATTTAGACAAGTAACCCTTACCTTGATTTTTGACTTCAACTAAAGCACCTGGATCTCCTATATAAAAAATAACTATCATAATAACCTTTTTTAAAACATTATTAATATCTATAAACTTTTATAAAATTCATTTATAATTATTCGGTACATATATATTAGTTATTTATTAACTTTTATCAATATTTGGTGTGAGTGATCATGATCATACTAAACCAGTTTTGTAATAGCGATGTTTTTCTACATTATTCTACCAAAAGTTCATCATTACGATATCTAAAATAGAACTATAATTTATATCTTATTATTATTTATAATTTTCTAATTTAATTCTATTGTATTTCTTTATGATTTCTAAAGTTTAAATTGGAGATGTGCATGTTTCAGTGATTTGGCACAAATTGATGTTGGTATTTTAAGTCAGGAGTGTAAAATTATTTTTACAATTCCAGAACCAAACACTACAGGAAAGTTAAACTATACCAACAGTTTAAAATTGTTGGTATTGAAGGGAAAACCGTTGGTATATAATATACCAATGGTTTGGAAAACTTTTGGTAAGTTCGACGTAGGGATAGATATATACCAATGGTTTCTAAATAACTGTTGGTATATGCTGTAAAAAATCAAAGCTTCGCATCGGTTACTAGAACCATTGGAAAAAATCTATAACAATGGTTTAAAACCATTTTTTTTACAATTCATTCAGTGTTTTACCAATGGTTTTTGAACTATTGGTATAGTTTTTTTCCAATAGTAGTAGCAAATCATTGGTAAAATGCATAAGTCCTTGGATATACCAACAGTTTTGTAACCGTTGGTATACCTTTCACCCCTATACTAATGGTTAGAAACAGTTGGTATAGTATTAAAATTTCTTTTAGCTGTATACCAACGGTTATAAACCGTTTTTATATCCTTCACCGTGATTTCACAGCAGCATGCCGAACCCAACACCCGGATATGCAGAACCTAATACACTAGCCAAAGCTTATGCACCTAGGCCAATACACCACAAAAAATCCAATATCACATGCACATAGAATCCAATATATAGAAGTGTCCAATATTGCATACAGAAGACTTCAATACCCCTATAGCAAATCAAATACACATGAAGACACAAGCCAATACACCTCCCCACAGAATCCAATATTGCATACACCAGACTCTAACATTGAATACATTGTGCAAATTACATTCCATATTCAACAGAAGATAGACATTTTAGAATAGTCCTCCTAGTCCTAGTAGTTACTTTCCAAACCCTCACCTTCGACAATACTAAATTCTGAAACCGGGTAATAGCTGAATGTTTTCCCATTAGTCTTCCAACCAATCTCAAATTTCATGTCTTGGTAATTTGGTCAGCCAATAAACTATAACAAATAATTGATACCACATTTTGGACCCAGTTGGAGAATATCAATTTATGGAAGTTATGTATTACAATTGATAGAACTACTCTGATTCAACATTTGAGACTGGGTAGTCAAGGCACTACATCCATCATTCTAATCTACCCTTGCTTCCATTTTGGTCAGCTCATTTTCTTCCAAAATCACTTCCATTTGATGAAAATTAACATGAATGAAATAATGCATGATATAAAAGGAAAAAAGAATAACACTGGGAAATATTTGGTTTAGATGATAGTAATATTTTTTCCGGGGGGATCTTATTTTGGGCTGTCCGGGGGGGGGAAGGGGGTGGGGGTGGAGGGGGTTGTCCAGGGGGTAGGGGAGCTATCCAGGGGGTAGGGGGTGTCCTGGGGGTGGGGGTGTCTAGGGGGGATATCCAGGGGGTTGGGGGCTGTTCGAGGGGGTATGGGTGTCCAGGGGGTGGGGGATGTCCAGGGGTTGGGGGGTTGTCCAAGGGGGTAGGGGTGTCCAGAGTGTGAGGGTGACCAGGGGGTTGTATAGGGTGTTGGGGGGTATCCATGGGGGTGTCCAAGGGCTGTGGGGTGTCTAGGGGTGGAGGTGTCTAGGGGTGGGTGGTTTCCAAGGGGTTGGGGCAGTCCAAGAGGTTGGGGATGCTATCTAAGGGGGGTGTGGTGGTGTCCAGGGGGTGAAGATGGCTTTCCATGGGGGTGGGGGTCCAGGGGGTGGGGGTGTACAGGTGGTGGGGTGGTGTCTAGGAGGGGTGGGGGCCTTCCTGAGTGTTTAAGGGTGTCAAGGGGGGTGGGGTGGTGTCCAGGGTGGTGGGAGGTTGTTTTGGGGGTGTGATGGAGTCCAGGGGGTTGGGGGGCTGTCTATAATGGGTGGGGTGGTGTCTAGGGGTGGGGGTGGTTGTCCATGGGGGTTGGGGTGTCTAGTGGGTGGGGGTGTCTAGGTTGTGGGGTGGTGTCTAGGAGGGGTGGGGGCCGTCCAGGGGGAAGGTGGTTGTCTAGGGGATAGGGGGTTATCCAAGGGGGTGGGGGTGTCTAGGGGGTGTGGGTGGTCTAGGGGGTTGTGGGGATACCCAAGGGGGTGGGGTGGTGTCCAGGGGTGGGGGTTGTCCAAGGGGTGGGGGTGATGTCCATGGGGGTGGGGGTGTCTGGGTGGTGGGGTTGTGTCTAGGAGGGGTGGGGGCTGTAATGGTTTTAATTGAATGAATTTCATGGATTTTATGATCATTGGTATTTTAAAAATTATTTTAGAATAGTTTTTATTACAATTGTACGTGTTTCTTTAAGAAAAAATTAATGCTTTTGGTGTGTATGGTAGGAAGGGTGATTTGGTTATTAGGAAATGGATTACATTTTTACTGTAGGAAAAAAATACTATATGATTTTTGAAAAGGAACCTTAAAAGGTATTTTTATAAACCATTGGGGTGTTTTATATAAAAAGAAGTCTCTATTATGTGATTTTGAAATGGTTTTATGTAGAATTGTTTATGATGTATCTTTATGGGATTTTCGATTTTGTGTCCCTTGTTTTAGAACATCATATTATTTTACTAAAGGTTTTGTTTTTGATAATTATTTATAATGTTACCACTATAAATGAATCAGAAATTCCATAAGGGGATATCTTAGGTTGTCATTCTTGTGATCCAGCTATTGTCTTCCTAGTCTTGGTCTCTACTCAAACTCTTTTGGAAGTGGAATAGCCATGTTCTTCTTGGATCATTGATTATGCATGGGATTTTATAAAATAGAATCCACTATTTTTTATTGGTGATCAAGGATCCCAAGAGGCAACAAAGTGGGTATCTATGATTAATGTGATCTTTGAGTTGTTAGAAACTCAATAATCAACAGGGGGGATGTCTAGCGGGTGGCTATGTCCCAGGGGGTAGCGGGGCTATCCAGGGTGGTCGGGGGTGTCCAGGGGGTGGGATGGGCTATCCACAAGGGTGGGGGGGGGGGGGGGGGGCTATCCACGGGGGTGTAGGGGTTGTCTAGGGGGGTCGGGGTGGGCGGGGTGTCCAGGGGGTGGGTTGGCTGTCCAAAGGGGTGACGGGGCTATCAAGGGGGTAGGGGTGTCCAAGGGGGTGGGCGGGCTATCCACGGGGGTGGGAGGGCTGTGCACATGAGTGGGGGGTGGAGTTGTCCAGGGGGTATGGGGTGTCCAAGGGGGTGGGTGGGATATCCACTATGGTGGCTGGGCTATCCATGGGGGGTATGGGGTGTCCAAGGGGGTGGGAGGGCTATCCACAGGGGTGGGGACTGTCCACGGGGGTGGGGGTGTCCGAGGGACACGAGGTGTACAGGGAGCACAGGGTGTCCAGGGGGTGGGAAGTAGGTGTCCAGGTGGGTATGGGGTGTCCAGGGGGTGGGCGGGCTGTCTACGGGGGTGGTTGGGCTGTCCAGGGGGTACGAGGTGTCCATGGGAGTGGGCAGTCCGTCCATGGGGGTGGGAAGACTTTCCACGGGGGTGGAGGCTGTCCAGGGGGCACATGGTGTCTAGGGGGGTGGGCAGGGATGTCCAGGGGGTTGATAGGTTGTCCACAGTGGTGGATGGTCTATCTAGGGGCAGGGGTGTTCAGGGGTTGGGCAGTATGTCCACGGGGGTGGCGGGATGTCCATAGGGGGAGGGGTGTCCAAGGGGGTGGGTGAGCTGTCCATGGGGTGGAGGGGCTGTCAAGGGGGTAGGGGGTGTCCAGGGGGTGGGAGGACTATCCATGGGGGTGGGCGATCTGTCCACAGTGGTGGGGGGCTATCTAGGGGGTACGTGGTGTCATGGGGCGTGGGTGGGCAGTCCAAGAGGGTGGAGGTGCTGCCCAGGGGGTTCCGGGTATCCAAGGAGGTTGGCAGGCTGTCCATGGGGGAGGGGGGCTGTCCATGGGGGTGGGCTGCTATACAGGGGGGAATGAGGTGTCTAGGTGGTGGGTGGGGCTGTCCAGGGGGTATGAGGTGTCCAGAGTGGTTGGAGGGCAGTCCACGAGGGTGGTGGGGCTATCCAGGGGGGTACGTGGTGTCCAAGGGGGTGGGCGGGCTGTCCACATGGGTTGGTGGGCTATCCACGGGGGTGGGGGTCTGTCGAGTGGGGAATGAGGTGTCCAAGGGGGTAGGAGAGGCTATTGAGGGGGGTACGGTGTGTCCAGGGGGTGGGCGGGCTATCCACGGTGGTGGGAGCTGTCCACAGGGGTGGGGGTGTCCAGAGGGGTGGGGGTTGTCTAGGGGAGGGGTAAATCAGTCACAATAAATCATCAAGTCAGGTTTTCTTATTTATAGATTAAAAAATAAATATAATGTGACCTACCTAATCACACATATATTCAGACACAACAAATGAATAAACATCAAAGGATAGTAATATCAGTAAAAAATGTAATGGATCAATTTGTCCCTCATCACCATCACTATCATCACCGTCATCATCAGCCTCATCCTCATCCTCATCATCATCCCATACCTCCTCAACGCCCTCATCCTCACTGCCATACTCAGCCTCAACCTCCTCATCGCCTCCTCCTCCGCCTTACCTTCCTCCTCACCCTCCCCCTTCGCCTCGGCCTCCTCCTTGCCCTCCTCCTCCTCCTCCGCCTCAGCCTCCTCCTTGACCACCACTAGAACTGCCACCTGGTGCACCATATATAAAATTCATCGACGAAAAATATTCATCACATGTTGTTTTGGCCTCTGGTAGAATTGTTGGACATAAAACTTCCATCAGTTTCATTAATGTAGTGTTTTCCCTAGCAAACTGTTCTTCCATCTCTATGGCCCTTTTTGCAGCCTATTTTGCCTATTCCTTAACCTACTAAAACTAGGTGGCACTACAAATAATACCTGAGGAGGGCCATTACCTCTTCATAACTATACGTTTCCCAGGCCGACAACGTACTCTACTAGGGTGCTGATCTCCCAACACCTGATGTAAGTGATTGTTTGGCTCAAAATTGTCAGGTTCGTGGGCATAAAGGGCCTCTAAAGAATCTTTCAACAAATATAAATAGATTATTATGTTTCAAAATAGAGATTAAAATTTTAAATCTACAAATTAAAACTTACAATCGGTTGTTGAGTCGATTCATTAACCGCACTCCCATCTTTCTTCCTTCTACTCAAGCAAAACAATTTTTCTCAAGGCACACATCCTTCTATATTCAATTTATGCCTATTAAATGACATCGAATGTAGGAAACCATAATTAGAAATAGGATACAAATAATTAATTGAATAACAACAATTATATAACAACTTTATCAATCTAATAAATTATGAGGAATTAATAGAAAGTGAAATTCGTAAATAAAAATTATAAATTGTCATACCTACTATCTCTTATGATCTAGCATCATAGTACGTCCCAATGTGTGGACGTATTTTTTAGCATAAATGTATTTTATTTCATCCGGATGAATCCTAAATAAAATTCTATAATTAGTTTTAACAAAAAACATGAAAATTTTCATTTAAATACCTATAATTTTATTAATACATTAAATTAGTTAGTCTTCCAATGAGTAATCCTATGTAGATATTTTTCGAACAGACAATCATCCATGACATGGACCGCCTCTAAATCTATGCCCACTCTAGCATGCCAGCCAATGTACAACTCATTCTTATAAACTCTCCAAGGCTCACCTAAATCATGTGGACATGTGGCTGTTCACCCTCACCATCGGGGAAATTAAACCATAGCTGACACCAAAATATTAATTTATATAAATATAAAAAATAATATATTTAATTAAATACAACAGATTTTTTTACCCATATCTCTACCCAAGCATTATCCATGACTTGTTTGGTATCTGTTTCCATTAGAGCCAGCTGACAGGAATGATGTCGGAGTATTTAGCAAGCATCGCCAAAAAACTCCGACATTGATGCCCAGATTTTTTAATCATTTGACTATTTTCATTATAGTCCACCATCAACTGTGTGTGGTGATTTCATATAGCACGCATATGTGTACAACCCCACCCCTACCTCCTATCAATAGATGTATCTATTTTGAATTAAAAACAAATATTTTATCAATACATGTTATAATGAAAATAAATAATGGTGTAAATTTTTTTTAGGGTTGTATAAGTATACCTGCGGTAGTTTTATCAATGGACACCACTGGATCTACAAAAACTGAAGAAACACCATGTATAGATGGAGTGGGTCCCAATGTATGCTCTTCAGGGACAAAATCTGGTGGAGTAGGAGTCGAAGAAGATGGAATATAAAATCCCAAAGAGGAGGAAGTATTTGTAAAATAAGTTGATAGAGATAACTGGATGAATAATGGATGGGGAGTGGGAATCGTCATCGGATATGGTACAGACAGGTGAGGAGGCTCAGATTTAAAGGGCGGTGAAAACATGGGACACCTAAATATCTTGTGTGTCCCTAAAGACAAACCAGGATCAGAATGTGGTATGGATGGTATGCTAGTGGGAGGGGTAGGGTCTAATAGGATATGCTGACTAGATCATCTAGATCTCCTACCACCCCCCTCGTATGAACACCCTGAGTATTGGGACCACTATTAAGATTCTCATCAAATAATTGCCGCCTCATAGATGGGTCCTTCAAGAATGTTTAAAAAATTAATCACGTGACATTATATATTATTTAAATATATATATTTTAAATAAAATACACACTTCAGGCACTAGTGGTGGAATTCTCAGCTCAGTCTTGTGACGATTGTTGTCCATAATCTGTTTTCAATGCCTCTCTTCAATTGGTTTCAGTTCCTGCATTTGAAAACAAATATATAAGTAAATAGAAAAGGATAAATAACGTGTAACCCAAAAACAATATAAATGAGGGGGAATAGGGGGATTCATGGATAATTTAACTATCCATTGTTTTAGGTGAGCTTGAACAGATATATAATGAAGTCAATAAATCATACAAGATGTAATAAGGAAATTTAACTTTTAGTATGATGGTTATTTAATTAGTGTTATCAGTCTATTAAAATCATGGGACATTGATTCTACTAGATTCATAAGGGGTAAAGCGGTTGTTGAAATTAAGGAAAAAATTAATGTCTTTAGCCCAGGTAGATAATGCATGTTTCAATACATGTTTTTAGAAGAATACAAGCTGTAATGTTCATTAATTTGTAAAATTTTAAAGATAGGTATTAGAGTTATACAAATTTTATAAAAATCACAGCTGAAGCATTGAAATGTTCTCCAAGTTAGAAATTTTCGTTTTGTAGGTTTGAATACAGCTCAATTCCAAATTAGAAAATGCAATTCAAATTAAATTTCAACCAATAAACATTGAAAATTCACATAATGGTCTAGTTGGATACATCATATTTGTAATCAATATTAAATCAATTTTAATTGTACCAACCTTAACAGCCCAAGTCGAGGTAAACAAAAAGAATTGAGAACATGAATGGATGATTTTATATATTTCCCACCACATCATCAGGTTCACAATCAACTCTAGAAATTGAGATATTGGAGTCATCAAAAGTAATAATGGATCGTTTACAATGGAAGTAGGGATGGTTTCAATTCCATCATCACCATCATCAAAATATGTCTTGGAATTACTTCAATAATGACACCAAATTCTGGTTGAAGATGGTCTTTGACATAAAAAACATGTTTCTCCATTAATGCCAATACATATGGTTCATCAGTTTCAAGAGTGTCAGTCATATCAATAACTCTAAATCCATAATCATCAACAAAAGTGTCAGGCCTCATCATCAAATCAAACAACTAACATTTCATCACTGTGACTCGTCCATGAGAATAATAATCCAATATTATTATTTTTTCAATGACTCCATAATAACCTACATTTTCAAATCACAATACACTATCTGATGCACTAGAATAATAGTATGTTGTGGTAGAACCATAACACCATCATGTTGTGTTCTCATGTTATTTTCTCTTTCAGTGATAATAAATCTATACCCATTGACAATAATTAATTTGAAGTCACGAACCACGGTATTAGGACCAAAAGCCAAAGTACTTATTTACTCCGAGATAGAGTCAGTAGGAAAACTCAATACCTGAATTATAAATCAATATTAAACTTAATTAGCTATTTTTAATTATATTAAACATTAATATTATTACCTTAAATTTTAACCAAGCAGAAAACACTTTGCTATGCAAAGTCTCCCTTCTTTTAAAATATAAATAACAATGCTTTCTATTTATCATTGATTTATGTTCCCTATAGATAAAAATAGGAATAGTTTAATATATATATATATATATACATACATATAAGTTATACATATTCAATTTACTGACAATATGTAGTCATCGAACAATTCACAGTTGAACAAAACTGTGTGATTTTCCATCTCCCGCTCTTTAAGTCTTAATTCTGTTAATGTATATGATACAGGAATTAGTCCTGTTTGAGGAAGTTATGGAAAATGGGTTCAATTTTATCATATTTTTCTTCTTTTTTTCTTATTGGTCTGTTAATTCTTGTAGTAAGATCAGACAAATACAAAGAGAACAAATCCAGACATTCTTGAGCCAAGTAACCCTTCATGATAGAACCTTTGGGATGATTCCTATTGCGGATATAAGACTGTAATGTGTAAATATTTATTTCAGTTGGATATCCAACAAAAAGAAATAGGTCCTCTGAGAATTATTTCAATTGGAATATGGACAGTCAAATGCAGCATGCATGTGAAAAATGATAGAGGAAATATTTTCTCTAACTCACGCAAAATTAATGGGGCATCTGCCAACATTTTTTGCAAGAAATAATTCGACAACTTCTTATCACAAAGATCTCTAAACTAATGGAACAACTAAATAATAGCTACCCTTACATTATTGGAAAAAAGATGATAAATTTCTATTGGAATCGACTCATGCAGAAGGATTTAATAATCACGAGTCTTCAAATATTTTAGCTTCAACTCTCTTCTATTGATCCGTTTAGATATGTTGCTTGAATATCCATCAGGAACTTTAATAGTATCAAGTAATTCTAGAAATTCCTTTTTTTATAGGTGTCATCACATAAGAAGCACATGGAACTTGCCATTTATTTTCACCAATACGCACATGATGCAATTATGGTCTGATTCCCCAATCCACCAAGTCACACTAAGACTGTAAATCATATTTTGTCTTTCCCTTATCATTTAGAAGAATTCAAAGCAAAATTTCACATACGTTTTTTCAATGTGCATTACGGCTAAGAAATGACTTAACTAATTGGTTGACCAATAAGGAAAACCAAATAATATACTTCTCTTCTTCCAATTGTAATAGGTTTCAGGGGAAACATTCTTTCCCTTTCCAGATTTCATTAGAACCTACCTGAATGAAAAGCTGAAATATTTCAATTCATTAAGCACATCAGTTCCAGAAATACGCTGAAGTGGATCATCGGTCCCCATGGTATTTCCAAATCATCGATGATTATTTCTATATGGATGGTACATTGGAAATAATTATTGATCTCCTGTAAAACTGAAACTACAACAATGTTTTAGTCTTCTTGATCGTGTATTCTTCATAAAAACATGACATGATAGTTTTCCCTTCGTTCTCCATCCAGATATAATTGAATAAGTAGAAAAATCCTTGATCTTCCACATATAAGTATCACACATATGAATTATGTCTTTTGAACATGCGTTGTATGTGCACACACCCACATCCCAAAGAATATTCAACACTTTTATTAAAGGTTGCATGTATACATCTATATCATTGCTGGGATCAGAAGGGCCAGATATGAGTACACTCATGAAAGTGAAAGGTTTTTTCATACCCAACCATGGGGGAAGATTATAAATGTGTATTAAAACCATCCATGTGATGTGTGACATACACATCTTCCCAAATGGATTAAAACCATCACATGAAAGACCCAACCTCACATTACACACGTCAGCTACAAAATCCGGATATCAAGCATCAAATATCTACCATGAAAATCCATATACAGGGTGAAAAACTCATCATTACTCTTATTTATCTTAGTATCATTCCATTTCATTTTTATTGATATTTCATCAGGAATAAAAACATTCTAGAGTCTTGGGATCATTGGAAGGTGCCACATTACTTTTTGTGGCACGCGGGATGGTGTTCCATCAGCTTTTGGATTCCAGTGGGATGTGCCACATTTTATACAATAATTCCATTCTACAGTTTCCTCCTAGAATAAACTACAATATTTTGGGTAAGCATAAATTTTGTTTCTTAAAAATCCAAGTTCTTCAACTAAATTCTATTCCATATAGTGGTTTGAGGGAATATCTGAATCATCTGGAAGTAAGTACTTCAAGAAGGTAGGAATGTAATAAATTGGAGTATTATAAATCCCATACATAATTTTCCATGAAACAATCAGATTAAAAATTTCAGCCTTTTCATTTTACTGCATTGTTGATATACTGGATTTGTGGAAGCATCATTCAATTTTTTCACCATAACAACATCATCATTTTCATTAGACGCATCATGTACACTATTGTCAAAATCTTCTTGGATCAGAATACTTTCTTTTTCATGATGACGAATAAATGGAAATCAGTCATATAACAAATTCTCTAATCTTTTCCTCTCATTTGAATCATCAGTAATATGAGATTTCATTTTCTCCCCATTGTGATACCACACATAGAAGTTTTCTTGAAAACCATATTTGGTTATGTGGTACCTAACTTCTTCACAGATCAACCAGGGTTTTCTAACACAATTGTCATAGGAGAAGTATATGTGACCAATATCTGAAGCATTTTGAAATGAAAAATCTAAAATGCTCTCCAAATTGTTTTGAAAATCACTTGAGATCTAATCGGTTTCATACATCCAACTTCTATCTATTCTGTTAAAAAAATGTAATAAGACATTTCATCAAAACCAATTTAATATGATTGAAGTTTCATTGAAAATATATTTAAGTATATGATAATTGTTCACTTTATATGAAACCATAACTGACCCAATACTATATATGAGAATCAAAATTTAAAAAACAACAAAATACTATATTTATAAAAAATATATTTTAATAACTATATGTGACTATAGAATATCATGTACACTTGTGGGGGATAATTATTCAGAAGTTGAGTAAATTTTAGATCAAAAAAATTTAATATTTTAGTAGATTATTTGAGTGATCACATACAGTGCCCAAGGGGTGGGGGGCTATCATGAGGGGCAGGGGGCTGTCCACGGTGGTTGGGGTGTCCAGGGGGTGGGCGGGCTATCCACGAGGGTGGTGGGGCTGTCCACAGGGGTAGAGAGGATGTTCAGGGGGAGGGGGTGTCTAGGGGGTGGGTGGGCTGTCCACAAGGGGGGTTGTCCAGGGGGTATGGGGTGTCCAGGGGGTCGGGGTGTTCGAGGGGATGGGGGGGTTCGTGGTGGGGGTGGGTGGGCTGTCCACGGGGTTGGGGGATGTCCATGGGGGTAGGGGTGTCCAGGGGTGGGCGGGCTGTCCACAGGGGTGGCAGGGCTGTCCAGGGGGGAAGTGCTGTCTAGATGGTGGTCGGGCTATCCACGGGGGTGACGGGGTTGTCCAGTGGGTAGGGGGGGTGGGCTAGGGGGTGGGTGGGTTGTCCACAGGGGTGGGGTCTATCCATGGAGGTAGGGGTGTCCACGGGGGTGGGGCTGTCCACGGGGGTGGGGGTGTATCCATGGGGGTGGGGTCCAGAGGGTGGGGGTGTACAGGGGGTTGGGGGCTACCCACGGAGGTGGTAGGGCAGTCTAGGGGGTGGGGTGTCTTGGGGGTGGGCGGGCTGTCGACGGGGGTGGGGGGCTATCCAAGGGGTATGTGTTGTTCACAGGGGTGGGGGCTATCCACGAGGGTGTGATCGAGAGATATGATATTTAATTGCATTTTCATTCATGTTATAAAAAACTAATGATAGGTGTTAAGGATTAGAGCAGTATTTTTTAATGAAAATTCAATTTAGTAGGATTGGTGAATTGATAACATGATGGTATCATGTTTGTAATTGGGGAAATGTTGGGGCATTGGATTCTGGTGGAAGGAATATGGGATAGTGAATATCTATAGGTAGTTATTAAGAATGATATTATGTATGGTAATGATTTTGTAAGGATTTTCATCATCATGG